>OZ005701.1:7987769-8587769 GCA_963930775.1 Cliona cf. orientalis
AGCTGGAGTTACCAGCAAACAAGGGTTCGTTGGTAAAGATGACGTTATCATAACTCAGGCAGGTGCTACTCGATTCATAATACTGATATGAAGGCTTCAAAAGTAATAGCTGAGAAGTGTGTATCACTCGCTGAGACTGAATTGACAAACTGTAGGTCATAAGAATTATTATATCAACTGGAGTGTTGTTTCAGCTGGTATTAGGTACTACCCACCTCTAATTTGCTGTAACCTGTGCGCTTTCATAGTTGAATGTCTGTAGGGTATCTTTCATAATAATTTATCTTCTCTTTCAGGGCAAGTTTTGTGTATATCCAGCTCCGCATGTAGCTCTAGGACCATCCATCGTGCTTAATATGAATATCGACACCAGGCTTTGATGTAATTCTTGACTCCCATACGTACGTGCTTCAAAGGTGGACTATCCACTATACTATTCATAGTAGCTGATTGAATGAGATTTAAACACCATCCTTCTTTCACACTCTGCCATACAAGCTACATATATACTACATGCATAAATATAAACACACTCTAGCTACTAAGTTATCCAGCCTCTTTCATATCTCCCATAATATGTGAGCTAGGGTTTCTTGGAGTGACCTGAGGGCTTTGCAAACTCACTGACACTGTGCCCATGCACCAAAAATTATAGCGTAGCCAAACATGATATACACTTATTATACTTTTACCTCTAGTAGTTCTGTCTCGCCACCACCCATGGTCTCCTTTCTCTCTTCTTTCTTCTTCCTTCAAACGAATGAGAGTACGTCTTTGGAATTCCTCACCGAGTGGATTCTCACCAGAGGCTACGTTCTATGTGTACGCACACTAAACTGCGATGCGATATGAGAGACCGCCACTCCAGCTTGCGCGATAAACAAACTTCAGTACTGAAATGACAAGCGCTGTAGAAATGCGGTATGACCCTTTTGTAAACTGCTCTCTGACCGCAACAATGCAGAGGAATTTCAATTAATAGTCGTTCAAACAACCACCGGAAGTATATTAACAGCACGTGCGGGAATATTATAGGAAATTACAATGTCACATCCGGGTTTAGCATTTCTAGCATCGCGCATGCGCAACCCCGCCCATGGCCACGACGTACGTGGGAGCGCGGTTGAACCCGCCCGCGCCCGAGGGGACCAGATGTACACCCCCGCACGCGCAAGGGATATTGATCTTTAGGGGCGTGGTAACGATGGCGTAATCAATTTTTGCGGTTTGGGGGCGGGCCGGATTCTACGAGCCCCGCCCAACTTACGTGCAAAATGAGGGCGTGTTTGATAGCTAATTATGGCCCATGAATGCAATTAGTCATTAAAGAGGTGGTTTTGAGCTCGGTTGCGGCTCAGTGTAGGATCGATCGGATCGAGAACAGAAAAACCGCCTTGTAATCGTAGAAGGCCTACGGCGTTAAAGTAATATATTATCGGAGCCATTCACCTAGCCGGGATCAAAGCTATACAAGAAACGACTCGAGCTTCGAATCGTACTTTGACGGAACGATTGAAGTAACCTTCCTCCACCCAAGTGCCTGCAAAGCACAATCTAGAGACCTCGAATCCGTACACAGTTGTCGGTACTCTAACTATTACACCGAGCATTTGATCTCCTTTGAACTGTGCTAGCCCCTCGGTTCCAGGATATTATATCGAACACGAAAGCCAATACTACGCTAATAAAGCCGGAAGGCCCTAGCTTGAAGTGTGAAGAGCTAAACTTGAGACTACTATCCGATATCTGAAGCTATTCTCTAGATTGTATACTCCACAGGCCAGGGGGTGGTGTACTTCATTGTGTTGGAAATATTCCCTGCTCAGTCAAAAAAAACCAACCATCATGTTAGAAAATCGTCGATGTTTACTACCTGTCAGACTGACGCATGGCCCCACTTTATTAGGCATCCTTACAGCTACGTTGGTGACGCTGTTAATCCAGTCTCTGCCCCTCAATGCCCAGGAGAGCCAGTATTCAGGTCAGGGAAGCTATGCTATCTACCCTGCGTGGACAGGGCCTGAGATGCAGGAAGGTCTACTGCAGGTGACTTTTAGAACTCCGGTTGGTGAAGGATTACTGCTGTATGCCGAAGGGACTACATCAATGTGGGCGGAGGCATTGGCAGTCATGCTGGAAGGAGGGAGAATAGTGGTGAGGGTCCAGCGACAACAAGTAATGACAGTTGATGGATTTGGCACATTTCCCACAGAGGATTTAGAGCCACCTGAGGAATTTTTTGTGAGTGAAAACCTAAACGACAACATGACTCACACTCTCTCACTTCAACAAACTCCCAATAATTTTATGGTGAGCGTGCTCGACAGATCAGCATCAGGAGTGAGTCCCTTGCTTTCAAGGATGTCAAATATTGGATCCATGGAGATCTACATTGGAGGCCTACCTATAAATCAGTCTGATGCCCACATACGGTTTTCCATTAGTGATAGCTTCAGTGGATGTATTGTGGATGTTCAGTCTTCAAACGGTTCAACCAATGCTAGTTCCCTAGTCTCTGTCTCCCCCATTGAACGGCAGGGCGTCGTGGATGGCTGCCCCGAATTCGATCCTTGTGTTGGAGTTTCGTGTGGAGGTGGTGGCTCTTGTGTGCCTCTACCACCAAATAACTACTACTGTGACTGCACATCAACTCCATTTGCAGGACCAAACTGCACAGAAGGTAGGAAACTTACAGCTACAGTGTACCGGTATAATTATTAATGGGAGGTCTACCAATCTCAAACTTATACATGTATAGCAATTGTTAGGACCCAGAGAAACACCCAGCTACATTGTGGCATATGCATATTGTATACCAGAGCTATCCAAAATGGCATGCAGAATCATTAATTTTGTGTTGATGGATATAGGGAATATTATTCTATATACTAGCTAGCCTGCATGATTCCCGTACCCCAATCCCTACTTTCCAATAATTTATTACAATAATATCGTAGGTGCCGATACTTATACAAGCATCCACAGAGCCAGCTTGAGCATCATAGAGGAACAAGGATAACACTAGCTATAATAATTATTATTATGTTCGCATCGAATACAGTTAGAGATAATTACCGTATTATAGTACGGTAAGTGCATGTGTCTCTCCTTGTAGCTTGCCTCCTTGAACCCATATGCATGCTCCGGATCTGCCAACTAGACATGTTTTTACTTTTTACCTACATGGCTTTTACATCCAGAATAATCGCATCCCTGTGGCAGAGTGCCAGCTAACACGTATCCTCTTGTGATAGCTGGCTTGGAACCTATACACAATGCATGTATGTAGTATATATCCAAGCCAAACTTGTGCCAATTAATCATAAAATTTGTTGTGGGTGTTGATTAATTGTAGCGGGAGGGGGCGAGCAATAAAATCTTATTAAATTCTATCACATTCCTGATGTAGGATTTTAGTAAATGTACATGTAGCATGTACATGCTATTTAGTAGAATTATCAGCATGCAAGTTTGTGGACAAATTGTCGTGGTGTTCAATGTAGTCTTTTTCCCTTCTCTTGATCTCTCTCTTTCTCTCTCCTTTTCTTGTTGTGGTGGCCAGTGTAGTCTCTCTCCCTTCTCTCCCCCCCCCCCTCTCTCTCTCTTTCTCTCTCTCTCTCTCTCTCTCTTTCTCACTCTCTCTCTCCCTCTCCCCCTCTTCCTCTCCCTTTCACTCACTAATTGATACTCATGACGTAGCCGTGTTCATTAACAGCTTACTAACTAGGGTGTGGCAGAGTGCACATATGGAGGCTCAATTCAACTCAATTGAAAGCTTTTAGTGCGCGAGGTATGCAATGAATCTCCACAATGCAGCATAGATAGGATGTTTGCTCATGAAACCTGCCCTATAAAATCTCATGTGGGATGGCAAGGCAACTGTATGTGTTGCGTACATAGCTGGCCACTTAAGGCCTTCCCACTGGTGCTTAACGGACTTAACAAGCTGAACACCTCAGCAACCTACTTGGAATGCAAAGTAAATATTTTGGTAGCTTGTGTCACTAGATTGAGGCGCAAAGCACACGCTTACCCACGGATGTGGCCCAGCTCATTATGCAAGATGGTGTATGTTATGTGTAGTACATTGAGAGGGGGAAAGAATAACAAAATATATATAACAGGTCGGCTTTCAGCTTCAGGCTCTACTGCACTAGCAATGTTGGTACAGTTAACTGTGTGGTTTGCATATTAAAGTATGCATATCTTGATCCACATAATACCATTATTGAATCTTATGGTCACTATCATGGTCAATTATACATTGTACGTACACCACCGTGTGTACATACACACCCCCTCATTCACACTAAATTTGAATTAAAGCAGACCTGGGAATGATCGAGGCTTGATTGATGAATTCCATCACTGATTCGTTTGATATTCATTTTATTGACAGTACCGCTGTAGCATGCAGAAACAGTGATACATGTGTGACTACTAGCCTAGCAAACACACACGTATAACATTAGTATTTAGAACAAGCAAGTAGCTTCAGCAATTGGTTAATTCAATTCAGTGATCTAGATCTGCACCTCTACTCTATAGCACATTCAACAAGCTACACAATCTTTTGCCCTGAGGATGACTAGAGCATGTAGTCGAAACATTGGCAAGTGATTAAGTTGCCCGCAGAGAATCTTCGATTATTTAGCCCAGTTATATATACTTACCATTAATTTTTGCAGTGAGATTCCACTGTAGGCACCATAATATGCTTATCTACACCGTTATATAATATTATGATCTTGGAGCAGGCAGCGGGCAGAGGTAGAGGTAGCTATAGCGTAGTCACGGTGATCAGGCTCAATTTACACGCCCGTCCATATTTTTCCGTGTGGGTGGTGATGGGACAGGCAGTGGGGGTAGGGGGGGACCTGTCCTGTGTTGTGGCACATACATAGCTACATGTTAGGTTATGGTTTGCCGCGAGCAATTATGCGTGAACGACAGTTGCTCATCATTAATTTGTAATGGGTACTTGAATGTGAGAAATTAGCTACAGTTTGGGATCAGCTACATGTACTAGCAGATGTAACACTTGCTATACTACTATTGTTGTATCTATAGGCCTTTTTAAAGCCTTGCTTTACGTATACTGTATATTGAATATATCAATTTGTATGTAAGGCCCTGCCCGCTATAGTGTAACTTTACTAAAGTAAGGTATCAAATTTTGTGCGTGTTTCTATGAAAATAACAAATAGCTATTGTATGATAATGTAATAGTGTGTGTGCGATTGTATATCAGTCACTGTGCATGCATGCATGAGTGGTCATGTGTTTTAACTATTTGCTAAGCGGTTTTCAAAAGCTTCTATTCAGCGAGAGCTACTCAATCAGCTTATATACCTACAACCACCCACCACAGGCAATAGCATCAACAGCTTCAGCTTACCACACACACACACACACACAGAACAATTTGTCACCCCCTACATAATATGCCATCATACAAAAAAATACGTGCGCCTTGGACTTGATTAGTATAATATACACCTGTACATCATCAATCAAGTATACTTTCTCTCCATATTATAGGCATAGACTATACAATGAGTGACAACAACCAGTCCATTAGACTTTAGCAGTGTTATTGGATTCCTTACAGTTTTAGATTTTGACCGGTGCAGGGAAAATTGCATGTGGTTGATACTACGTAATGTGGATATACGTATTATATGACCATGTATAATGTACTGTTTTTTCCTCGTGGTAGGTACAAACTGTACATGTGTGTGCAGTGAGCGTGCTGTGGTAGCGTGAGGGAATGTGATATCAAATTAGTAGCTACAGAAAGTCATTAGAGGGAGGGAGGGAGGAAGGGAGGGAGGAAGAGAAAGGTGAGATCAGCAGGAGAGAGGGAGAGAGAGCTAGAGAGAGAGAGAGAGAGAGAAGTGAAGGGAGACAGCGCAAGCATCAGTATCCAAGACGAACTACTTCTCTGGCGCCACAAACATCGCAAATATGCAGATAATTGCTAGAATGACCACAATCCATCAGAAAGAGTACAAATCATATTTACTCTTCAATCTACTGCATTAAGGCTTGATATTAAAACAAAATTGTTGAGTCTGTCCATAATATATTATGTGGCCACTAATCCGATGGGTGTTAATACCAACTACACTACATCATAATCATGAGAAGCCATAGTCTTTTCTGTTGTCAAACAGATTTTTTCTAGCATCAGGTACGAGCTCATCCCACGTAATTGGACCCAGGAATAACTCAATCATATCGCATTCCTCGCCTATTATGCCATCACGTAAGTGAGCAAATTGTTGGCGCACTATCACTGCCACATCCAGAAGGTGAAATTTGTACCAGCAGTCTCTGCACTGCTGGTCCTTGTGTTCTTGACGGCGTAGCCTTACACGCTACGCGTGCTGTAGAGGTTTTGTTTTCCATGCGAGCTGCATGCCTAAGAAGGCGCCACCGCATGGTATGTACATGTCCCGGCATAGCATTCATTGGCTAATGATATTACTGTGAAGCTGCGTGTAGCTGAGAGTTGTTAACACATGCTATGCATAGCTTAAAAATGCATGTCTAGCTGTGTTTACGAGAATTAAATCATTAGTGATCATTAATAGGAGGTTCCCCACATTTCAAATCCTATAAGGTATAATATTATAATAATATTACTTCAAACTTATGGTATGCGTACTGGTATAGCCCCTTGTTAGTTGTTTGTAAGAAATGTCCATAATTTCAGGGAAACTTACTATTGTGTAATACACTAAAGAATGTTAAGCGTGACAGTGTTAATTAATTGATGACTAGTTTCAGGGGTATCCTCTTACACGACCTATTGAGCTAAGCTATTGCTGTACATCAATCCCATCGTGATGCTTCAGCATATTTAGAAGCGTAATTACGTAAAATGTGACCTCGAATGTGTGAATGCTCTTCACTAATGATACTATTACCTTATTATAGCAATATGAAATTAGTGGGAGTGGGAAATGCTCTATGTACATGTACGTATATGTACGTACGGGAAGTATAGAATGTATCGCTTAATCGCTTTAGTTTATCCAAAGTGACCACTATGCAGTGAACACATATTCGTTGATGTGTTTGGTTTAAACTCCCAGGAGTTAATGGAGCGGCTAAAAATCAGAGTCAAAGGATTTCAAGCATAACGTTACTCCCTTACCACGCAAGCACACATCATAACCTCCCCCTTCCTCTCCCTCTCCCTCTCCCTCTCTCTCTCTTTCGCATACACTCAAACAGCTACCCCTCCCTAAAAATTAAATAAATGCATGGCCGCACGAAATGGCAACTCCCCGCCATTTCTTAGTGTAGCTAAGTAAACTTCTGTGGGTGAACTCATCAGCTATATAAATATCGCAACCACATTTACTCCAAATGCCCAGATGTGCCTGACCCACCTACACCCTATTAGTACATGTGTAGGTTTGTAGGTTTTATCTGTTCAACTTTGTGGTTATGTCCTCCCCCATGCCCACTGTATTTCCCTGCTTGTACACAGCAAGATTCTGTTCGAATTTCCCTGGTTCTACAAGGTTCTGTTTAGGGTTCTAGAGTGCAGTGGAGTGTGGTTGAGTGTGGAAAAGAAGAGTGGTACGTGGGACTAATTACATCACGCACATGCATGCACCATCTAGACGGATACACATTCAGGGCACTTTTAGTGTCTCCAAGCTTTTTAGCTTTTTGGCTTTTGGCTTTTTTGTGTACATGTGCAGGCATGTGTGTGTGTGTTGTATCGTGCAGGCAGGGCGCTGACTGGCTTCGTGGGATTTCGTGGAATTTCCCAACTTCCCCCCTTAGTTTCAGGATATAGCAGGATGAAGTCACTGACAGAACTATATCTATCATGCTCATAAACACACATACACACACGATGTCATGTCATTATACACACGTACACAAGCCTCGTCATTTGAAAGACGTACGGCAGTTGCTACAGATCTTTGCTCGTATAGACTCAACTCATTCATTCTCTCTCTTTCCCTCTCCCTCTCTCTCTCTCTCTCTCTCTCACACACACACACACCACATGGCAGATCTCTCGATGCACAGACTCAGTCTGACTCTCGACAGCTACCTATGCTATGATCTCAGTAGCTTTTCATCAATTAATAGTGCAGGAAGCGTTCGATTACCTTCTCCTCTACCTCAGGCAGGCTCTATAATGACGGGAGTGTCCAGTGGTGGCCAACAATTCAACCTATATCTGGAGGACGGCATTCTTAAGCTTGAGCTGATTTCAGGCAGCAGGTCTGTCGAACTAAGTACAAGTCAGGTACTAGATAGCTCCACAAGCTACCAGGTCAAGTTCGAAATAGGAAGCGATCGAGTCGATCTCATTCTGGAAATAATTTCCGAGAGTGGTGATTTGACGGAAATTGAGAGATCGAATGGAATTGTAAGTTTTCCGGTTCCCACTTCTTTCACGACTGTTTGCGTGGGTGGATCGATGCTCGAGATTCCCTACTACACGGGAACACTGGAGAGAGTTATCTACAACATACAGCCACTATCCAGTCAGAGCTTCATGCAGCAACACGCCACAGTGGAAACTCCGGTCAATTTAATAAGCGTCAGCGAGGATTCAGACACACCTCTCACTTTCCGACTCAACCTAGCTGACAACTATCAGAGAATAACGTTTGAAATTCGCGTGGAATTGGCATCAAATGGTCTCGCCGGCACTCCTTTGTCAACCAGAGGTAATGAACTCCAGTTCACGGTCTTTAATAATTTCTTTGCGATCATTTCAATTGGTTCCTCCTTCGGACTTTTTGTCATGTGTCCCGATACAGCAGAGTTGGACAGTCAGTGGCACCGCATAGATATAATACTATCTAGGAATGATGGAATAGCGGACCTGTATGTCACAGTAGATGAAGTACCTTGTGCACCACTGACCAACGAGAGTCACATGGAACTTGGACGAATACTTGATTCACTGATAAACTCATCAAACTCAGCTCTGTTTGATTTTGCAGCTACACACACTAGTCCCTTGAATCCAGAATTTCCTACAACATTTGTAGGCTGTTTGCGGAATATTGAGTTCACAGAGACAGCCAATAGCGAGCCAGTACGCCCAGACCTTGCATCAGCGATAAGAGCAGAGGAGAGGTTCAGAAGAGGAGAAGAAGAATGTAACTCATGTCGCACGGATAAGACTACAGGTTGCTCGAATGCCGGAGAAGTGTGCGCAGACTGTGGCTACTTATATCCTGCTCAATGTTTGGATTCATTACAGAGTTGTCCAGGTAGGTACAATTTTTCATAAAAATTTACAATGTATGTAGCTTGTGTCGAGGGATTATTTAATGCCTTATATCCCAGGCTCGTTAATATTCTTTTAAAGTATACCAAGATTTGAGAGCATGGGGACAAGGCTATAGATGTTCTTCTCGGACATGATTGAAGTATACGTGGACACGTATAGCCTCACCCATGAAAATGTGTTTTTCAAAGACAAGTGGCAGACAATTATCCTACGAAAATTTCTTTTTATACCACAACGTCTATGGCACAGCGTTTGATCCTAAAAGTGTCATGCATGCATTCGTACAAGACTAGTATATAGGTTTAATGAGCATTGAAGCTTGTCTTGCTAGCGTAATATGTAGACTCGAAGGGAGCATACTTGAAATTCATGCACGATCCAAACTGAATTATACAAATGTAGCTCGGCATATGGTCTAGACAAAACCACCTAGTAGTGTATAATCAGACCTCGTACCTTACTACACTTCATGTTATTATAATATGTAGCCGCCTTATATTATTATAATATTATATTGGGTGGGATACCATGCAGTCGTGTATCGGAGAATCAAAATCTTCGAGTAGCAATCAAAACGAAGTATACCATTGCTGGCCAACGCCCCCTAAGGCTTGAGATAACTTAACTTGTGGCAAAACAACTTCATCCCTGTGCTCTTACCGGCATTTTTTAATTAATGTTTTTTTTTAAACATTATATTGAAAACTATGTACACCCTATACTGAGGGACTAATAAAGAGCTTGCCATATTTTGTTAATAGGGAGATGTATCTCAGTGTGGCTGTGGGCCCCCAGGTGTCCCGATTAATCACTGGTGTCCTTCTAAAAGTGTTTCAGTGTAATCATGTTGACCCAAAAGTGCTTTTTCTGATTGGTCACCCTGACTCTACAAAGTTTACAAATTAGTGGCATTCCACAGGGTATATATTATAAATTGTTGAGCATGCCGGTGTGTAGAATTGACCACAAAGCACATGTATACACATGCCCCTTAAACATTCCTGAACCAATGTTTTTCTCACAACTCGAGCTATTATACAATGCATGTCGACGTGTGTTTTGCATAACTGGTCAAACCTACTTAACTACACATGTTCAGCTGTTTGCATAGCACCTTATATCCATAGAAATAATGGCCGCAATATTTTAAGCATGTTAGAAATGAGCGTGGGTTCCCTGTGAATGCCGTACCATGGACACACTCCATTTACTTAATCTTCCCCCCTCCCCTCCTACTCGTACATTCAAACTCCAATTATCATATCAGAGTTTAGTATATTGATAGCTAAGATGGCACTTGGTTACCATGGCTACTAGATAGTCTAGCTATCATACGAACAAACTTTCTACAATCTCTGATGGACACTTAATATTAATTTTGGTACTTAATTGAAGTACATGAGTAAGATATTAAATACTATAATATTGGTATGTATGTGGCATAAAATAATTATATGCATTAATTAGAGTCCATATCATTGTAGGATACACTACCACATACAGTGGACCATGTGTTCAGAGCTACACTGCTGTATCATATTATGTTTTAAGAGCACAATGTGACGCTACATTTGTGTTCTCTACTTAAAAGCCTCGAGCATTGGTACACATAACAGTGTCACACAATAGCGATCGCTTAGCTGGTGATCTAAACCCTATAATAGATAGTACCACTGGCTTTCCCCGTGCCCCATACTTGTACTTTGCACTGAAGCTAACCGCTAGAATTTTCAGACAGATTTCATCTAGCTCTAGTGTTATACACTCCCCGTATAGCTCCTATATAGGGTGAAGGGAAAATAATATATTAAGTGTGTTTGCATCTAATGGGCTCTGTTGACAGATGATTACATTCCACAACTTGGGGCCATTGCCAAGTGAGTCCATGTGCGCTACAAAAGTTGTCCATTTAAATATCTCTAATTGCACAAACTTACATCAACAAGCATTCCTTAACCAAGTTAGCACACCTTATAATATATGGCACATCTACACTATAGCCATACTTCACATTATGTAGCAGGCATAGCATACTGTGGTATACATACATGTATATATAGAATATTATTATGACGTGCATAAGCCTGTACATGTACATGTGCATGTACATGTAGCTATGGATCACCAAGTTGAAATATTACCGTAGGTATATCTGTAAAAGCCATCTATAAGCATGGATAAAGTGGTGGTGGATTGCTAAGCTGTATAGTGGGAATGTACAGTAGTACAATACTATGAGACTATGCAAGCTGGAGATGATTAAGCTTTAGTGGGCATGTGCATGCCATGAATTTACCACAAATGGGAGTGGGCCATTGTGCGACACTGGCAGCATGCTGCACAGTGCTGCAGCAGTAAAGGGATGTCATACAATGGGCCGAGGCTACGTACCAGCTGTGCTAGTGTGGTGGGGTGGATGCGAGGTAATGGGCCCCTAGGGACACAAATGAATACAATCTCGGCCCCGTGAATGCGTTTATCCACTCCCTGCCTCATCCCACCCAGAGTAACCTTTTAACCACACACACACACACACACTGCAGCTAAGGGGTATTATACCATGCACCACCACATGCCACATCACACGCCTCATGCGCACTCACAATGGATTACTGTAAACAAGGTCTTTGTTTTCCACTGAGAATAATAATTATTTTTTGCACAATGATTTGTTTTAGTTGGGATTGTTATAATATTATTATACTACTCTTAGTGTGTAATAAAGTTTGGTATAATAAAATTAAATTATTATTGTTATTACAGTACATTAAATGAATATTAGCTTATGATTATCCTCGCTCTCTCTCCTCCCTCCCCTCCCCTCCCTCTCTCTCTTTCTCCCTCTCCCCCCCTTTCTCTCTCAACACAGATGAATCCCGTACAACTCCAACCACAATCCCCTCCACCTCCGTGGAAACCACAACACCAACAATGATAACTGGAACCACGGACGATTCAACTTCTCCAACGAATCCACCTCCCATTCCCGGAACCCCCGTAGCTAGAACCCAGCTTGGACTCTACATAGGCATTGGAATTGGTGGAGCCGCAGCTATTATCCTTGCAGTTATCATAGTTGTATTTCTGCTCTGTTTCTGTGTCAGAGTGAGAGCCGGTGGCCAGGGATTTTACCGGACGGAGGAAAGCAACGGAAAGGCCCTGACGATGCTGCACTACAGTGCGTCGCTACGGCAGATAGCCTCGGAACAAGTAACGATGGCCGAAACGAATGGGGTTTCACCCATGCATGCGGATGGGTTAAGAGCAAAAGAGTTCTATATGTAACGACACTCATTTACGTTCGTATGTATGTATGTATGTATGTATGTATGTATGTATGTATGTATGTGTGTGTGTGTCCGTATGTATATTATGTAGGTGAAAAGCAATCTTTATTGAAATTGTAATATTATTATTAGAGGCTATTATTTATTTTTATTGACAGCAGTCAGCCAATATACTATCTTTTCTCACTCTACGAAAAAGCTGAATGTACAGATGACTGACCATTACTTTGAAATTTTTGTGGCTGAGCATAATTTTTTGAATTTTGATTAGAGTTCTTAAACCACCCCCCTTCTCTCTCGTTTTTTTCTTTCTCTCCCTCTCTCTTGTTCCTCCTCTCTCTTTCCTTCCCCTTTCATCACCTTTCTTCACAGATTTGTACTCCAAAAAAATTATATATTATAGCAATGTTAATTATCACCCCCTCCATTCCACAGTCTAAAAATAGGAATGGAACATTACGTCGTATTTCATCGTTCTTTTTTTATCCTCACAAACAACCATACCATAACAGAAATATGTACACGATGTCACATGAAGTCATATGATGTCACACACAAAAAATAATTATTGAAACAAACCGTTCACACAATAAAATTTAATAACTAAATTACATATCAATTTGTGGCCGACTTGTCAAAATTAGTGTCAATTTTGCTTGTCCGTGACCTACAGTTGGATATATCTACATGCTCATTGGTGTGTTCATGGTCTTCACAAGTGCGTGGTAATGGCAGTGTCTTTTGACAAATAGACTGCTGATGGCATGTTGCTCTGTCTATAGCATCATGAATGACCTGTATTGAAGAGTTAGTGTGTTCGACATTGTGTGGATTATGAGGGCCTTGTAATTAATTGCCTTAAGAGCTCTGTTATGTAGCACTTAATTTGGCAATAATGACAAACCATGTGCCATAATACTGACCGACTAGATTATAAGTGCATACATGTAGCTGTACTTTTTTGCATTATGGGGATTCTTTGTATGTACACAAGTGAGCAAGTGGTTGAAGGGGGGTGGGATACTGAACCCCCCTACCTACGAACCCCTACCTATGTATGTACATGTACCACACCAATATTTCACAAGGAAATGCCCCCCCTCCAAATAAAGGAAAACTCGTGAATATATATCATACTACATGAAAGCATAGCAAGCGGCACATTTTGGCTTCTCAAAACAAGTCTACATAACCACAGAGATCACCATAGCAACAGTCCCCTATACTAATGTAATAATATTATGTACTGTGTCAATGTGTAAGTGTGTGTGTGTACGTGTACATATGTACATGTACATGTATGTAAGTGTATGCATGGCCTTGTACATGCATATGCACATGTACATGTACATGTGAGATAGTGCATGCGTACCTGGGAGATTTCTGGTGAACTCAGGTCCAATTTAGATAGCCTCCCGAACAGTCCACTCCTGTTAAGACCGATGACAGTGGAGCGACATTGTCGGCACATAGGCACACGCAGTGTCTCACTGTAGCCACACACACAGGCTCCATTGCCAGCAACACCTGCGTCCACCAGTCCTCGTGAATATCTGTCACGTCCATGATTATCGTAACTTATGCTAAAATTATTCCCTGGTTCACTCGTACTCAGTCTGCTTGATGGCCGTAGAAATGCTGGAAGAACACGTTTTGATTTACACGAAGCCACAGCAGGCGTTGCTGTTGTCGATGATGTCGTGGTCTGAGCTTCACCTTCATCTCCTACCTTGCCCATACTTAGTTTAAGTCTCTTGGACGAGGGTGCCTGGAGAAAACTGCTGAGTGAGCAGTTATTGCCGGCAGAACTAGAGGTCTGAGAAGACGAGGGTGTATTGAAGGGATCGTTTAGAAAGGTTAGGGACGGTAGCAGCAGTTTTCTCTTTACACCACTACCATCTTTGCCATCTTGAATAACTCTCTGTGAGGGTTCCCTTCCATAGAGCGCATCGGTCATCTTTGGGCTTCCGAGTTTGGGGAGGGAGGGCAGGATATTTTCCGCCGAGTCAGCATTCCTCACACTGCTCCCTTGACCCTTACGGTGGTCACTACTACCCTCAGCAAAGGCAGCTGTGGACTGTTCAGTACTTTGATGAAGAAAGTCGCTCAAATTTTGAAAATTTCCAGACTGAGGGGTGGATACGGTCGGTATAAATGTAGGGGACTTGGGAGATGGTGACTGACTATCTACTGAGTGAGTGAGATCGATAACCTCAGTGTTAGTTGCTCGAGCTTCAGCCACGTTCAAGTCTTCGGATTCTAGAGACTCAACTCTAGCAATAGGACTAGGACTGGTACTGGGGATGGTATCACTTTCTTTAGCAATTTGGTCATCTTGGCCACTTCTTTTTAATTTTACTGCGTCCACAGGCATCAGTCTAGCACAGGAAGTGGGACTGTCGGGGGACGTATCACTATCACTATCATCATCACAATATTCCCCCCTACTTTCATCGATACTTTCTTCAATGCTCTCACACTCATGTGAATGTGCACGAGTAACGTTTTCTTGATGATTTTCACTCGATTCTGCAAGTTTGGACTCATAAGAAGTCTCACCTTTCTCTTCAGTATCTTCCGAATCAGTTGCTTTCTGGTAAGCCTCACTCTCCATTATCACTGGTTCATCCCCACTCCCAGTCTTCTTATTTCTTCCCAGCTTCAGTAACTCTAGAGGCACCACCCTAGCACAAGTAACAGACTCTTCTAGGGAAAGCGAGATAGCGGTCAATCTTGTACTTTCAGTGAAGTATTTTGATCGCACAGTAGCTGCAGCATTAGAGTTATCCACTGGCTTAGTGAAAACGTTGAGTTTGGTCTGTACAAATGTAGGCTCAGTCGTTGAAACGGCACTACTCTTTGAGTCTCCATTCTGGTGCTGAGTAAGAGAGAGAAAAGAGCTGCTCATTGCAGGCTCGACCTCTAATAAAGGGGGTAGATCTAATGGCAGTTTACCGCTGCTCAAGCTCTGGAGTGAGTTCTCTAACCGACCTGGGGGGACACTTTGATGTTCATCATCAGCTGAATTTGTTAAATCAACAAACTGAACGATCTTAGAAGATGCACCCGATCTACATGTAACTACACCACTCCCACTGTTTGAGTCCTGTGTGGTGTGATTTGAGATCTTGAGCTGGGAATCATTTTGATCACTGGAGTCTGAGATTTCTAAACTTTCTTCGGGTGATTTGGATTTTATGGGAGACACAAAACGAACACCCATTGACCGATTTCGAAGTTGAACCGCCTTAGTCGAGCTACTGCCACTGGAATAGGAATGGGATCTTCGGATTGTTATTGGAGTGGGAATGGGACCGGAGAGAGGAGAGAGATAGCTAATCTGCGAATTGTTAGCAGCTAGATCTTCTGCACCAGTCGGCATACGATACTCTGGCTGTACACAAATAATAATATGGCCACATTGTACTTGCAATGATTCAATGACTAATCACACAAACATTTTCAAAATTCAAAGATGATCTTGCAATTAGATATGTACAGTAACATCACACAATACATTGTCATGTAATTACATACATACTTATTTCAGTAATAATAATATTAATTATACATACATGTATAGAAGGTACGCTACAAAACAGTGATAATTACATGTACATGCATGTACATGTACACTGTCATACACTTGGTAAACATACATGTAACTTACTGGCTGCGATGGGTCGAGGTATTCATCAAAGACAGACATGTCCCCCCTCACTGCACTGATGCAGCTGCGGTCCCCAGAGAAGCTCTTAACGATCGGTTTAACAGAGTGCGGTCGAATCACCTTGACAAACCTCTTCAGCTCTTCAAAGGAGCTGTGGTCAGAGTAAGCAACAACCTGTTGGAGAGGTTTATCATCTACATGATCATTTCCATACTGCTGATATCCTCTCCGTAATTACATGTAATTTTAACAATGCCCCCTCCCTCCCCCGGCCCCCCAAAGGGAATACTTAGGCATTGAATGATTAATCACACACAACCAACATTTTCAAAACTCAAAGATGATTTGGAAATTAGATATGTACAGTAATATCACTTCGCATTTCAGATTCCAGAAGGGAATACCGTATAGCCGGAAAATTTGGCGGTTTGGCGATCGATGTTACAACCGCCAAATTAAAGTCCGCCAAAATTTCCTACTCGCATATATACGTATGGCGATCCTGTACCGAACCGCCAAATATAAATTTGCTAATATTCTTGCAATAGCGATTTTGGGCTCAACCGCCAAATTTAATTCCCGCCAATATTTCCGGCTATACGGTACTTAGGCAAGGTACAATTGAACTCTGTCATTTCAATGTATGCCATGGGTTCCCCCTAAGGGCACCTAATAAAATTCAGGATTCTACAATGGAGATATGCTATTCCATACTACATATGTACATTAATTCACCACAACTCCTGGTGGTTGAGGTAAGGCACCACGCCCACTGTAGAGACAGGTGGGGAGCACGGCAAGAACATCCTCCGATGACATCTCAGCTAATCTGTGTACACAAATGAATTCAGAATACAACTCATTAATCTTCAGTACTGGTAAGTGTACATAAGCTTTAAAATATACAGTGGAATCTGGCTAAAATGGTCACCTATGGGCCGCAAATTATTGGCTGAAATACAGAGGTCAGGCTCACCTATTTTTCGCCACCAAGTAGAAGGGATGAACTTGAAAGAAGCTTCCAATCATATCAGTCGTGAAGACATCAGGCAACTCGAGTAGCTTTAGCGTAGCCATCCTCTCGCTGGACACGCCCACCCACTGGCGAAGGGAGGTAGCCAGCTGCACCAGGAGCTCCTCTTTGCCGAGGGTGTGGAGACCAATAACGACAGTCTTGCACTGCTCGCTCTTCTCTCTGATCAGAGAAATTAGACTACCAGTGGCCTCTTCCTATAGAATACATACCATACTAAATCTAATACTACGTATGGAAAAAAAAATTTCAATTTTGAAAAAAGGGCACTTTTCTGGTAAGGATTGTCAATCGCTCCATATATACATTGTATATATGTTATGAGAATTTCTAAAATGCTAATTTCTTATGCTAAATTGGATCATACGGTGTATTTGATTAACTACAGTTCACAAAAGTATATTCCAGAGGCTCATTGCGATTATACCTACTAAGATGCAGGCGAAAAAATTTGGCTACACAGTAATTTTATCCTAAATCTTACTCTTGTAGGGAAGTTGCATGAAGGGTCACAGTACGTGTTGTCGAGGTAGAGAATATCGATGCTCCTAGAGCTGTTGAGGAGTGGGTTGTCCAGCATACTGGGACTGAACCTGAATCAGAGGTTAAAATAATAATTATTACAGGTTATCAATAATTATTAGTACTATTCACTAGGGCCTCTTTAGAAATTCTAGGGAGGATAAAAATGACCTCAGAGACGGGAAATCCATATGAATCAGAGATTAAAAATAATAATTATAGGTTATCAATAATAATTATTAGTACTATTCACTAGGGCCTCTTTAGAAATTCTAGGGAAGAAAAAAAAAATTAACCTCAGAGACGGGAAATCCATATGCTCCCCATCCTCCAAATAGATCCCGGCTAAAAATTAACGTACGTACACACCAAATAAATTTATGTATAGCTATTAAAATTTCCACTTTATAGTCCCATAATTTTAATACCTGAAGTCTCCAGTATAGAGTATTCTTCCAAAGTATCCCTCAAACAGGAACATGGCCGATCCTGGGCAGTGATTGGCATCGATGGTCGTCACGGTGATGGTCACATGACTTCCGCAGCGATCCACATGTAACATCCTGGACTCCCCAACCTCAAGCTCTACCTAGACATGATGTAACGTGCATGCTCGCATGAATTTAAAAAAAAGTACCTTCTTGGCCACTGTTCAATGGCAATGTTTAGCCAACATGCTGCATACCAGTAGAAGACTTACGACAAGTTTTGGATCGACTTTAAACTTCCTGATAAGCAGTTTGCCAGTGACTGCAGTGCAGTGGATGGGACACGGCCAGGAGGCATTCAGTCCAGAGGTGTGGTCTGGGAAGAGTTGAGAAGTGACACCAAGTACATCGAAGAACATCTTTGCTATACCATTTAATATTGAGATCTACCTGCATGCATATGGGTGAGAAAGAAGAGACATCTCGGGGGAACCTTTCCCAAATTCCAGTAATCCACCACTATAGGGGTTCTGGGGATGCGCTGTCCGTTCATCTCTGACCGTCTCTTGCTGTTCCCGCCATTGGTGGTTGGTGTGTGTTATTTAGAAATATAATGGAGCGCGCCGCGCCGCTTAGCTCAAACATTATCAACTACGTAATCAAAATTAAATTTCGTTTGCAATTTTGCGCGCGCATGCGCGCGCGTGCGTTGGCGTTGTTACTAAATCTAGCAACATTACATCACGTCCGTTACTATTTGTAGCGACCGGGTATTGCACAACGGGAACTGCTTTTGGTGAAATAGGCCAGTCCAGAGCGAGAGGAGGTCATTCATCCTTTCACCGATCGTTCGTTGGGTGTCTTCGAGTCAGCAAATTTTTGCGGCCTTCTCTTCTGCTGCAGAGAACTAAGCTCTCTCCCAGGAAATTAACCTCGAACTACAGGGGTCTACCCCCCTTTCTTGCCAATTTATAGTCCCCAGTGTACCAAAGGGTACACTTCTCATCTTATACGAGCTACTAAACTACCCCTCTCCCCTCTGTACAGGGGCCCCGCTGCAAATACTTTGTATTTTTTTTTGCCTACCGCACAGCTTTTTTTGAGTGTGCAGTAGGCCGGAACTTTAATATCTGAAGCAAGTCTTCAAACTAAAAAAGGAACTACTTTTACACCAGTTGAAACCACCCAGTGGTTACTGGTCAAGCTTTTGTGAACTTTCCGATTCATCCATATTCTCAGTATTTCGCTTTCGAAGCAAAACGCTTCATCTGAAGTAAACTTGCTACAAACTAGCGACTCTACAGTAGTTCGTAATATAAGTAGGGTAGGCGAAATCTCGTCCCAGAGTACTTCACCAAGTATCATCATTTCTTCTCAACTTGAAACCGATTCTTCTTTCAATTCAATATGTCAAGTATCGTCAGAAAAGCAGTGTCAGCCGCCGCACATATGGCCAATGATCAGAACACAACACAACAGTTATGTGAACTGCTCCGCTTTGGCGGAGAAGGAACTGAAAACGGTTCCCTTCAACCCCCCGATCCACACCCAGGACGTTACCGCTATCGTGGCGAAGGAGAAGGCGAAGATCAGTGGTCCACTGCGCAGGACTGCTTCCAGCCTCTTCAGCTCACGTCCCGAGTTTAGTCCTGGTGAGTTCAATTATCCTCCCTCCCCCCTCTCTCTCTCTCTCTCTTTCTCCCTCCCCTCCCTTCCTATCTCAATTATTGCTCTTTCTCTCTTTCCTATCTGTTGCTGTGTGGTACCAGATTTTGATGTTTCTTTCTCGTTATATTCATAGGCAACTTCAGTGACCCTCGACCTCCAGAAGAAGCAGATATGATAGCAGAGATGACGCAGTCCCAGCTCCTGGACACCTCCGTTCACGACAACGACCCAGCCACGACCGACCTCCTCATGCAGCTCTTTCTCTCCGACCTCACCCCTGAGGAGGAGCTGAGCAAGCTCGGTGGGTGTGGTCTGGGCGTGGCCACAACTACAACCACGCCTCCAACGTCGCTGGAAGTTGATCGTGAGCGGCAGAGTGTGATCTCCACGGTTAGCTCACCCACATCGTCCCTTGTTGCCACCGTTCCCCAACTGCCCAGTCCCACCAATCCTCTCACGGATTCCGGGATTTCGTCCGAGGCTCCCTCCCGTACCCCTACCCCTGGCCCCGCCCCCACGCACACACCACAGCCTCGCGATCATGAGAACAACGCCACCATTTGTGATGATGTCATATCTGTTCTCATGTCCTCTGCTTCTCCCCTGGAGTGTACTGATTCTAACGGTTTCAGTGACCCCCTGGATAACCCTTTTCTAACAGAATCCACGGATTTGAGTGATTTCTTGCAAGACCCCAGTGTTTCTGCCATGTTGTCCTCTTCAAACACACACACACCATCACCACCAACACCTACTACCAACACCACCACTGTGTGCAATAGTGATAGTGATACCACTCCCTTTCCTCTTAATCTGATGTCCGAGTTTGGTCTTTCTCAGTCCCCCAGCAACACCGATGTTCATGTAAACGTTCTCGATACACGTACGCACGATAGCGACCTAAACCTTTTCGATCTCTCTCAGAACGCTGCCCTCCTCCCTCCTTCCTTTGATGTCACCGATGTGGAGAATCTCGACATCGATTTCTCCACTTTCTGTAGCGACACCCTTAGCTTGCTTCCTACCACTACCTGCAACTCTGAAAATGACAGTATAACATCTGAGCAACTATCTGTCATGCTCACGCAAGCTCAGCAGCAAGCCACCACCACTACCACTTCTTCGATGGTCGATCTTGGCCCTCCCTCTGTCTCCAACTCTAGCTGCGACGATGTCTTTATGGAGTCCTCTCCCTCACCATCCACCTCGAGCGCTAGCGACCACCTCTCTGTCACAGAGCTTTCCGTTTCTGACAAGACACCAAAGGCGACCAAATCTCGAAAGCGCCAGGCTAGCGACTTGGACTCAGACGCGGGAGATGGAGGAGATGGTGCACCAGTTACTAAGAAGACCAAGCTCTCCCGACGACAGAAGAATAACGTTGCGTCCCAGGTCTCTCGGGCCAAGCGAAAGGCTAAGAACACGGCCATGTTCGATCGTGTGGATGAGCTCGAATCAGAGAATGCCATGCTCCGAATCAAGGAGAAGGAACTGACCGATGAAATTGAGAGATTAAAGAACATTCTTGTCCACCGCCTGTCTAAGTAATCACCATGTTTTCTATCAATCACCAGTTTTAGTTGTTTGTAATTATTAAAATTATTTGTACATATATAAAATTATGTTTTTTTTGTGAAAATTTATTCTTTATATATATAGCAAAGTTTGAATTATTGTGTTACTGGAGTTCAAAATTATTTTCATTGATATAATATACCCACATAAAATTAACACTATTAATTTTTTGATAAAATGTAAAACTGTAACAGACTACATAATATTATTATATTATACAACGTTCACTTGGATACAAAATTTAATTACATGGAGCTATAATGATATTAATTTATTAGATTCAAAAATTAGCTAAACTACAGAAGAGCTATAATAATAATTATCATTGCTTGCTCTGAAAACTGGCCGTAGTTTGGCTCCATAAAAATTAATGTGATATTATTATATATAGTCCATATATAGAGTAGCAGTCTAGGCCATTGTGGTGCATGGGGGCGTATGCCCACAAATTGGGAATATCACCAAGTATGTATACAGCCCCAAACCGAACCCAAACCCAGAAGCATTCAGTACTCAGTGACCAGTAGCTATATAGCTCACTACTAGCTATAGTATCACAATTCTATTGAACAGCTATTGTATCACGGATGAGGTTTTATTGACTTTGTGAGTGAATTATTGTCATTAAGTATTAGTCATGACATCATTACTTTTGACTAGCAAGTTTTACCATAATAATAATAATAATAATATGATTATTCTTGTTTGCATCAGTATCAGTATCTTTGCCTATGGTAGCTGTCAGCTGCAGTCTAGATCTATGACTACAAGCAGCATCTGTACCACAACCAGTGGTCCAGCAAGCAGTAACATAACTACTTTCACGTCATTATTATCAGCAAGCAGCAACGAAGGAACATCATCAACTACCGTAATGGAAGAAACAACAGCAAGAGCCACAACAGCCACTTCAACTCTAATCGTTCCAATAACTCCAACGCCGGCAACTACAATGGCCCTAAGCAGGAGCAAAACCACGGAAATAGCTACAATAATATCAATGTCATTAGCACCAACGACATTGGCAAATACATCAATAGATGATGATGACCTTGATCTCCCACTCTTGCCAGTGTGGATCAGTCAACTGTCTGCCTTAACAGTTATGGGGACGATACTACTTCTTGCGATGTGTGGCTGTGCCACATGGTGCTGTGTACGTGTAGTATGCCAGCGAAATGTTAGGTACCGTATCAGGAGAAGGCGAGATAAGTCCCTACTTCAATATGCACTGTGAAAAGCATAACAATTGATTTATATACGAGGATATATATAATTGCAACTATAAGTTATTAGCTAGAGATTTGGATTTCTATGTATAGAGACACATTAATACAATGTTGATGGTTATTCTTGTGTATTATTATCTATCAGTAACTGTAAATCATAAATCGAAAGTGATGATAGTTGCACAGTAAATATTATAGCAACAGTGCACATCGCAAATAACATTATAATAATAATTATCATCTAATTTTAATCATATACGTAGACCAAAAATACTCGTTAATTTGGAGACAAAACAGCCTCCTCCCTCGATCCCCCTATGCCTTTAATTTATACTCACCCTCCCCTAACCTCCCTTGATGCATACAACCACAATGCAGGCCGGGGCGGCTGTATGAGTGGATATATAAGGGATGTGGTTAGCCACCCTCTTTCGCATAATTCATTATGGATGGGTAGCCACCTCCCTTGATGTATATAACCATAATGCAGGGGTGGGTGGGTGGATAAGGGACGTGGTTAGCCACTAGACTAATGATGTCATGACTGTATAATCAATGCAATTAAGCCGACAATCAGGGCACGCATGCACGCAACCATAGCAAATTTGAAATTTCTGAAATGATCATTATTATTATATGAGGACCTAATTAATATTGTTTAGATAGACGGGAAATTACTGCTCATTGTAGTCACATCTACAGTCTCAGTGTCGTCGTTGTCGGCACGAAAATCGCCAGATCTCGCGTTCTAGGCATCTGTGCGTGCTGTAAGCGTAAGCACAACCAATCGGTGGATATCCGTGAAAAACTGGTTATACGCGCTTCGAATTCCTCAAAAAGGTGCTACAAATCGTGCATTTTCTGTTCAGCATGCCTGTGGTTTATCGACCACACCCACTCGTTTAGTGTGCTGATATGACTGCGCATGCTCAAGATCAGTATTGGAAAGGGTCGTCAAGTCATAAAACATCTTTGCCTCAGTACTACGCTATGGTGGCTACAGAGCGCGCGGGGTATGTGCTCTACATAGCTCTAATTAAGGTACCATTTAATTGCGTGGGCGTGAGCGTCAGGAATGGCTAATTCAATTAGCGAATCGTGAAGGGGCGTGGCCGAAGAGGCCATACGAGTGCTTTTGGTCGAAGGTGGGCGTGTCCAGAATCGGCCAGGGATGATTATGCGCGTGTAATTAGCGACCGGAAGTGGCCCCTGAAGAAAAGGCCGGTAATTGCCCACATCAAAGCAAGATCAAAGCATTCTTGCTTAACTATTAACCGCAACGACAAAAAAAAAAAAAAAAAGCTAATTAGGCCTAATTAAGCATGTGGGCGTGTTCCTGGCACTGTGTGGAGTGTGTGCGTGCGCGTTAACGTTAATGCAGGTTTTATTGCTTCCGATTGGGCGTGGCTTCACAGGCCAGTGCTTGGACATGGGGCCGGGGACTTGGCTGCGGCGATAGGTGGGCGTGTCCCGGATGCGGTGGTGACCTTTGAACCCGTCCAGGAGGCTTTGGGGGCGTGGCAGGAGGTCAAAGGTGAGGCCATGTCTGTTAATGAGGCACTGTACGGCGGTGCGATCGAGGGGCCTGTACGGCTGGACGGAAGCTGACGATGGTTTGAAGCGGATGTGGTTGCGATGACGTGTTGTTACTCCGCCCACACAGGAAATGAGGTGAGCTCTTGTGTGGGCGGTGTGGCAGAACGGCCTCCAAGTGTTTGTGTGTGTTTTGGCCTTGAGGAAGCTGTGTGTTTTAATTGGGATTGATTGTGGGCTTCCGGTGGACATCCGGTGGTTAGTAGGCACTTGATTGAGAATGGTGGTCCTTGGGGAACAGGGTGGGGCTGTTTTGGGCGTGGCCTGGCCCCTCCCTTCCGGCTCGGCTTCCGGTCCATGGAGGATATTAAATGAACACTTCCGGCTCTAGCAGCCACACCCCTGAGACCTGTGCAATTAAAAGGGCGTGGTTACACAACATGCACCTCACTAATGACTTTGATGTGGTTTAGGTGTCATATCCCCACCTCACGCCCACGCAATTTAATGGTACTTTAATATTGTTGGATAGACAGGAAAATTAATGCTGTGCATGTCTTAAGCTAAGACGTACTTCCAGTATATTATAGGTGGTCAGTCCGCATGCTTCAAAGAAGCAGGTAGGAATTGGTGCATGTGGACACTTCCCATTAAGGTCATTTCTCCCCATTCAATCTCATGATCAGAATAACTCACGGGTAGTCCCTATCTCAATCGGAGCTGGATAACAGTGCATGTGTAGCTATTGTCCATGGTCATACACTATATTATTATTATAGAAGACCTTGAATCTTTGGAAGCAATCAATGTATACCTTTGATCAGACTTGGGAACTTTATATTAGACAGCACACATGCACTTCCATCTAGAACTGACCATGCATGAATATCTACATTTGATCAGACTTGGGAACTTTAGATAGTGCATGCACATGCACTTCCATAAGTTATTCTAGAACTGATCATAAAGTAAAGGCCTAATAGAGTGCATTATTTGGGAAACAAAAATCTATGAATTCTTCTCCCTCTCTCCCTCCCTCCCATATCCCATACATGCGTTCTCTCTCCCCTCCCAGGGCCTCCCCTCCCTTGATATACTCAGCTCCATACAATCGACGTACAATGTCATGCTTACCTATATTATAGGGCAGGGCTGGAGAAGTTGCTGTATTTCCATGCCTTGTCGTAGTTAAAGGCAGCATCTTTGTATATTATGCCTGCATGCATGGTCTTTCTCAGACACAAAACCATAGTATTATACTCCCACACCTTGCTGCAAGACTGTGTACAGTCCAGCTGGGTCATAGCTATTAACCTAATTCACCGTAAGAAATCATTATTTTGACCATAATTAACATGTGGTTGTCTCAATTTTATGCCTCCTTTCTAGATCATTAACCATAATAATTACTATAATAATATTATTATTCATGGGAACAAAATTATTAATAAAGCCGATGATAAGCATCAATTTACTGTTTATTACTTTCACCCAATATAATAAGTAAAAAGCTATATAGATCACAACAGAAAATAAATAGAATAATTATTATAGCCACACTCAATTAACTACTCAGTATCGCTGTAGGCGATTGTGGTTGCTATCAGACAAGAACACAGCTCCAGTCTCTCCAACTGCCACTCCACGAGGACTGTTGAACTCTCCTGCTCTCCTGTGAAATCCCCTCTCTCCAGCAGACGTCAGGAATGTACCCTCCGTAGTGAACGTGGAAAATCGATTGTTACCATCTTCCGTCACATACACCACATTGTTGTAGTCTATGGCTATACCAGAAGGCCAGCTCAGTTGACCATCACCCGTTCCCTCTCTTCCGAATTTCTTCAAGAATTTTCCATCAGATTTGAAGACTTGAATACAGTGATTGCCGCCGTCTGCTACATACACCTTTCCCTCGCTCAGGTCGAAAGCCACGTCCCGCGGATGAAAGAATTCTCCCTTCGCTCGGCCACACTTGCCAAATCTGCTAGAGAATGAAAGGTCAGAGGTTAGAATCTGAATGCGGTGATTTTTGTTGTCCACGACGTATACGTTACCACTGAAGGGGTGTATGGCTATTCCGATTGGACAATTAAATTGGTCTTGTTTATCTCCCTGGTGACCCACGGCTTTCATGAAAGCACCATCTCGTGTGAACTTTTGAACGCGATGATTGTTGTAATCCGTCACGTAGATATTATCATTTATATCCACGGCAACTCCGCATGGGCAGTTGAACTGCCCTGGCTCTGAGCCTCTGCTACCAAAGGTCTGTAGTCTCTCTCCTTTCTGGCTGAATATGGCGATTCGGTGAGCATTAAACTCTGCCACGATAAGTTCACCCTTCTTGTTGATAGCCATGCCCCATGGGTGAAGTATTCCATCAATGGTATCACGAGATTTGCACAACTTTTCCTTCATCATGTGCTTAGTGATGTGTTTTTTCGGAGCTGGTTTGACGACCACCTCCTGTACATGTAGATTGTCAGCAGCATCATCTAGTTCAATGTTAAACAGGAGTTTCTGTTTGGAAGACGTTCTTGGAAGAGATGGACGATAAAGTGAAGCAAAGACAGAAGTACAACAGACGGTAATAATATTCATGATTGTACTTTACTGCTGTTTGAGAGGTCTATCTAGAGATGTTGAAATGAAGAGACTTGAATATTGCACGTAGCTAGTGGTTAGCCACCCTCTTTCATATAATTCATTATGCGGATAATATAGCCATGCACCTCCCTTTATATACAATCAAAATGCAGGGGTGGGTGGGTGGATAAGGGATGTGCCATTTCATAATGATGTCATGTATAATCAATGCATGCAACTAAGATCTTGATCTATAGAAATCTTGCTAGCTCAGCACTCCAGTGGAAGAAGTGATCATTACACATAATAAGTTTATGCATAATATATGCACCTCCTATTCAGCTGATACGGCCATGGCCATTAAACGCACACCAGTCATGCAGGCCCCTAGCTCATGATCACTTAAACCCCATGCACCCCAATTTTTGTCTTGCATGGAGTGTGCAAACGTGGTGTGGCGTCATGATCAGTTCAGTTGCGCTGCAATTAAATGCAGCTGTGATCATCATCCGGATCATTGTTGATAATAATTATTATTGTGCTGTAAACCCTAGCTACCCCATTAAACTTTGTCTTGGATGGCGGATGCAAACTGTGGTATAGTGTCCAGTCAGCTGCAAATGCAACAGTTACTGTGATCAGATCATTGTTGATATTGTGCTGTCATTGCATTACAGCACATTCATTAGCCAGGAGTACACTATGTATATACCAGGAGTACAGATAGACAGGAAATGCTCATTGTAGCCATGCATGCATGTCTAAGACGTACTTCCAGTGTACTAAATAATAGGTGATCAGTCCATATGCATCAAAGAAGCAGGTAGGAATTGGTGCATGTGGAGTCTTCCCATTTGAGGTCATCAAGTTTCTCCCGATTCAATCTCATGATTGATCAGAATTAGAATTAACTAGCTACAACTCGCGGGGAGTCCCTATCCAGGATGTGTACTTCAACCGGAGCCGGACAACAGTGCATGTGTAGCTATTGTCCATGGCCATAATATGTGACCGTCCACGAGAAAACCATGCATAATGCGCTGGATATCAATCTGAGATACAGGCCAATTTAGTCATCTATGGTGATAACTATCAATTTTCACTTTTTTGTATGGATCGATAGAGGAATCATTCCTCTACACAAAAATCTGCTTCGTAGCTTCTAGAACGCTATACTTACTGAGTTATGGCTCGAAGAAGTCGGCCGTGTAGCTAACATTGGCCGTCCATGATACGGAGCCGTTGCCATAGTTGCATGAAGGCAAGCACGGCAGCTGCACAGAAAAAACTCTCCAGTCACTTCTTTCTTCGAATTTTTGTACTAACGATCTTTAGACACGCTTGTCTTCTTGTTCTTTTCCATCGAAACGTTGGCTGCTACTCTCGTTCGAGCGTTTTGGCAGCCAGCTAGCTCATTGACTTTGTGGGCGGGGCCACGTATTTACCATAAACGGTGAGTATACGGACTTCCGCGTGCAACGTACGTAGCAATGTTCATTGCAATATTTTGCAATACTCGAGTACGGGCGATCCGGGTACATTTTTGCTCATATCTCCATGACTACACGGGCTAGAGACTTCAAATTTGCTGGAGCAATGGTTCAAAGGTTGTAGTTGGTAATGGTGGCCTTAACTCAAAAATTTTTTTCAGCGCATTATGCATGGTTTTCTCGTGGACGGTCACATATATACACTATAATATTATTATATATAATATGGAAGACCTTGAATCTTTGGGAGCAAATTGAATCAGTGTAGCTATACCTTTGATCAGACTTGGGAACTTTTAAGACAGTGCACATGCACTTCCATCTAGAACTGACCATGGCATGCATGCATGCATGGCTTTAATATAATAATAATATTATAGCGATCGACTCTTGGATGGGTGCATAAAGTGTCTATATAAAGCCCTGCATGATTGTGCACAATAATAGTAGTTATAATAATACGTAACTCGTTCTAATCGACGTGTGTATCAGTCATTACAAGTAGTGCAAAATAAGCTTTGTGTGCTTATATTTGTGATCAATTTCTAATCTCGTGTGTCAGAGTTTTGCTCAGTAGCTACATCGACCAGGTCCTCTGAAAATTTCAGCTACATATAGCTAAGCTGGCCTGCAAGGCTGTGTGATCCTGAACTCAACCATGCTCTCAACCACAGTCCAAATTCTCATTTATTTTGGAGTAGCTCTATTTGGGATTGCATCATTGGTCATCATTTTCACCATCATTGGCTACGTCTTCAAACTATTATACAATCATAATAATATTATTATACGACAACAATAAGAGACGTCAACCAACTTTTGTGACTCATTCTGGCAATTATGATCCAGAAGCACAGAACTGTCAGCAGCTCTGAGTATAACATTATAATAATATTATTATGTATATAGCGCATAGCATGATTAATTTTTGTAATTATTGTAGTGATAAGGATGTTTTTAATTAAATTTTGCATACTATGAATTATAAATCTGAAGTGCTACCATTAACATGCAGACAATGTATTGTTACATACTCCAAAGTGATGATAGTTGCACTGTATAGAAGCTCAAAATCCATGGATCAGAGAGGTTAAGGTCTAAGTGACAACCTAGCTTTGTCCAAGATGTCTCGCTTGATCTTTGGATACTGAGGGTGCTTCTCTAGCACCTTGTGGCAAACGTCAATGGCATCTACAAACCTCTTTGCCTTTAGGTAGTTAAACGCCAGCTTATAACCTGGAAATCAACAATAATTTACCGGTATATCAATAATGTATTACCATGAGCTATATCCATGGCATAAAGTGAAGGCTTAATAGAGTGCGTTATTTGGGAAACAAAATCTATAAATTCTTCTCCTTCCCTCCGTCCCATCTCCTATGCATGGCACTGTGTTCTCTCCCCTCCCAGGGCCTTCCCTCCCTCAATATAGCTAGCTACATGCAATCAACGTGTAATCATGGTCTATAGCCTCGAACCCAGCCTGGGTTTGAGGCTAAATCATGGTCATGCTTACCTAGGGCGGGACTGGAGAAGTTGCTGTGTTTCCATGCCTTGTCGTAGTAGAAGGCAGCATCTTTGTATGCCTGGTCTTTCTCAGACACAAAACCATAGTACTCCCATGCCTTGCTGCAAGACTGCGTACAGTACAAACAAATACGTTGCAAGTATTAAGCCACATGCTTAATATATGAACATACCGTATCTATAGCGTAATGTTAAATATTATATGGGGACATTTTGACTAAATTTTGCTCAAAAGTAAGATATTAAGATGATTGAGCTTCTAGCTCTGCCTGATGAACTAAAAAAATAAAAGTGAGTGGAGAATTTTATATACAATGTACATACACACACTATATAGCTGACCAAATACATGCCATCGTACCTGATTATAGCGAGTACACTTCTTGAGCAGCTCCATGGCCATGTCATACTTCCCTGCCTGGACATAAATGTCAGCCAGTAGCAACCAGCTCTGTTCAAACTCATCAGCATCCTCCGAGTTCCACATCATCTTGGCTATCCTCTTCAGCTGGTTCCTAGCACGTGGGGTCTGCTTCAGGATCATGTGACCAATGGCCATGCCCAGGAACAGTGGCACACTGTCGTGCTGTAATATTTACAATAGGGGAAGTTGAGTCATATTTGCTATACATGGTCTCTTGCAAAAATGATAGCTATAGGGAGATTGTTGTATCAAGAGAAAAATATGGAATATTCCCCTGCATGAGGCTCTAGTATAGACACAGTATATAGAGATACAGAATTGTCCAGAGATTTCACTTACTTCACTAGAAGCCATGTCAGCAAATCTTTCCAAGGCTCGTTCGACGTTTGGCTTTGACTTTGTCGCCAGTAGAATGCGGTTCTCCAGCACCCTAATCTTCTGCTCTGCCTTGGCGGACTTGGGTCGAACCTCTTTGAGAAGCTTCTCAGCTGTTCTTATGGCCAACTGGTCCTCCGCAGAACTAGAAAGTAAATGCAACGGTTCGTGTATCAGCTAGTCATTTCGTATACAGAATATAAAATACTTAATATGTATTTGCTATGGTATAAAGCTACAGTGTAAGAGCACCATTGTATACATACGATATCTCTGACTGATGTTACGAGCATGGAAATTCAATAAAGCCACATACATGCAGTAACAGTGTACCTAAAGTAAAATGTTCGACTATCAGCCTGATAATTATATATGATAGAGTAAGACTATTACCAACTTACCCAAAGTCTCCCTCTAGAGGTTTGAATGTCTCCCCACCCAGTGTCTCGTTCTCTGGATTGAGGCAGATCTCGACCATGTTGAATAGCGACCTTTCACCCCAGTCGCTGTCCTTGCGAGCCTGGTTGAAGTGATGCAGGGCGTCATTCATGTTCTGCTGATACCTTTAAATAAATTTGTTAGCATGGCATAAAATCAAGTCGACTCGTCACAAAGCAAAAAAATTATACCTTTTGTAGAGGCCCACACAGTAGTTGAGTCCTGGCTCATAAGCTGACCTGGTGCACATTTTCTTGGCCTAATGCATGTGAACATCATAGCCACATTTTAATTCTAATTTCAGATTCAATTTGTGCATAATTATTTTACCTGATCTAGGAATGGTTCACAGCTCTCCAGATGGCCTGCCCTCCTATTCAATTCTATCAGCTCAGCTAGAGCCTCAAAGTGGTCTGACAAAAAAATTGACAAAAATTAATGATTGTTATGTGCTGGTAAGAGCCGTGCGTTAGTTAGTTATGCAATAGCTACCTGGATTTCTTCCCAGCAACTCTTGAAAGTGCTGAGCAGCCTGGGTGTACTCCCCTTTACGAAACAGAAGATCTGCTCTCATCTAGTAAGTAAGAAAATGCATAATTCAATTGTATATATGGGAGGTAAGCTTGCAAAAGAGAGCCCACTACTTTACAAATATCAGCCTGACCCTGTCAGTCTGAGGATCAACTAAGGTATCGTAATTATTTTTTTGTGAGACTATATGGCATTCCTCACCACAGCTGCTTGTTCATTCTCCGGGTCAGTCCTGAGCAGAGTGACACACTCGTGGTCACAAGCCTCCATCTCCCCTTTGCTGAGATGAAGCTGAGCCAAGGCCAGTCTAGCGGCGGAGTGGCTCTCGTTGTGAAGCAGAGCCTCGCGGTAGAATCGAACACCGTTGTCGTGGTTTCTAAGTTGAGTACTGAGCTCTGCCAGTTCACAACTGATCCTATTGATGGATAGAAGAAAGATCACTCCATAATGTTACGATATTAAAGTGATAATAAACTACTTGTATATACACACATCTAGCACAAGTGCAGGTCTACATAGCTCGATGGATTCATAACAGTTACTAACCCTGCTGCGATTTGCTTCTGAGTGTGTACTGCCTCAGACTGCTCAACTCCGACCCTTTTCAAGATCCTAAAAGAAAAGTGACAAAATTAGTCTTTTTTAGCTAACTCTGAAGGAATTTTGTTGTACTTTGATTGCTTCTCCCTTGCACGTGTGAGTGCCTCTAGAGCGTTCTCCGGCCGGCTGGCCTTTTGATAGACCTTGGCTAGCAGCTGGAGGTACTTGGTGTCCTCCATCAGTGTGGACAAATCAACTCCTTCTGCCATGATAATATTATACAGGCCATATCATACAGATATAAAAATTGAAAAAATCTATGCTCTATTATACCTTCAGTATGGTCGAGCCCAACATTCAGGGTACGCTCAGCTCTGTCGTAATGCTTCAGCTTGATATACAGTTCTGCCAAGTCACATCTACAGAAATCAAAAATAGTAAGTTAAACAGAACGTATTAATTTATGATACTATACATGCTCAGCCTAAGTTTGAATGGACCGTAACATTGACTGACTCATGTCAGCATATTATAGAGTAATTACAGTGTATAGCACAACAGATCCTTTCAAGTACACTGACAGTGCAACAAAGTATATATACCTCATGACATGCTGGTTCTCAGACTTGAGTGCAGCATCGTAGTAGCTGATAGCTTTGTTGTAGTTGTGAGTCTTGACCAGCGCCTGGCCTATCTTGCTGGCCAGGATACCATCACGAGGGTTCTTCTTCAAAGCTGCCTCATACACCTCTAGAGCTAGCTCAGGCTGCATGAAGAAACATGAGATATAGTGCATGATTAATAGCCCAATCTTGAGGATTCTACTCGTAATCTATACCTCTTGGATGTTCATGTAGGCATCTCCCAGTAGTAGTGCAGTTGGCGGTCCAGGTAGCTTCTCAGCCAAGTCTTTGTAGCAAGCTATGTACATCTTCTTGTCCTTTCTATAGTTGTAATAATAAACTCTATAACTCTCCCTCTTTCTCTCTCTCTCTTTCTATCTCTCTCTCTCTCTCTCTCTCTCTCCCTCTTTCTCTCTCTCTCTTTCTATCTCTCTCTCTCTCTCTCTCTCTCTCTCACACACACACACACAATAAAAAAAGTAAGTCACACAATCAACACATTTTGCTTGCATACATAATTGCGTCTAAAAGATGTTAGATCTTGCGTCTTTTAATACCTTCTGTCGTACCTACCTACCTATGAGTGAAATAGAGTTGTGCCATCTTCTCTTTAGCCTGGATGTAGTACGGCTTATCCTCAGTGATAGTCTTCAGTAGCACCAGAGCCTGATCACTGTCACCTCGACCCAGTGCCAGGTCGGCATTGGCGATGCATATCTTAGCCTCTTCCGGGGAACCGGTGAACTCGTTGATGGCGTCTTGCATGACTTTGGCAGCCTCGTGGGCGTGGCCTAGTCTGCTGTGGACGTCGGCTAGCTCCAGATAGATGGTGACTTGTTCACTCAGACTGAGTGATGGTAAGAGACTTGAACGCTTCCTAGAAACTGATGGAATAATGTCATGTGTATAATATTATTATTATAGGTATAAAAATTAATCATGAGAGTAACTGATGGCTGGATTAGCTAAGGGGTTTAGTGGCGAATTTACCCTCAGGCCCACTCAATCATGTATAATCTTTTAGCTTCATATCCAGGTCTAAATTTTTTTAACTACGAAAAAGTACTGGGAGAAGGGTGAAAATGAGGTATACATTGGCAACATAACGTACTAGGCAGTTTCTTAGTGGTGATGAAGTCCTTGGCTGTCTTCATGGAGGCCAGGGCATCCTCCAGAGCTCCACTCTGCTTCTCTGTCATCCCCTTGATCAGGTGGAAGATTGGGTAGCTTTGCACCTACACGAGAGATAATCATCCTTAATAATAATTAGCATAAAGCCCTGAAATCATTCCACGCAGCTATAATCTCTATAAAGAGTTCAGAATCCCATCTTCAAAATAATCTTTTACTGGTTAGTTAGGATATAAGGCATACATAATAGCTGATCCAAAGTAAAAAAAATCATTCTACACAGCTAATCTCCACTAAAAGTATCCAATTGCAATCGTATAAGGCCGATAGTTACACAACTTTTTTAGTATACCTCAAAGTTGCTGCTGAGTGCTTGCTCGAGTGCACTAGAGCATTGCTTGGTGTTCCTCTGGTGGAGGTAGACCTGTGCCATGAGCAGGTGGGCCTCAACGGAGCTACCATCGTAGTCAATGCAGCGCTGAACCATGCTCTGAGCCAACTCGACCTCGCCTGCACCATGAAGAAAATCATGTCAGATACATTAATACCACTCATGACAGAAAAAAAAAAATTATGACAGAAATGGTTGGACTTAGAATTGCATGAATTAGCGTTAAAAATCAGCAACCTGAGAGAAATTTGATCCTGGCCAGGAGGTAGAGCATCTGGATCATTGCAGGAGCACTCTTGGCGAGAGGATCAAGGACAGAACCAGCCTTACGGAGGACTGGGTCTGCTTGGGAGGGAGAAGGAGCTGGCTGCAGGGAAAAGAAATAGCATGACTACCTCTCCCTCCCTCCCTCCCTCTCTCTCTCTCTCTCTTTCTCCCTTACCTCAGTAGGAGCATATACCATCATTGCCTTTGCTACTTGCAGCAGAAAGTGTGGATTAAGCAGCTGGAAATACTTCATACCAAGGGGAGTTCCCTATAATACACAATCAGATATCAAGTTTGGCTCTATAATTGTGCACCCAATGCAAGTATACCTTAACAGTTGAAAAGTGGACCTCGATAGTCTCCTGTAGCAGAGCTATGACCTCGATGGATGGTTTTTGTTTCTTCTGAGCCATCAAGGCGTTCAGGTAGACAAGATCAGCTTGCTTTCCAATGGAAGACTGGACCTAATAATAATAATAGATTAAAGGGGTGTTACCCAATAAATTATTCAAAATGTAGCCATGCCCCCAACAGTAGGCGTAAAAAATAATTTAATGTGCACTCTAAATATTTCCCTGGAAGCATTCCATAATAGCCAGAAGCAATTGCAAGAATATTAGTGGATTTAAATTTGGCAGTTTGGTACCGGATCGCCATACGTATATATGCAGAAGGAAATTTTGGCAAATTTTAATTTGGTGGTTATAATATAGACCGCCAAACCGCCAAATTTTCCGGCTATACGATAATTAGTAGCTCGACTCACTTCAGCAAGAAAGTCCAGCTGTTGTTCAGCCTCTCCTAGCTGTCCCTCCATGAGCTGACTGTGTATGATGCCACCCAGCGCAGGGAGGCTGGTCTCGTCCATGTTGAACGCCTTGCGGTACGTCTTCAGTGACTCCCTCAACTGACCATTCAGCAACAGCTGATACCCCAACTACATGTACGTACATTAGAATTACAAAAATATAATGGCAATACATGGCATTGTATATGTCTTTAAGTGTCTGAAGTATTCTCAAGACTGTGACACCATTGTCTATAACTTGCATATTTAGACTCTAGCATGAGGTTGCTAAGTAACATGATGCAAGTTGTTACCCTTGATATTAATATATTAAAAACTGAATTTCTGAAGTTGTAAGTATTCTAAGTGTGTATTGGAGACTGTCAGATGTGTGTGTGTGTGTGTGTGTGTGTGTGTGTGTGAGTGTGATAGTACCTCTATGATGTACTGGGAGTTGAGCGGAGCAAGAGAGATGGCTCTCTCGACAAGAGTGATGGTTTGCTGAAGGACGAGTGCATTTTCTCCTGACTGTATAGATACATATCAGATAATTGAATATTAATGCAATGCCAGGTCTTGAGGTATAAACTATGATTGGCCTGGAGGAGATGATCTCATTTTTGGGGAATGTTCTTTTCCAGTGCAGAGGTACATGTACAGGCTGAGGGGAATCTGTGTCTATTGTGGATACTGTTGGGACCACATGGAATGTTCTGGTTATTGTAAGAGTCTTAATAGCTGTATCCTCAAAATGCCAAAACACTTCCTCCAGTGCATGAGGGCACTGCATGTTTAAACCCCTAGGGTATACATCTGCAGTTGTATTGTACTGTATTTCCCCCCAAAATGGAAGCACTTCCTGTTGGCACTATAAACAGTCTTATAAGTGTGTTCACATTATAATTATTATTAAATTTTTCCACATACCAGTCGAGCAAAGGCCAGAGACATGTCATAGTAGAGGGTATGGTTCCTTGGCTCAAAGCGGTCGAGAAGCTGGACAATGTCAGAGAGGCTTCCAGCGGCGTCGTCATACTTCCCCTCTCTGGCCAGCTGGTTCAGCACCAGCATCCTGTTAGCCTCAAGGCAGTTGATGTCATGACCAAGGCACCTGTGAAGTAAAAAATGGATGACTATTCACCCCTATCAAACAATGATATGTATATACATAAGGCCACTCAGAATTAATGTTTGTTTGAACTAACCCAACGGACTAAAAATTTAAAGCATCCAATAGCTGAGTTTAGGACTGTCTTAAAAATGTATTAATTTTTTAAGCTACCACACAGCACAAGCCTCTAGACAGCTGGAATACTACAAAGTTTACATAGAAACACTGATACTTGTAATTAAAATTCTTTAGTTAAATTATCATCTGCCTGACCAACCTACCCTACTATTTTGTGGTTGTGTTAGTTCAAACGAACAATTTTTCTGATGTATGCACACATGCTCTCTATACATGTAGTGTTCCTCTCTCTCACTCTGTCTCGCCCTCCCTCCCTCCCTCCCTCCACCCAGCCTCTCTCCTTGGCTCAAACATGTCACACAAGGCAACATACACGAGATTAACATCTGATATTCAAGTATGCAGCTATATATACCTATGAGCTGTTTCCACAGCCTGGTCCCAGTCTTGCAGAGCAAGCTGAGCCTTCATCTTTTCAATGAGGGCCGGTAGAAAGTCAGGGTAGCTTGCCACGGCCTGGTTGAGCACTTCCAGTGAGTTACTGAAGTTGAAACGGTTCAGGTAGAACTTTGCTTTGCCAAACAGAGCATCAAGTAGTTTGAATTGCTCAGGTCTACGAGTAAAAAGTTGAGAAAGTGTACTACATATTCAAAACTAGTACATGCAATATTAATCTGCGGCTAGATAGGAGAGGATAAACTAAATGTGTGATATTCGAGTTTATATTATAATTAGTTACTGGTATACCCTATAGAGAAAACATACACATATCCTTTAACATTTCATTCTATGATAGCTAATGACTTAATGTTACCGGGTATATGAATAATTAAAGTACGCCGGGGCACAGTTAAACTGTGAATTTTGACTGACCCAGAAAGAGCTTCATCAAAATACTTCACAGACTTCTTCATGAGTGTCTCCCTCCCTGAAGTGAGGTCGACCCATCCCCGTAAAGCCAGACCCTCCTTAGAGCTTGGAGACATCTTCAACATCCTGTCGATGTACTCCCTGGCCTTGTCATGGCGTCCACACAGCCACAGGAACATGCCAGCGTAGAAGAGGGCCTAAAGAGAGTATGTATCAGTTTATGAGTATTGTTTCAGGCTATTTAGTGATACAAGTAACCGTGAATTTCATTCTTAGACTAAGTGTGATTCATCCCCTAAATACAACGAGCAAATTTGCTGATCACTTCAATAATCCAATAAAAGTCTTTTGATTTGTTAGTGAGTGACTTGCATCTTACTTCTATGGATTGTATTGTATTATGTATAAATTAATTTGCTTTATAATTTCTATTTCTATTTGTGGTTTTATCATAGCTGAAAATTCTAACTGTGGGTAGAATATCACGGAGATAAATCAGTACGTATGATTAGCCGCTCCAATTGCTAACAGATTTCTGTAGGGACAATACAGATTAGGTAGTCATTAGCCAGAGGGTAGGGTTTAGGGTTTGGGTTGGAACAATAGGGTTGGTATTGTTTGGGTGGGGTTAATTGGGAAAGGTGTGGTGCCCATATATGATGTTAGTAGTAACAGTGAAGATCAGGTCAGGTGACCTTGCCTATTTCACTGACCAGCAGTTCTAGCTAATTACTCATTATTCAGCTGCGAAGCCGTTGAGTCTTTGTGGTAATCGTTAAAGATTCTTTTTTTCACCATTGGCGTTATTTCTTTGTGCAATTAATTTGTATTTTTGGTTTCATTTTTATACTAAGTCCTCCAGCTACCGGTGTGTGGATTTCATATACCACATCATGGGGAATCAAGAACTTCAAGCTATCGAGAGAGCAGGAGAGACAGGGGCTCCAACTGTTGCACAAGCTATGGCATCTTTTAGGGTTGCTCCAGACACACAGCAACTCAGCAGAGCGTCTCCAAAGAAATGCCATGCAACAGGCAAAGGCCTGGAGGTAGCCAAGCTTGGTGAGAGAGCCACTGCAGTCCTGCACGTTATCGACAATGAACACAAAGCTTACACCGAACCAGTGGAGAGTCTGGTCTGTAAATTGGTGTCAGAGAGCACTGGTGAGAAGATAGACTGCTCTGTGAGGAAGATTGAAGCCAGTGGCAAGTATGAAATCAGCTACCAAACCACCAGACTGAGTCGAGGAAGGCACCAGCTGCACATCATATTGGAGGGTAAGCACATCAAAGGAAGCCCATGCATTCCCTCTCACTGTGAAGCTACCACTTGATCAGCTGGGCAAACCAATGCAGCCAGCCATCACTGGAGGCTATACCGATAGTGGAGAGTGGCACAAGTTGAATATGCCATGGGGACTTGCAATCAACTCAAAGGGGAATATCATAGTATCTGAGAACAGTAGGTGCTGTGTCTCTGTCATTAATCCAGCAGAGGATAAAGTACTATCATTTGGTTCTAAAGGCCCAAGCCATGGAGAGTTCTCTGACCCCATGGGAGTGGCAGTGGATGATGATGACAACATACTAGTGGCAGATCGTGTGAATAAGCGCATTTAAAAGTTCACATCAAATGGAACATTTATATCTGCAACACCGATAATTTAGGGCTCAAGTGGCCTCTTGGTATTGCCATCCACCCTCACAGCAAAGAGATTTACGTGGTAGACAGCGCAAATCATTGTATTACGATTTTGAACCCTGACCTGACATTCTCCAGTAGCTTTGGCAGCTATGGCAGTGGTAATGGACAGTTTAACAGTCCCATTGATGTGGCAGTTGATAGCACTGGGAATGTGTATGTGACCAATACAAATCGTTGTAATGTGACCGATAACCGTATTCAAGTCTTTACAGCAAAGGGGGAATATTTGAGGCAATTAAGGAAGGACGATGGTTATGAGAGCCCAGAGATTAAGCCTACCGGTATCCGCATTGACAGGGAAGATGTGGTGTATGTGACTGACGTTTACAACGCTCGGGTGTCTTTGTTCAAATGTGATGGCACTCATATAAAATCATTTGGGTCTCGCGGAAGTGCTCCAGGAGAATTCCTTGCACCATGGGGAATAGCACTGGATGAACATGAAAATATTTATGTTGCCGACTATAGAAACAATCGCATACAAAAATTTTAACATGTGTGGCTTTTAGTGAGTGGATAACTACTTTATAAACTATTAATTTTCTTACTTCTATCGTATTATGTGCACATTGTTTAGCTAATGCATGTACTATACAGGTAGTGCTTAATTAAAATTAATTTTTAATTTGTGGCTTCATTGTCATGGATCACTAAGTTGACGTGTGCATGCATGTTAGGTACCTTCCTCAATACTCGATGACATGCAGATTGCATATGTATGCATATAATTAACTAGAGCTCTATAGAGCACATACCCCGCGCGCACATTGCGCAATCTATAGATTTGCTTTTGTTGCTGCAGCCAAACGTGTGCCACTAGCATTATTGACGACCTTTACCAGTCCATGTTATGCGCATGAGCAGAAAGCACAAAGCCTGTATGCATAATGCATGCATTGAGTGGGCACTGTCGATAGGCGTGGTTATGAAGGCTAACAAAAAGGTACTATTTATGACGTTCGTGGACCATATCCCTCGATTCGAAACACACTGAAGCCCGTTTTTCGCCAAATGCGACTGATTCATTGTGCTTACCAGTCGCTCAGGTGCCTAGATTTCGAGATATGGCAATTTTTCTGCTAACGACAACGACGACAACAACAACGACGACACAACCGATTACTTTACCCCTTGCGCATGCGCGCAGGGTAATAATTAGTATACATGTGTGTGTATGCATACACATGTGTGCATGAGTGTATGAACAGACCAAGGGCTGAAAAGGTGAAATGTGCATGCTGCTACATGTGTATCACTAAATGGTATGCGGGTAGGTTGGGGGTATCCCCTCCTTTTTCCTTCACTATTATATTGGGCCTAAGGGACATGACCCATCTCACCACACTCCTCTGAGCTAGTGGTCACCTTGGTGTGTGGTGCCCCAATACAGATCACGTGACTAGTAAAGCTGTACTACATTGTGCCAATGTGTAGCCACACAGGAATTTCCCAGAGTTAGTGCCAACTCTTTCCCCAAACTATCTAGCCTGATATCATATTCATTAAGATAGTGAGTGAATCAAGAAGCTACCCAGAAAAGATTCAACGTTGAAATGTAGCTGAGGCTCCAGTTATGGCATCTTCTGAGATTGATACTGTCAACTGTGAACTAGGTGGATTATCCCTTCAGCAAGTGTCGCCAGAGAAATGCCACGTTAGAGGCAACGGCCTGGAGGTGGCCAAGCTTGGTGAGAGAGCCACTGCAGTCCTCCATGTTGTCGATGATTGAACGCAAGCTTACACCAAACCAGTGGGGAGTCTGATCTGTAAATTGGTGTCAGAGAGCACTGGTGAGAAGACAGACTGCTCTGTAGAGAAAAATGAAGCCTGTAGCCAGTATGAAATCAGCTACCAAGCCACCAGTCGAGGGAGGCACCAGCTGCACATCATAGTGGAGGGGAAGCACATCAAAGCAAGCCCATTCCCTGTCCTTGTGAAGAAACCACTCGATCAGCTTGGCAAAGCAATGCAGGCCATCAATGGAGGCTATACTGATAATGGAGAGTGGCATGAGTTGAATGGGCCAATGGGAGTGGCAATCAACGCAAAGGGGAATATCATAGTATCTGAGTTCCTTGAGGACTGTGTCTCTGTCATTAATCCAGCAGAGGAGAAAGTAATCCTATCATTTGGCTCTAGTTAAGCCATGGATAGTTCAATTACCCATTTGGAGTGGCAGTGGACGATGATGAAAACATACTGGTGCATATAGTGGGGGGTAAGCGCATTCAAAAGTTCACATCAGATGGAAAATTTAAATTAATAACACTAGATAATGTAGGGCTCGATGGTCCTCGTGGTATAAAAGCTTTATGTGGCAGATGATAATTGCATTATGATCCTGAACCCTGACCTGACATGCTTCAGCAGCTTTGGCAGCTCTGGTGAGGGCAATGGCCAGTTTCAAACACCCTGCAATGTGGCATTTGACAGCACTGGGAATGTGTATGTAACCGATAACGGAAATCTCTGTATTCAAGTCTTTACAGCAGAGGGAAAATATTTGAGGCAGTTTGGAAGGAAGGTCGGAGGTTATGTGGGTCCAGAACTTGATTATCCTTATGGCATCTGCATTGACAGGGAAGATGTGGTGTATGTGGCTGAGGCTGGCAACAGTCGGGTGTCTTTATTCAAATGTGATGGTACGCACATGAAATCATTTGGCTCTTTCGGAAGTGAACTGGGAAAATTCAATGTTCCACGTGAAATAGTACTGGATGAACATGAAAATATTTATGTTGCTGAGCTTGGAAATAATCGCATACAAAAATTTTAACGTGTGGCTTTTTAGTGAGTGAAAAACTACTGAACTGTCTCTTACTTCCATCATATTATGTGCACATTACTTAATTAATACTATAGCTACCAGTAGTGCTTAATTTGGATTTGTAACTTTATTCATAGTTACTAAGTCGACATGTGCATGCATGCTATATAGGTACATTCCTCAATGCAATGCTCAATGATATGCACGTACGTACATGCATGTATGTGTGCATATGTGTGTATGTGTTAATTAATGATGAACAGGGGTCATGGACCAACAAAATAGTTGCAAGATCTTAATTTGGGGTCCATTTTATCACAAACACATCCATTACATAATTCACTGCAACTGAGCAGGTGCCATAGTATGATCGCACATGTGCTACTTGAGTGTAGCAGCTAGGGATTTTCCAACAAGAGGCATGGTATGATTGAACTTCCTGTTATGTAGCCAAATCCAGCTAGGTGACACAAAATACCATCAGACCTACCAAAAATTAATATTAATATTCAATATTGCAGTATATGCTGGTACTGACACTATACAAGTGCATTAGATCATTGGACCGCATCACGACACAATTAGCTAGTAATTGTTTGTAGCATGCAACCAGGGCACACAGAGGCTCCACACCCAGGATGGTACATGGTGCCTTACCTTACGTGCCCCTCAAGGAATCTTAGAAGAATACCTTGAGGCTGTTGACGACTGCAGGATGCTTAAAACCCTATCCACACCTGGTACAGACTAAATAAGTCATGGAGGAACATCCTCTTGTTTTTTCCTATGATTCTGATGTAACACTATAATTAAAGATCTTTCCTTGTTGATCAGTCAGAGTCTGGTATCTAATACCAGTGACAATAGACATTATGTGGTCAACATTTAATCGGCTTCACTTTAAGCAAGCAGTATACCTGTATACATACATCATACCTACATGCACATATTTGCATGCCCTCTCATAATATATAAGACCGAGGTCTAGTCACTGACAGCTATATTATGCTGCATATTCAGTTGAGTAAAAGTTAGGTTTGAACATAATATTACTACATAGGCTCTATAGATCATGGCTTGGTCAAGTCAAGTGTTCATTCTATTACTGGTCATCGTTAGCCTCATAACTACCCCAGGACAATGTCAACAATCTCAAACTGACACAAGCTCAGGAACCTCACCAGTGGTTGCGACACTTTCGATAATCGGTGGAATAGTCGGTTTTGTTGCGATCATTGTTCCCGTGTTCGTTTACATGTGCTACCGTGTATCAAAGGCAAAAGAAAAAAGAAGACGGGACTTTTACGCAGCTGAACCTTCTTCCCAAACTCAGGCAGTCTATTCAAGCTATGGCTCCCAGACGACTACCACTGCTGCTACCGCTCAACAGCAGGTGCCACCAACAGTGGTGTACAATGCTTCGTATTCACTCTATCACGACAGCGCAGGTACTAGTGGAGGACGACCATATCAGAGTCGGGTGCTCTATAGTATCGAGGATCAGCCCCATGACTCAAGAGCTTCAGCACCACAAAATACAAGGTATGTTACAGATTTGCGGCCAGACATTGTCCGGCAGAGTATTTCTTTATTTTGCTGGACATTGCCCGGCAGAGAATATTAATTTTGCTATAGACATTTGTCCGGCAGAGAATATTTGCTAGATAATTGTCCAGTAGACTATTTCTTCCTTCCAAAATGGCATGGTTAGCTACCACCGTTTTGGCACGTGTGCATAACTAGATGCCACGTATGTTTATTCCTCTGTTGTATTAGTATCACTGGATATGATAATAATATTGCATATATACTTCATGTGAAACACAGAAGAGCAGATGTTCATCGCAATGATAAGCAGGCGTCTACTTCAATGAATCTCCTAGAAGCCACGCTACAAACAGGAGTGGAGCCGCCAACGTACGAAGAAGCTATTAATATAGAGTCTCCTTCCACACAACAGACACTAGCAGCTGACAATCAGCCTCCACCGTACACTCTGAACAGTACCGATACCACAAACTAGAGCTTCATGAATCCAAGTCTCTTTTGTGTATGCTATTGTGATGTGCTTTGTGATTTTATGTGATTGTCCATGCATAGCTAAGTATACATGTAAAATTACATAATCATCAGATGATAGCATGTTAATTAATAGTTAGTTAACATAATTAATCATTACTCACAATAAATATTAAAAAATTTCATTGTTTGTAACAGGCAAGGCTATATGAACTGCATGCATCAGCACTCTTCTCAGAGCAAGCATAAAAGCTGGACTATAGATCTCCTATAAGCAGTGCCAAGCTTTGTGGGGAAATGTTTCACCAACATTTAAGCGTCTGTTGGAGTCGAGACAATTCTTGGGACCGCGCACCTAGTACTTCTATACCTTTTGTACACATAGATGTGTCTGAATGGTATCAAATTTACTCCATATTCCTCTGAACTTGTAAAATTGAATTGAGCACACGCAATAGCTACGTATAATATACCCTTAGCTAGTAGATCCAGGAAATTGGCATCACCCTACCGCCATATTCAGAGTGCAGAAAGACGTCACACATACACAGCTAGTATCAAGGGCATACTCTTGCTAATGTTCAACTGTGGGTGAGGCCTGTAAGCCCTATAGTGATCTCACTGAGTCTCTAATAACGGATTCAGCTTTGATAGAATTAATTAGTCTAGTACATAGTTGTAGCAATGGAGAGAGACATTACTTCAAGAGTTAGCAGAACATTTTCGCCGAGTCCAACCATTCTAGTGAGCCTACTAACCATCCTTGTCTCGCTCGTGCCAAAATGTGAAGCTCAGAGTAGTACATTCTTTGTGACATTCACCCCAATCATCATCGTGGCAGTCATCCTATTCTGCTTCTGTTGCTGTGTCTGCTGCGCTTGCATATGCCACGCCAAGCAAAGAGCCACCAATTCCTCGAAACACCCCCGATCGACCGAAATCAGCTACAGCACCAGTGCACCATACGAGGGAGCAGAGTATCCGCAGAGTCACGCGCTCCAAAGCTACGTACCTCCATCAGCCAGAGTGCTCTACTCCGCTCCCGAGGTGAATGAACAAAACAGTGGCTCCCCTCAAGCTAACGGTCACGATGACGTCAGCTCGGAACCAGTCCCTCTACCCGAGGCCACACTGCATCAGGGAGATGCCCCACCAGGCTATGAGGAGGCTATCAGAATGACGGCAGATAATGTCATAGATGAACCACAGTAGTAGATACTGGTACATTAATGACGATACAGGAAAAGGATACGCATTCATGTAATGCGATGCTGTCTGTAGAAGCATTGTCACCATTTTGGAATGCTGTAATCTCATATAATATGCCACTTGAAGGTTTATATTAAATCTTTATACATGTATATTATCTGTCTCAATATGATTCGTATACCCATTAAAACTTAATTATTACATAATACACTAATGGCATGTGATGCAATAGCTTGTTATGCGTACGACAATAGATATTATTGCAAGCAAAGTCAACCACCATGAAAAAACTGAAATCTGAGACTGAAAGTGATACAATGGCTGATTATGATACTATGATAATATTGTGCTTTTGAACATTGGCAGCTGTAGTTACGTAAAAGTTACAATAACAGCTGACACTAATACACCAAGGATCTCATGACATGCATCAGTCAAAACTTATATATAGCTAGATTGTAAAAATAGCTATAGTACTATCAAGGAGGTATGATAATTATTACTGAAAACTGCTTCAAGCAAGCCATGGAGTTAATGCCAAGACAGTTGTCTACCGTAATGGCTGTCGTTTTCTATCTCCTATTATTAAGTATCAGTGAAGCCCAATTGAGCAGTGATCAGCAACCAGTGTCAACTTCAGCCCAGCATACAAGAGCTATCATCGCCGTCCTGCCAGTTATAGGAATACTGGTGCTCTGTGCAATGGCAGGAACGTTCGTCTACTGTATCTGCCAGTCAAGGAGTGGCAGAAGAGCAGATGCTATACTGGTATCAAACTCTTTCAATAATTACTGAAACTTGATTCCTTTATGTCAGGGCAAAGTGTAATAAATGTGGCTAGTAGACATAGTCAGTCAAATCAAGATCAGTAATCTCATGTATATCACGTATATCATTAATTTTATTGCTGACACTGCACCAATCAGGTGCCCATATATCCCAAAGTATACAATAATCAATGAATGCTACCGCATGAATTAAATGTACGTATGCACATGTAGAGTAGAATTACTTGCTACCAGGAAGGTAATTCAACTATACAAAGAAACAAGCTCCAAATTGACTGCAAGTTAGCTAGCTAGCTACTATACTAATAGCAATGAAGAAAGCAGCTCGCCTCCTAGTGCTACAATTAAACAGTTACTATGTATCGAGTCTATTGTTCACTTCAGTTCTACTAGTTGGGAGATGCCAAGCAGTAGCTGGGATCAACGACAGAGCGGTCAACATCTCTTTGCCGGCAATAGTGTTCTGTATAGCAATCACTACAATGTGCACCTGTTTCTGGGTATGTCTCTGCCGTATGCTCCTGCAGAGAAAGCGGCACTATCACCGCATTCGTCCCGGTCATCCATCAACCATCCAGCACTCAACTTACAACCCCGCCCATCAACACCCATCACACTACGGCACTGAGGGTTATCCGGTTCAAAGGTCATATCCATCACCTACAGCACTGCCTGGTAGTACCGGCGTGACACCAACATCAACTTCAAGGCCATACTCGCCATTTTTGTCGCCAACGGAAGCTCCCACTTCATCAGAGTCGACTGCTGCACCGCAACCATATGAACCAGTCGCCCTACCTGAGGCCACATTACATCATGGGGAGGCCCCACCCGATTATGAGGAAGCTATTAAAATGAAACCACCTGATACGATCGATCAAGACTAGTATACACCTATCTAGTTGAGATTAACATGAAATGTTGAGTATGAGGTCACTAGCTAATTTAAGGACTCCTGTTATTTTAATGCACATAATATTGTGATGAAGCTTGATCCACCCATTCTATAAGATTGTGGTAATCATGGTCGTTTAATTGTTAGGAATATCACTGTCCTAAACAGCTGTCTGCAGTTGAACTTTTGGCACCTACTTATATGAGTTTCATGTATATAATATATTAATAGCTGCATGGGGGAAATATCCTGATGGCAAACTTTGAAACACTGCATAGCTATTATAAGACTACAGCCAAGAAGCACTAATATGAACTTCATCTTACTGCACACAGAAATACGTGTATGGAGTGTGCAGTGTACCTTATTATAGTAACATAGGGAGTTTATTTAGACATCGATCATACTATTGGTGTGACACCAATGACTGTACATTAATTGGCTCAGTATATATCTACAGCTTTGGCACTCAGAACGTAACAGAAAAAAGATGAAGACCACTCTTACCCATTCAAATCTCAGAAGAGACAGCCTGCTGGCACTACTGAGTCTTTTTCTTCTGAATATTGGAATCTGTCAAGCTCAAAGTAGCGGTGGTATTGCTATTGCCATACCGTTACCTATCACCTTAGCTTTTTTTGCGAGTGCTTGTTTCTGTATTTGTTTCTGCATCCAGTTGGCTAAACAGAGACAAAGGCAAGACTATGGAGCTCCAGCAAACGTCCAGTACGCTCCTTATGTGTACAACCCACTACAAACTCAGCAGGCTTATCCTGGACAAGGTTATGCACCACCATCTACTGTGACAGTGCCCAGTGGCTTACCATTAGCTCCCCCTACGCCAGGGGCTACTCAATCACAGACTGCCATTCCACTGGCCGCACAGGCCACCTCTGAACCAGTCTCTCTACCCGAGGCCACTTTACATCAGGGAGATGCTCCACCAGCTTATGAGGAAGCTGTCAGAATGAAAACAGTTGATATTGCTGATCAAGACAAGCTGCAGACATGATGGATGGACCCTTACTCTTGGACACTAGTCAGAATAGCTAGCCATTAATTTGTTACATAGTAGCTAACTACGTCATGTATAGATATTAGCAGACAATATTATTAGCAAATCACTCCAGAACACTCTAGAATGGAAGGAAGTGAATGCACTAGGATGTTTCCTCTTACATGTTAATGACATCATATCCGGTGTGACATCATATCCTGTATATTGTAGTCCTTCAGATCAAAGTTGACTTGGCTAGCTACATGTAGCTTAGTACATTCAGTCTAACAGCATAAAGATGAAGATCCATTCAAATCTCAGAAAAAACAGCCTGCTGGCACTACTGAGTCTTTTACTTCTACAAGTTAGAACATGTCAAGCTCAAAGTAGTGATGGCTTTTTTGCCATACCAGTATCAATATTTGTCGTCGTGGCTACTCTCATGTGTATCTGCTTCTGGGTCTGTTTCTGCTTTCAGGTGGCTAGACGAAGACAACTCTATGGTGCTCCAGTAAACGTCCACTACACTCCCCACGTACACAACCAGAGGCCATACTATGGCACTGGGGCTCAAGCTCAACCGGGCTCCTACCCAGTACAAGCATACGTGGTACCATCTACAACTCCTGCTGGTGTAAACCCACCACAAACACAGCAGGCTTATCCCAGCCAAGGTTATGTTTTACCATCGACTGGAGTAGTGCCCAGTGTCTCACCACTAGCTCATCCAGGGGCTATTCCACAAGCCACCACCTCTGAACCAGTCCCTCTACCCGAGGCCACTCTACATCAGGGAGATGCCCCACCAGCTTATGAGGAAGCTGTCAGAATGAAAACTGTTGATCAAGATGAGCACCAGACATGATGGATGGACCCTTAGTCAGAACAACCATTTTGTCATTTTTTATACATACAGTATAGAATACGATAATCGCAGTGTCTAGAGTGCCGGTACCGGCACCGCAATTTAAGCGTTATAGTGCCGGTAAATCCATATAAAATACTGTACTCTTACGTAGCCCTAGTCCCCGCCCCCTCCTGCATATGGCAATATAAATTTGTACATAAATTTGCCGGCACTCTAGACACTGTACAATAATTGAATAGCGAGATCACTTCTGTTAGAAAATCACGAGTCACATTTCTCAGTGTAGATGTAGCTGGTGATGGCATGATCCAACTTGAATAGCTATAGCTGCATGGGGTAATATTCTGATGGCAGCTACATGTATAAACGGCTAGCTACGAGCAACAGTAAACAGGGAGTTTCCCTTGCATATGAATGACATCATAATTTATTTATAGATCGACGAACTTGCTGAATCAGCACCAGCTGTTTACGTTACTTGTGGTTTGCATATGCGCATACCAATCGTGCGCACATGCCTTAGATCCTAGTTGTAACAAATACTGTTATCTGATTGGTCAGGAGCAGGTATCTACTTCTCATATAAACCTGTAAATTTTTCATATAAACCTGTAAAAAAAATGTTGCCTATGGTTAGGATTGTTGCTAGGCAGCAGTTTATATGTCGAGCCTATGGGCATTGTTGCTAGGATCTAAAGTTGTTAGACACTGTTTAGTCGGTTTCTACGTGATTTAGAAGACCTCAGGGCTCAGTAGAACCCTCGCTTCGCTCGGGATTCTACACAGAGCCCTTCTGTCTTCTAAATCACATATTTTAGAAACCTCCTAAACAGTGTCTAACTATTATATAATGAATTGGCTTTGAGCGGTCAAAAGAAGGCATAAAGAAGAGGGGCGGCGCCTGCTGCCCCGCCTCCAGTATCTAGCTATCTAACAGCATCATTTAGTATAGATGAAGAACCATTCAAATCTCAGAAGAAACAGCCTCAGCTGGCACTACTGAGTCTCTTTATACTTCTACAACTTGGAATATGTCAAGCTCAAAATGCCAGTAGTTTATTTGCCATACCAGCATTAATATTTGTCGTCGTAGGTAGTCTCATATGTATTTGCTTCCGGGCCTGTTTCTGCAACCAGATGTTTAACTTAACTTGATTGTTGAAAATGAGATTACTATAATCATTACCAAATCACAATCAATCAAATCAGATTTTCTTTAGATGTTCGGGATTGCATCATCGGAGAGTAACACTAGCTACATGACTAGCCTTCCATTGGCACTGTGCTACAAGTTGAACCATGCTAGCTAGCTGATGATCATCCAAGTATAGCTATACCTAGGAAAATATCCTGATGAGAAACCTTGACTTTGTATATAAGACTATAAAATTATTTAGGTACAAGAGAATGGGAGGAAGCATCCCAAGTTGCATGCTAATACATTATAATAATACTGTACATTATTATAGTGCTTCAGATCAGAGTTGACTTGGCTCAGTATCTATCTATATAGCTAGTATTAAACTTAGCATATTCAGATTGAGGTAGCTAACAGCCGCTGAGAACACATAAAGATGAAGATCCATTCAAATCTCAGAAGAAACAGCCTGCTGGCACTACTGAGTCTCTTACTTCTACATGTTGGAACATGTCACGCTCAAAGTAGCAATAGTTTTATTTCCATACCAGTAATAATGGCTGTTTTCACAACTACTCTCATATGTATTTGCTTCTGGGTTTGTTTCTGCATCCAGATACGAAGACAATCCCAGAGACCATACTATGGCACTGGGGCCCAGACTCAACCAGGCTCCTACCCAGTACAAGGATACGTGGCACCATCTACCACTACTGCTGGTGTAAACCCACCACAAACTCAGCAGGCTTATCCCAGACAAGGTTATGTTCCACCATCGACTGGAGTAGTGCCCAGTGTCTCACCACTAGCTCATCCAGGGGCTATTCCACAAGCCACCACCTCTGAACCAGTCCCTCTATCTGAGGCCACTCTACATCAGGGAGATGCCCCACCAGATTATGCAGAGGCTATTGGAATGAAAACGGTTGATATCGCTGGTCAAGATATTAAGCAGCTGACATGATGGACCTTTATTCTTCGACATCTTGGTTGTCAGAATAGCTATTACCATTAATTTTTTATCATTTCCACACACACACACACACATACAGTAGGTAGCTCCAAGTATATCAAGCTCATACAGCTATAAACCATTATATAGCCAGTAACACAGGGAGTTTCCCTTACATGCATAGTATGCAGTCATATCCATGGTGCATGTCCAGCGCTAGCGGGGGGGGGGGGGGGGGGGGGGCGTCAGGGGGCGCCCTAGTAAAGGTCTGGCACAACAGCCAACTTAGCTAGTAGCTGTGTGACAACTATTGTTACTGATATGCAACAACTGATAGCTAAGACCAACAATGAACTTACTGGACTCGCTCTAAAAGGCAGTTTCTCGCAGCTACTACGTAACTAGGCCTAAAACAGCCTCCAAGAACGTGTTAATGAGGGGCGTGGTCAAAAATATTGCGCTTCGCTCAACACCCCCTTCCTCAAATCCTGGACACGCCCCTGCTCAGTGCAGGGGTCGGTATCTACAGCTTAGCTAGGACACAATTCAGACCGAGGTAGCCAACAGCAGAAAGATGAAGGCCACTCTAATCCATTCAAATCTCAGAAGAGACAGCCTGCTGGCACTACTGAGTCTCTTACTTCTACAAGTTGGAATATGTCAAGCTCAAAGTAGTAGTGGTACCGGTTTTGTTGCCCTACCAATATCAATATTTGTCGTCGTGGCTACTCTCATGTGTATCTGCTTCTGGGTCTGTTTCTGCTTTCAGATGGCTAAACGAAGACAACTCTACGGTGCTCCAGCAAATGTCCACTACACTCCCTATGTACACAACCAGAGACCATACTATGGCACTGGGGCTCAAGCTCAACCAGGCTCCTACCCCGTACAAGGATACGTGGTACCATCTACAACTTCTGCTGGTGTAAACCCACCACAAACTAGTACTCAGCAGGCTTATCCCAGCCAAGGTTATGTTCCACCATCGACTGGAGTAGTGCCCAGTGTCTCACCACTAGCTCATCCAGGGGCTATTCCACAAGCCACCACCTCTGAACCAGTCCCTCTACCCGAGGCCACTCTACATCAGGGAGATGCCCCACCAGGCTACGAAGAAGCAATTGGAATAAAGACAGTTGACATCGCTGATCTAGACAATCAGCAGATATGATGGATGGACGTCTACTATATCAAACATTTGACATAGTCATCATTATTGTTTTTATCAAGCCAAATATGTATAGAGCCTATCAGTATTATACATTATAATAATGAGTAGAGTGTGTGGTTATAGTGTTATGGGAAAATGTATTATTTTTTATGCGTGAACAAATTATTGACATGATATGATCACTTTATTCGAAATATTTTGTGAATCTAACAACACTGATACATGTATTAATGGGTTTCACCGTAAGTAAACACCATGTGAATTCAAATACACAATTTCATAATATGCACTGGCTATAGTATCCACCAAACCACCCACATAAATTGTCTATATAACAAAATTAATGCATATGCTCTTATTTTATATTATATAGTACCACAATCATATTATAAGATATCACAGGTGCATGTATCTTCCCGATACTAGCACTGATATCCTTATAGGCCAGCATAATATCACAATGTCATATTCCCAAAAGCTTACTATTATACTAGCGTGTGCATTGAGCCAATAACAAAGCAATAAGCATTCAATATGATTATCAAGTCTGATTTCAAATTATTATTAAGTGTGCATGCAGAGTCATGATTTGGGAAAAGAGCTAGGGGACAATGGTAACAGAACTATAGAAATACTATACCATTGATGGCATAGCAAGTGAGTAGGCTTCAAGTTCAGGTAAGCACCATTCATTGGTTGGGAATCGCATATTCATGGCTGCTTGGCAGGAAATACCATGCTACCCACTTGTACCCATAATTATCTACATGACTGAGTCTCTGGATCCATAATACTATGCATGCGTCTAACCTTTGAACCATAAACACATCAACACTATAAAAAGCGATGCCCCCATAGAAATGCACCATTATAACGATCACATCAATAAAGCTATCATTGAACAACGTGCCCAGTGGTAGAAAATGGAGAGAAAGTGTGATACCCTTATTGCAAGTTTGCTATCTATACTTCTCTTCTCTTCGCTTGCTGGGAGATGTAGAGCTCAAGTTGATGACAGTGGTGACAATACTACCATGATCGTCGCAATTTCCTTGCCGTTTGCCATATTCTTTGCTGTAACAGCTGGCGTTTGTATTGTGTTTTGGGCCTGCTACTATCGTGTATCTCTACTCGCCAAACGGCCTCACTACCCCCGAAGACCACGATACGTTTACAATTATCCAAGACGGCAGCAACAAAACATGCAGTCTCCTCAGAATCGAACTACTAGCAACGGACAGTCTCACACGTCGACTGTATATTCGAATCCACCGGCCAACTCCATGCAAACTGGATTTGATTCCCCTACTACTACTACTACTACTACTGTACAGTCGACAGCTCAGAGTCTCGACCCACCACTCAGCGGAGCTCCAGCTCAGGCATATTCTGGACAAGATCATCACGTTAATGTTTCATCATCAATTCCTAGTACCTCATCAGGGACTACTACTCAAAGTTCACAGATTGCTCCACAAGCCACCTCTGAACCAGACTCTCTACCCGAGGCTGCACTACATCAGGGAGATGCCCCACCAGCTTATGAGGAAGCTGTCGGAATGAAAACTGTTGTAGTCATAGATGAGACTTAAACTACAGTAGCTAGCTACTAGCTACCACAAAAGTCAGTATAATAATGTATTATAACAATTTAAAAGCAACAGAGATCAATATCATTAGCTGCTGTCATACTACAACTATATATTATTACACTGTACATAAGTTAATATTTCAGACCAGCAATTGGAGATGATATGCACTGTACCCACATTGCTACTAGTCTCGTCCCCAGACCCTAGGCCTCCAGTCGGCGAGAGGAGAGAGGGTCCCGCACTGGAGGATCTGGGGACAAGACTACATTGCTACAGTAGGTGGGTGTCACTCTGTGACCCTTGTACTCTGTAATGTGTGGGCCTCTATAGTGAATAACCACATAATATTACGACCAATAGTTTAAACAGTCACTTCCTCTGACACCTACACACACTTGGGAGAAAGGGCACGTAGGTACAGAATTCCATTAAGTGTGGGATAGGATAAAGCAGCAAAGGATTCCTCAGACTGATAGGCTCCACTATTCGACTGCATGCATCACTGCCATAGCACTTAATTGACCCCTGCCCCTCTAACCACATCACATTGTGACACTGTGTAATTTGTATACAAAATTAATGCTCCCTGGCTCATGCTCATGAACTGGCCTATGGTATACACCATTATGATACCATTATGCATGACATCACACAGGCACCAAGTGAGCAGTCCACTTTTGTCATTATTCTAGCTGCACGATGTTGGTGGTCTTAAAATTGAAGATTTAGACAGCACATGACATGAAGATTCTAATTTAACTGACTATTATACATAGCTATACCGATAAAATTTACACACAATTGACACCGTGATAGAATTCATTGCTTAGCAAGCTGAGCCTTTGGGCATGCACTTAAGACTTAGAGGCATGGCATTCCATTATAGAAAGTATGCAATGTTTTGAATATGTAGACACACTGTCTAAAAGTTTTTGGTCAAATTTAATGACACAAGAAGCAGCTATGTAAACTTCACACCATTGTGAATCTCATTAACTTGATCACTTAGTAGCTCTCGACAGCTTAGCTAGTGAGCTACATGCACGCTAGATATAGCTCCACTGTCTTGGAATTGATAAAAATCGTATTTGTGGAGTCCTATAAGTCAAATTAGCTATTGTGAGGGAAGTATGGTCAGTCTTAGACTAGCAGTCACAAAGATATTCGGTGCACTCTCAAGACTAGAGAGAGAGAGCTACTATAGCTCACTCTTGGTGCTGATCTCACTCTTCCAGGGATGTAAAGCCCAACATATTGACAGTGCTACGACCATCACCATCACTGTCCCAGCTCTTATGTTCGTGGTAGCGCTCGTTCTCATTTCCATCTGTTTTTGTACTTATCAATGGAAAATTTATCAAAGCAGAAGGAACTATTTCTCCAGAAGATACCGCCAGTCGATACGCAACCGAAATCATCAGAGAATCAACAATAATCCTCAAAATCAACGATTTGTTATTTCAGCTCGGCCGCACCCAGCGCTGACTTCACTATCATCGGACACATCACTTAGTGACACACCCTCGCCTGGTCTAGTTCCTGCTGGAAATCACTCCGGTACTCCACCGACTGTCTCACAAGCTTTTGAACTACCAGTAGTCTCTCTACCCGAAGCCGCCATACTACATCCGCAGGCACCACAGCATGGTGATGCCCCACCCACAGAAATACGCCGAGCAAGCTTAAGCTACTTATGAAAGTGAAAATGAATTAAAACAGTCATAATCATGAAGTGTGTGTAGACCATACCAATCATATTAAATTTATGCATATGTATTCCAACTCTCTTTGGCATTCATCATGATAATATTTGCATTACCTTTAATAGCTAAGTATTGTAATAAACCAACCAGGATGACTCATGATGACCGGCTATGCCGAAGATGACAGATCGGATGACACAGTAATACTATTGCATGTACATTATGTAGTATACACATTATTATGGGTTAGAGGTTAAGAGTTTATGCATCATTACACGAGGAGCTCTAGAATGTTCACTCATATATTCAACATGGGACTGGTAGGAAGTTAACTGTGTACATGGCATGGTTCAACCTTTGAACCTTATACTTGTAATGACATCACACTGGTAATGTACTAGAATGATAATAATATACTAGATCGACTAGCACTATGGTTAAGGTCATGTAGGTAGTTCAGGAGCTAGGCAGCCATTATTAGTAAGTCAACAACAGGAGACAGTGAAAAAAATGAAGAGCTACTGTGATTTATGGAGTCTATTGCTACTTCTCATATCACTTTCTAGGACATGTACCGCTCAACAAACTGACAGCACCGGATTGATTATTGGTATTTCTGTACCAATTGCTGTGATCGTCATAACAGGAATTTTTATTTGTACGTGCATATACAGTTACTACTTTCGTCGCTCAACACCAATAGCTGTACAGCCTCATGAGCAGAGACCACAGAGTCAATGGATTTATAATATCGAAAGAGAAAGCACTCAGGCTGGGCATCTGAATAGACAGCCACCTCATTCATCAACAAGCGTCGCTCCACGATCGACGAATCTCAATTTTCCACCAATTGGAGGTGGTCCTATTGTAGTAAATCCGCAGACCTCACAGACCGTTCCTCAGGCGACCCCTGTCGAACCAGTCCCTCTACCCGAGGCCACTCTACATCAGGGAGATGCCCCACCAGCCTATACGGAGGCTATCAAGATGAAAACTGTTATCATCGTAGACGGCACTTAACAATCACTCATGTAGCTATAGCTATACTATTTTAGCTCATCATCGTAATAAATACCCACTAATTCATTTGATCAGCTTCATGATACTTTTAGCATAGTACATGAACTTACTCTATAATATATGATCATTTTTACTCATTGCAATACTGAAAGGTGGAAGAAGCCTGGTGGGAGCTTATATTACAATGTATACCTACATAGATCTATAGATTGCTTAGAATGAGACAATAGGACTGTAATACAGATTCCATCCTGTCTTCAGTACCGCCCTATCAGAAGACTACATACATAGAGACTGCCCTATTGACCTTTAGTCCATGATGCATGGTATCAGAATCTGTTCATCCTCTCGTGCAGGATGCTACTATGACATCATATGATATCATGCACTCGTACCCAACAGTACACCTACAGAGAATTTAAGTATATGCACACAAGCAGATCATTTAATAGTCAAGTAAGTACATTTTAGAGCTTAGCTACTACGTTAATCAAAAATAATTGCTAACATGAAGCAGCTAGCTAAGATGTTGAACACTTTAAATAGATCAATTAGCAAGTCGGTGGTTGGTCCAGCTTTACCGATATGGCTAATTTTTGTGTCTCTCTTTGGAAAGTGCGCTGCTCAAGGTGTCAGTGTTGACTTTGTTATATCGCTTATTGTACTAATTTTTGGATGCGGCGTGTTGTGCTGCATTTTCTGCATCTGTATTGCTTCCATTTGCTATGGTCAACAGCGGAAAAACAGCAACAATCCAGTACTTCCTCCACCAAACACTTCAGCCACCCAACATAGTTTCAACCTTCAGAGACATCAGTGTGACTTACAGGACTACCCTCAAAGTCAAACCAGAGAACCAGTCTCTCTACCTGAGGCTACACTACATCAGGGAGATGCCCCACCAGTTTATGAGGAAGCTGTCGGAATGAAAACTGTCAGTCATGCTGTAGATTTACCATAATGATATTATAGTACTGGTATAAGAAACATAATCTAATTTTTGTCTATATATACTTAAAATTAGTGTGTGTGGGTGGGATGGGGAATTCTTTTAGTATGTGTACTGGCATGCATGCATGTTTATTATATAGATCCTTTCTCATTCTGAGTCGGTGTTAGTATACTCCCATGCATGCATGTATACAGCGAATCAAATTGAATGAGTCACGAAAGGTCTAACTCGATTAAGCCATAAATATAGCATATACGTGCAGCTACTGTTATAGGGAGTCCTGAGGCAGTAAGGTAGAGATGTTGAAATACATGGGTAAATCCCAGGATGTAATATGTGTTAGACCTATAGCCATGCCTACACACTTCAAATATAGATGAATGCGAGCGTACTATATCATCTATGCTTCAAAGGATGGGTTCCATCCTGTCACATTCATTGCAGCTAATATCAAGAGGACACTCGTTATTATTCATCATGTGCACTTCCCATCCAGCAGGATGCACTCAGTCAGAAAACCCCAAAAATGCACCTACAGAGAGTATATCATAAGTAGCTGTATATGCACACATTGCCAAATAGATCATTTTAATAGTCAAGTAAGTACATTTTAGAGCTAACTACGTTAATCAAAATAGTTGCTAACCTGAAGCAGCTAGCTAAGATGTCGAACACTTTAAATAGATCAATTAGCAAGTCGGTGGTCGGTCCAGTTTTACCGATATGGCTAATTTTTGTGTCTCTCTTTGGAAAGTGTGCCGCACAAGGTGATCTTGAACTTATTTTACCGCTTACTTTTTTACTTATGTTTAATGGATGCGTGTTCTGCTGCTGTTTCTGGATCTGCTTTGCTTCCTATATCCGTCGTCAACAGCAGAAAAACAGCAACAATCCAGCAGTACTTCCACCACCAAACATTGCTGCCACCCAATACAGTTTCGACCTTCAGAGACATCAGTGTGACTTGCAGGACTACCCTCAAAGTCAAACCAGTGAACCAGTCTCTCTACCTGAGGCTACACTACATCAGGGAGATGCCCCACCAGCTTATGAGGAAGCTGTCGGAATGAAAACTGTCAGTCATGCTGTAGATTTACCATTAGGCCAAAACATAACCCTTGCAAGCGGTACAATCTTTGTTGTACCATAATATTGTGAAAGTATAATTGTGATTAGACCTAATTCATAAGGAATTTACTACAGTTGTGTTGTGGAAATTTTTCCTGTGATATATAATGATAATATTATACTGGTATAAAGCAAATATTATACTTAGAATTTGTGTGTGTGTGTGTGTGTGTGCATGGGGGGAGGGGATTCTTTTAGCAGATGTACCAGCATGCATGTATATAGGCTACTATATATCGTACTTGCTCTAATTATCCGAACGGCCTAAAATAATTATTAATATCATTGTTCGGCATTAAATAGAAAGTAAATAATTTCGGCCAACGGCTTGTTCGAGTGTAAATAGAACGGATCCGAAAAAATGGAGAAAGCACTAGACTAAGTGATATTGAAATAGCAGTTGATCCCCAAATATAGTTTGTCGTCGTCAGCTCTAGTGTCACTGTGCTCTGAGCAATCGCAAAATGATTGAAGTAAGTGGAAGTCCGTGTTACCTTTCCATGCACTCTTATAATTAGATGCCGTCCAAAATGTGGTATATGTAGCCACACTCTTCGATGAATGTAGAAGAATTATCTCGAGCTTACCTAAACTTGCCGTTTGGGCTATTAGAATGTTCGAATAATTAGAGCAAGTATGGTAGATCCTTTCTCATTCAGTGTTAGTATACTCCCATGTGTCTAGTTTTCGTGAATCAATGAGGCATGAAATGTCTATTAAACTCGATACATTCAGCCATATAGCATATACATGCAGCTACTGTTATAGGGAGTCCTGAGGCAATAAGGTAGAGATGCATGTTGAAATACATGGGTAAATCTGAGGATGCATGTAATTATGTGTCAGACCTACAGCCACAGCCTACACTTCAAAGGATGGGTTCTGTCCCATCATATTCACTGCAGCTAATATCAAGAGGACACTCGCTATTATTCATTATGTGCACTTCCCATCCAGCAGGATGCATCAGAAAATCCCGAAAACGCACCTATAGAGAATTTAAGTAGCTGCATGCTGTATATGCATGCACACAATTCAAACAGATCATTTAATAGTCGAGTAAGTACATTTTAGAGTTTACTACGTTAATAATATTATTGCCAACCTGAACCAGCTAGCTAAGATGTTGAACACTTTAAATAGATCAATTAGCAAGTCGGCGGTCGGTCCAGTTTTACCGATATGGCTAATTTTTGTGTCTCTCTTTGGAAAGTGTGCTGCTCAAGGTGTTAGTCTTGGATTTATTTTACCGCTTACTTTTACACTTACGTTTGCTGGATGCGTGTTCTGCTGCTGTTTCTGGATCTGCTTTGCTGCCTATTTCTGTGGTCAACGGCAGAAAAACAGCAACAATCTAGTACTTCCACCACCAAACACTGCTGCCACCCAATGCAGTTTCAACTTTCAGAGACATCAGTGTGACTTGCAGGACTACCCTCAAAGTCAAACCAGTGAACCAGTCTCTCTACCCAAGGCCACTCTACATCAGGGAGATGCGCCACCAACTTATGAGGAAGCTATCAGAATGAAAACTGTCAGTCATGCTGTAGATTTACCGTTAGGCCAAAGCACAACCCTTGCAAGCAGTACAATCTTTGTCGTACCATAATGTCGTGAAAGTACTATAATTGTGATTAGACCTAATTTATAACAGATTACAAGCGTTGTGTTATAGAGATTTTTTCCTGTGATATATATATACTGGTATAAGACAAATATTTTGTTTCATTATACTTCCATGGAATTTGTGTGTGTGTGTGGGGGGGGGGGGGGGGGGGGGGGCAATTCTAACACTTTTAGCAGATGTACCACCAGCATGTATGTTTATAGGCTGTACTACAGGTAATACTATCCTTTCTCATTCTGAGTCAGTGTTAGTATACTCCCATGGCCATGCATATGCACGTATACATTTGGTTAATTACCATGAATCAATGAGCCATGAAAAGTCTAACTCAATACATTCAGCCATATAGCATGTTATACGTGCAGCTAGCGCTACTGTTATAGGGAGTCCTGAGGCAGTAAGGTAGAGATATTGAAGTGCATGGGTAAATCCCAGGATGTAACTACATCTCAGACCTACAGCCATAGCCTACACTTCAGAGGATGGGTTCTATATCCTAGATCCTGTCACATTCACATAATGTTGATATCAAAGGACACTCGCTATTATTCATCATGTGCATTTCTCATGAAGCAGGATGCATCAGAAAATCCCCAAAACGCACCTATATATACTTAAGTAGCTGCACACAAACAGATCATTTAATAACCAAGTAAGTACATTTTCGAGCTTACAATATCGTTAAATAACTGCTAACCTAAAGCATGTAGCTAGCTAAGATGTTGAACACTTTAAATCGATTAATAGTTAGCAAATTGGCTGTCAGTCCAGTTTTACTGATATGGCTAATTTTTATGTCTCTCTTTGGAAAGTGCACTGCTCAAGGTGGCAGTGTTGGATTTATTATACCACTAACTTTAATAATTGCTGGATGCAGTGTGTTCTGCTTCTGTTTCTGGATCTGCTTTGCTGCCATTTGCTATGGTCACCAGCAGAAAAATGGCAACAATCCAGCAGTACTTCCACCACCAAACACTGCTGCCACTCAATACAGTTTCAACCTTCAGAGACATCAGTGTGACTTACAGGACTACCCTCAAAGTCAAACCAGTGAACCAGTCTCACTACCCGAGGCCACTCTACATCAGGGAGATGCCCCACCAGGCTATGAGGAAGCTGTCGGAATGAAAACTATAGATATAGATGTATCAAAGTAATACTAACACATTGTTTCTCAGTATCATGTGAATTTCTAGTCAAGCTCTCTGTATTTATGATGTCACACATAAACACAAACAAGGAAGGTTGAAGATGTTATAATATAAGTAAAACTTAGTCTAGTTCAGGTGGCTATGTATATATGCAGGAGCATATGAGCCGCTATGCTCCTGATATATTATACTATTAGTCACATGATTGTATCATATAGTTTGGACTCCCTCCCTCCCTAGTACCAGATATCCTCTCCCATCCCGCCCCCCTCCCAATTTGCAGCTATATACATGTACTAGCTATATGCATGTAATCACTCTTCACTCACTGCATGGTATCCACTTACAAACATAGAGCTACCTGCTGTGCAAGCCAGTATTATCAATTTTGGTGTCGCCTATCACATCATCTCTAACCTTCCTGTATGTATTCATGTGATATTGCTGCCTCGATGTTTCAGTGCATCAAGCTACACAAAACTACAACAGTAGTTACATAAAGTTTTAAAGTTACTTTCAGACTGTCAATTTATAGCTCTATAGCTATACACATAAAATGAGTCCTTCGAGGACAAATAGAAGTTATTCTCTGAATCTAACGAGTCTACTGTTTGTCATTATTTCACTGGTCAAAAGCTGTGAAGCTCAAAGTGATACTTCCATAGCCTTCATCTCAATACCGACACTAATTGTGGTATTCTTCGTATGCGCTCTATGCTGGTTGAGCTATGCCATAAAGATGATGCGTGACACAGTTCCTTCGGACACTGACCAAACAGCCAGGGTACCGGTAAGACGATCAAACCTGCCAATCTTTGCCATCACCCCGTATGCCGGCTACCGCAGAGCCTATCTCCTTCCAAACCATCATCCTCCACGTGCGCCCCGCTCCCCAGCTGTACCTAGTACTACATCCAGCAGAAAAGTTCCAGATTCCAGGGCCAGACCAAGCACACGTACCAACGCCTCCCGTGGCATCGACGTCGACCCCACAAAGCTCACAGTACACGATCCATACGATGAGATGTTTGTAATGGAAGCTACACTGCATCAAGCTGAAGCGCCACCGGGCTACGAAGAAGCTATCAGAATGCCCACCGACAGCAATTCAGATCAACTTGAGGAAGTCTTAGAGAGCAAATGTTAAAATTTGATATATTAAATTGCTACTATCGCTATTAGCTACATGTATGTGTAGATGCCTTGAGAAGTATGTATTAATATGTCACGTAAACAGCAGTTCAGATTGTATGCATAATCATAGTACAAAAATATCATTGCTACTCTGTATGGTAACTGAATGTATTACTCATTATTTTAATGTCTGCATGGTGATACATATGTATACACAGCTGCATTACACCTATGCAGTGCAGGCCCATTACAACTTCTCAACATTGCATGCCAAAAATCAGGAGGGACTCTTCATACGAGACTATAGGATATGTACATAGCTATTATATCATCATAGAATAGGGTAGACTGTTTATCGACTCATCACATGCATATGTATTTAGCACCGGCAACACAAACCAACAAGATGTAAGCTGCTAAGCTCAGACTGCTACAGATGTACATGTACTGCTATAATAGCCACAAAAAGCAAATTTGAGTTTTGAGCAGGTACATGTACATGCGGCTATAGATAGAAAGCTGGTTGGCTAAGCAATGAAGACTACAAAAGCTGAAAACTTTGCGAGACCAACGGGAAATCTATATTCAAATGCTACAGTATTGAAGTGTCTATTGGTGATTTTCATATCAGTACTGGGAAGCTGCAGCTGTCAGGCGCAGACTAACGACGGCGACAACAACAATGGTAACGTTTCAGTGCAAGCGGTGGTATTTATAGTCATTGCAGCCACTATGTGTCTCATATTCTGGGCCTGCTATGCCTGCATATGCTTTTCTAAACAGAATTGTGCAATATCCACCACTCCACAACTATCTCCGGTTCGTTATTCTACGAGGAACACTCATCAATCAAATGGCTATTCGCAAAACTCTGCTCGTGACTATCCGATGCCAAGGCGGTTTTTAGGTCATGATCACACAGAAGATATTTCTGGACACAGCGAATTCAATGATATGCAGGCTGCAGCAAGAGTAGGGAGTCACAGTCCTGTAAGTGTTTCTCTACCCGAGGCCACACTACACCAGGGAGATTCCCCACCAACTTATGAGGAAGCTATCGGAATGAAAACAGTGAACTTTAATAATTAATTGTAGGTAACTAGCCAAGTCACGGTGGTCTATCTCCATTGAGCTTCTTGAAAAGTTGGCCACACTCAAGTTCCTTCCATCCAGGATCGACCAATAGCTAGTCAAAGAATAATTATTGCATTGAATGTTGAAAAAAAAATACCTGGCTACCACTTGAATTGAAATTAACATGCTATGCGTAGATGTCCAGCAATGGCAGCAAAGGGCTATTCCCTCGGATTGCGGCGGCCATGGTCCAATAAGTGGAGTATAGTAGGCGTGGTCAAGAATGCGCGCATGCGCGAGCCAGCTAACCTGTCCTCTCTACAGGAAGCCAGGCCAGTCAACCTGCCTGTGTCATGGAGCATCGATCGTGACTCTCTTTCCGTCTGTATTAATGACATGGATGATGACTTCATCAAGATATAGAACCTTTAGCCAGATCCTGGAGACAAGTTCAATGTACCACCAGGATGCTGGCTTCCTTGGGCTAAGCAGAGTTCTGATAGACGCATGAAGTTTCTATTGATTCATCAGCTTCAGTTGGATAATAATTATCGGATAGAGGCCTATGTACCAAAGTGTCTGTTATTCGGAGATTCCACCATACGTGTGCAATTGGTTGAGTACTGTTTGCTACTAGAAATTATTGCAAGTACATAATGATCAAAACTTTGTTGCTCATATAGTAGCTATTATAGATAGTGCTAGCTATAGTTAGTCAAATCTCTGTCTTGATGTGAGGATCTATTTTGATTACCAATGCTAGTACAATCATCCTCATCATCCAAGTGTACAGTTTCCATTCCGATAGCTTCCTCATAAGCTGGTGGTTCTTCTCCTTGATGTAGTGTAGCCTCAGGTAGACAGATAGCCTGTTCAGTTTCTGGCATAGTAACTTGACATTGCCGCAGTGAAGTTGTTCCACTTCCCTCTATAAATGATGTAGCTAACATTGGATCATGGATAGTACCAGATGACTGTGGCTGAGAGTCGCTGTTATAATTCTCTGCTGGGTTAGAGCCAGTGCTGATAGTATCGGTGTTTCCAGCTGCTTGAGGCTGAGCTTCAGCTGCGGAACGCCGAGCTAGCGCTCTCTGGGCCCGGTGCTGTTCCAGCATGGTAACCATTTGCCTGATCTGACGCTCCTCACGCCGCTTTTCGCAGGTTACACATAAGCGAGCAATGAAGATAGTGAGGAAGAAAACTACGACAATTATTACTACTACGAATACTGAAGTTATGATAGCTACTAGCATGCTGTTACCATGAGGAAGATATTATGATCACTAGTATGAGTAGTGGGGTTTTTGTACTCTTGATCTGCACCAGGATATTATGCATCAAACCAAGTATTAGGGACAAACCCAAACTCATTCCATACATAGTATTATGACACAATGTTGGTGGATTCTAAATATAGCCACGGTATAATTATCAATACCATATATGGAAGGAAAGGCTTGCCCTCTGTACCCAAAGCTGCAGAGACTGTGTCAAAGAGTTTAATATGAAGCCCAAGTGTAGGCACAACAGTGATGGATTTTTCAGTTCTTTAAGTCTAGCTGCCAGCTCATTTGGAACTGCCAGCCTGGTTCTGATAATATTGACTACACTTGTTACTAGCAGTGAGGCTCAATCAAGTTCTGGAAGCTTCAGTGTTCTTATACCAATTGTAGCAGTCAGTGTGGTCGGATGTGTATTCTTCATCATCTGCATATGCGTGTGTGCCACAATATGCTATGCCACAAGCCGTGCCACTCAATCCAACACTACCACCCGGACTGTCTGGCAACAGCGAAATCAACTGCCCCCCGGTCGACCTGTACCAGCAGGTGGACTGTCCTACCCCGTACAAAGACAGAGACATTCAGCACAAATTTCTAGAGCTCCGGGCCCCTATCCTTCATCAAACACTGTCCCAGAGGAGCCTGTCTCTCTACCTGAGGCGACATTACATCACGGGGATGCCCCTCCAGGCTACGAGGAAGCTATTAGAATGAAGACAGTTGATGGTAGAGTCGTCACTTCGTGATCAATGTGTGTGGAATGAGTTTTGATCAAACTTGATTTTTGTTTGAGGAGTGGCACCCAATACAGTGTATATATTCTTTACTACATTTACAGCCCTTAATTGTCGTGTGTATGCATGTATATCAGGTCCTTGTATTGCTGATATGATGTGTGATAATATTACAGACCATAAAAGGTTTAAGGCAATTTGTATTTAAGGGACCATTAAAGAATGTACACACGAGTACAGGTTTATATTCAATTGTAAAGTACACAATCTCCGGGTCCTGGACAAATCACAGATGGGGTATACATGCATGTTTGCACACTGTCGTAATGGTGTTTCTTGTCCATATAAGCAGCATGGATTCTGTTGTTCTACAAATCTCAATCATTTGCATGCCACTATAATATACAGTTACTGCAGTGTTTATACATAATATTATGCATGCATGCACCATGGTCCTCAGATATAATTCATATGTACAGTCGAACCTGTAATAAAGGACCCTCCGAGAAAGGGACACCGTATGTTAAACCTCTCTATAGGGGACACTGTTTGGGGTCCCAAAAACTACCACTCCCTACAATATAGTTTCTATTCATTGAGAACTTCCGAGAAGAGGACAACCTCCCTATAAGGGACAAAACGGCTGAATTTGTAATATTATTCCCAAAGTGTCCTTTGTTTGGAGCTTCGACTGTATAGCTACATAACCTTTGTTGCTCTGTCTTTGCTTGACCCATGATTAGGATATTATAGCTAATATGACGTAGTGTGCCTTTTAGCTTCATTCCGGTTCCGGCAGGTCCATTAACTCCCATGCAGCTATTCAATGTTACAATGAGGCACTTTATGCTTTGAATTGGGACAAGGCTTTATAGATATATATATAAGCATGCACTGCAAGGCCTCCCCCCTCCCCCCCCCCACCATGCTGTGGAGAGATAAGTTTCATGTATACATATACTTACATGCATGCATAGCTGTATGCGTGGATCATTGATCGTTATATAATGCACCTTTGATCCCAAACCGAGCGAGAAGGAAAACAGTTCTATATAAATTAATACTACCTGACAGTGTATCATGGTACACAAACAAGTATCAAGATATACAGCTGCATGTCATGTACATGTACATGACACATGTAACGACTGTTGTGCATACATTCATATCTATACTACGCTACGTTGATTTTTACTCTATATACACAATGTCACCATACAAGGTTTCCACAATACATGCAATGTATACCAACATATATTATCCACTATCATGGAAGTTTCTACATCGAAAGTTTGAACCAGTACACCTGACGCATTGAACAATCGGAAAGTTAGCTAACAGCAATAATTACTATGGTGCAGGAAGCTAACCACTCGGTGACATAGTATATAATATTATACCATACACAATACATGGCCATACCACTCCACGGTACGGTATGGAAATATGTGTAGCTATGTAGTAATTGAAATCAAACAGCCTTTTGTATAAAGAACTACACAAGGATCTAGGCAACACAGTCATTCACTTAGCTATATAGCTAGATACCTCCATAGTAGTCAGGATTCAGAATTATTCTCATAGCCAGTCTTAGAGTAGAATGATCATAAACAGACTCAGTAGAGTTAGAGTCAGCAGACTAAGACTCCTATTACTTAGTGCTGTTGTCATCTTTATTCAGTGCTACAATGTGCCACCAGTTAGAAGCTCACATCAACTCAACAATCCACCACGGCACTCCAGCACAGAGGACCGTAGTGCTGAATCATCAAAGACAGTTCTACCAGTCTGGGTGATAATCGTGATAGTCCTACTCATCCTGATGGCACTGTGTTTCTGTATTGGACTCTGCTGCTATCGTTTTGCCTGCGGTAATCAAAGGTACTATGGTGGCAGGCGTAGACGAACTCGTGTTGTGAGAATCACAACTTCCCACATAAATCACAAGAATTTTCAAGAAATTGAACAAACTGTTGACACTGTATGTCTTAGTGGGGAGAACCCTATTAATAAAGAGGCAGACAAGCCGCTAAGTAGCACCTTATACCAGAGCGAGGCGCCGCCAAGGTACGAAGATGTGGTCCAAGCCAAGAGCATTGAACTGGATGAGGTGTTGGACGATCAATGTGATCATGGTTCTATACGTCATATACACAGAACAAAATCCCCTCCACCTAATTATCAGTGAGTTAACGATATAATGTGCGATATTAATCTACATTAATTGTATACCGAATTTAATTCATCAACAGATTCTGACTCATACATGATATTATTGTGATCTGCTATGAGAAAAGGACAATTCGGAGTATAGACGGTAGTATAACGTCATGATAATGTCCAACTTGCTTCAATAAAATTCTACGTGTATATACGTTGTACTATATCAAACAGATGGCGATATAATATATTCAATTGAATGTGAAACTGCATACAAGTTTGTATAGCATGAACTTGAAACAAAGCCATCTGCAGATGGCTTTGTTTCAAGTTCAAGCTATATAAACCTGTATGCTGCCGTTAGATCACGGAAATACTCCCAATACATAATAGTATAGCTACGTATACTTGATTGATCTTGCATAGCTATATATCAATGCTGATTATTTTGTGTGCTCATACATGCCTTGCATACACATTAGAGTACACGGTATTAATTTGTACAGATCTATCACTCTGTGTGTATATGCATGTTTCCATGCATGCATGTATACATAAGCATATTATTATATGGAGGGTGGAAAACTAATGCAGTTTGTGATTGAATCGACAAGTTCTGAGGGACTTATGAAACTCATAAGTTCCTATTTTGAAGTGCATCACTGACCCATTTATAGCCTTTGAGATACAACATTGACAATGTATGTAGTTTCAAGTATATACAATGTCATTCAAAATTTCACTGTATGTGTATATTAGCAGGAGCGTATGAGCCAGGCAGCTCATACGCTCCTGGTAGTAGATATCCATCTAAGATGGGCATAATTATTAGGGGAATCTGTAACACTGGACATGATCACACTTACCTTGTTGAAACCATAATAGGACATATTAAGTGTGAAGAGACACTATATAAAACCTTAGATCATATAGACTACGTAACCGGGATTGGAAACTGCTCACGTGAGCAATAGAGTTAATGTAAGCCATGGCGGGCACTCCGTGTCCCTATGACCAAGGCAGCTGAACATGGCTCTACTGCAGCCTGTGTTGGTGCTGTAGCTAAGTGGAGGTAACGAAAGTAAAGCTCAATGATGGAAGAATACTACTAGCAAAAGTTTTTGAAGAGCGCAACTATCTACGGCAGTCTTTTCGGGGTACAAAGTTGTTCACTGCTATTTCAGTCGTCTTCGTCCATACTTGCCCCATAGGATGCTGTACAAACCACTTTCGGGACTGTATCTCGATTCGCGTGGCAGCAGCTACCAAAAACCGAAGCTCAAAGTCAAAATATGGTGCCTCTGCACTAGGATAGCCACTATTTGGAGAATATACTGCTGCGGCTGAGCCAGAAACCGCCAGAAGCACAAAAAACCGACGCCATCTTGAAGTCGCCTCGTTGTTGGGACTAGAACACCTCAGATACTGAACTAAGGAACTTCTCGTCACTACAAATAGTTAAAAGAAGGCCTTGTCCACGAGGATAGCTAAATTATAAGGTTGTAAGTGTTTCTGTTTAGTAGCTATTGTCAAAAGTATTGGGAAAATGTGGCCATTTTTTGTGTTTTTTTCGCCGTTTTTGTGCATTTTTGTGGTTTTTTGTGCGACACGGATTGCACCAATGGACTCTATTGCTCACGTGAGCAGTTTCCAATCCCGGTTACGTAGTCTATATGATCTATGATAAAACCTCATCGACAGATTTATTTAATAATAACACTATTGAAATATTAGCATAGAGAACCTGGATCAAACAATGTCATACAAATCATATAAAGATCTGAAAATGTGGTTTGCACATGTATGGATCGAACAACTTTAAATTTCCGTATTGCAATATTTTTGTTCCCTTCCACATCCCGCCTCATTATTCAATTTCCATAACTTTTATAGACTCACTATTACACTATTATACCATATTTCTTCTAAAAATTCGGCATGAAAATAATAATATTGCTTCAGCTTCGCCGAATTTTTAGAGGTTAATATTCAACATTCTGTCTGCGTGCACATTCTATTCCCATTTATAGCATATACGTGTGACAACCTTTGCCGAAAATTAAAGACGATTTTCAATTATTCGGTAAAGGGTGCCGAATAATTAGAAGGGCCAAATTTTTAGAAGAAATACGGTATCATACAATGTCATGCATGTACATGTATAGGCATTAATAATCAAAATTTTTGTGAAACAAATTAACTGTCCGAGTCACCCAGCTATAATGCAGGGGTTCACTATGATTATGAGCCACGCATTGAGGGTCAAGGAATAACAAGTTTTTGGACATCAGTTATGGCAAGCAGTGACGTAGCCAGGGGTGGCCTAGTAGGGCCAGGCCCGACCAACTTTGTTCTAGTAATGCTTATTACTTAGCTAACCGTTGATCGTGTCAGCCCTTCAAATCCATGAGAATAGGGCAGAAATAATATATCCAGATTGTAGGCTAAAGATTGAGATTCAGGGGTGCGGTCAAACTTAGCGACCATTTACCATATTTGTGCCCTACCAGACTCCTAGCTCTAGCTACGCCACTGATGGCAAGACTCACTGTTTCTCCACAAGTTGTTCGCTCTGAGCGCACTCTGCCTTCTAGCTTCTGTATAGCCTCTCGATCTTTATAGAAAAGAAAAATGATTTTTTTTCTGTGCATGCACAGCACTAGAATTCAATATTAATTTTTTTTAATATTTACCCACAGTCTTGCACCTCTTGTGGGCATAAACGAGTAGCATGGGAGCACACAGTACCACATCCCTCTTGTCCACTATGGGCTCCAATTCACGCATGCCCTCAGCTAGTCGATCTGTATGCAAAAGAAGTAATATATTATTATACCGTAATTTCGCCAGGAAAAAATTTTGCCAATTTCGCCACCTGCTAGCTCTCATTGGCGAAAAATTTATCACGCTAATTTTTTTTTGTCCTGTGTTAAAGACTGGGGCGATCTTTACTGCATAATTTGGTGTAAATTTTTTCACCAAATATTTCTGCACTACAAAGATAGCTGGGCTTGGTGAAATGATTTTTTTTATTTTCATCACAGCCTTGGAGAGGGTTGCATCTATATGTAGGCATAAATGTTTAACCGGGGGAGGGGTGGGGCTGGAGGGTGGGGTTTGCATGCTCTCCCATCATCTGATCAGTTCACAATGATCTGATAACCATCATAATAATCTCTTTGCTATGGCTGTGAACAAACTAGTATTACTACACAGGATATGTTGTGCCACAAGTTCAGCCTGATAATCTTTCGGATGCTCAGCTGTGATGCCTCTGGCCGCGGGGGCGCAGCCAATACCTTCCATGATAATGGCATATGCTTTCCAGAAGAGCAGTACTGGATCTGATCCGAACTGCTTCAGCCTCTCCAGAGCTGCATTGTGCAAATGGCGGTAGTAGCCCTCTCTGGCGTAGTAGAAGATACCAGCCTGCATTCGGGTAGTGTGCATTAATTGGAATAAACGCATCGAGTTTTATACTAAGTCGTGTCGTTATAAAACTCAATCTAGAAAATCTGTAATATTAATATTTACCAAAGAGCTGGAAGATTCAGTCATCATTGGCTTTACGGATCCTCGATCCACCCTGAGTAGCCTTTGGCGGTTTATATTCAGGTTTGTTGCCTGGGGCAACCATCCTATCTGAGTGGGCGTCGTCCCCGTGCAATAGTGCGCATGCGCTCAATTATGACAGCAATAGCAGCAGTATGCAGTAATGATCAAAAATTTAGTGACAATGTCCTAGCCTACAATCATACAAATTGCTAACACAGTCATTATAAGTTCACTACTAGTCTAATTCTACACCAAATCTATTAATTTTTGAGTTCCATAATAGAGTCCAGTTTTTATATTTCCAGAAGTTGAGTCCTAAAAATTAATGTAACAACAACAATAATAATAATTATTATTAGCACTACTGAGCAGATGGCCACAGCAGGATAGTAAATTATAATATTATTAATTCCATGATCCTCTTAGAGGATCTACACCATAAAGTAGCTATCAGGGTGTACACATATTAAAAATTAATGCCATCAAAGTTGCCAATTTAATTTTTGCTGGATAAATAAAATTAAAGACTGCAGGAACTGGAAATTTGACGTAGCTGTAATACTGATCTATGATGGAAAAAATGCATTGTGATATTCTCATGCATGACTACAGTCGAGCCTCCGAACAAAGGACACTTTGGGAACGGACCTCTTGTCCTTTGTTCGGAGGTTGTCCCTATCTCGGAGGTTCATGATTTTTCAACCCATTTTGATTGTATTATCCTTAATAAGTTAGTAAATCATTTACTAAATGCACTGAAATGCATGATAAGAGCAGTAGAGATGATAATCAAGGGGTTGGTATGTTATCAACATAGCACAGGCTGAATTTTTTTTGTTTCTGAAGTACTGGCTACTCCAAAATCGTTATCTGGATTCAAGCTGATATTATTATCGCGCATGCGGCATAATATCGCGACCGCCTAGATTGCGGCAAAGATGGGGCGTGGCATTGTTAATTTAAGGGCGTGGTTTCCGGATGTCCGCTATTTAGAGGCAGTTTTGCATTGAAAAGTCACGTTGGGAGCTTGGATCTTGTCCGCTGTCCGGAATCGAGAAGCGTCCGCTTCTCGGAGGTTGCTAATATACTATAACTATGCTAAATTCAATCGGTAACACGGCACTTGTCCGTTGTAGAGAGGTTGTCCGCTTCTCGGAGGGTCCGTTATCAGAGTAGCGATTACGGACCTCCAAATTTCACCAGTTTTTCTGCGGAACCTCTCCCAGTGGGATATCAATGTTCGACTATCAGAAGGTAGCTCTCCACGAGCTCTATCCAACGGCGCTTGTAACACGATCGTAGGCAAAACCGTTACGAAGCCACGCCCACCTAAACTTTCTCCATAGAAACTTAATATAAGCAAAAATGAAGCTAGCGGGGATTCCGCGGGACCGATTTGCAAGGTTAAGACCTCGGTAGATAGCTTTTTCATTGAGCTATCTACTGCAATTTGTTTCATGAGAGTACTCCTAGCCAGAGCCGAGATATTCACGATCTACTGCAGGCCCTTGGAGGTCCGTAATCGCTAATCAGAGGCTCGACTGTATCATGAATGGCTGCATAATAATTGAATAATATTATTATTGTATTCACACTGCACCTTGCAATTTTGCATGCATCCCCTGGCAGCTAGTCTCCCTGCAGTCGAGGGTTCGCTCCTTGCTCTGGAGAGTTGGCCGCTCTCTGCAGTCGTTGCTCTGGAGGGTTGGCCGCTCCCTGCAGTCGTTGCTCTGGAGGGTTTGCCGCTCTCTGCAGTCGTTGCTCTGGAGGGTTGGCCGCTCCCTGCAGTCGTTGCTCTGGAGGGTTGGCCGCTCCCTGCAGTCGTTGCTCTGGAGGGTTTGCCGCTCTCTGCAGTCGTTGCTCTGGAGGGTTGGCCGCTCCCTGCAGTCGTTGCTCTGGAGGGTTGGCCGCTCCCTGCAGTCGTTGCTCTGGAGGGTTGGCCGCTCCCTGCAGTGGGAGATCCTGACCATGTATAGGCACAGAAGAGGCAAAATCAACAGTGGCCAGAATCACCATCGACACAAAGAGGAGAGCAAGAACTGTTTGCTTCATCGTTGAACGGATTTAACGGCTGACGGATATTATCCAAGATTTGTTGCTTAGTCGGAGTAGCTGGCTGTGCTGTTGGCAACTTACGATGATGAGCAAGACTGAATCAGATGCTCGTTTAAATAGCCTAGCACGATCATGTCGTGAACGTGACATGCAGGCCTGGCTGTATGCAGCCGTAGTGTAGGAGGCAATTTTATTATTGGCCCAATACTGATTTCCGATGGTAGAGTTGTAGCACTATTGTAACCGGTAGCAATAATTATTAAGGTTATGTTACCAAGTTGTAGAGAGGGCTCTGAGAATGCAATTAGAGTATAGAGTAGTCTACATGCTCTGTACAACACTCTGCGGCATAGCTGTTTTATGGCTTGACGACCATTTCCAACATAGGGCTTGAGCATGCGCAGTCGCATCAGCATGCTATTACGCTAAAAGAGTGGGTGTGGTCGATAAACCACAGGCATGCAGAACAGAAAATGCACTATTTGTAGCACCAGGAGTACATTCCTGGTAGCACTAGTAAGCCTTTTTGAGCAATTCGAAGCGGTACCTTCCCACTGATGTCTACCGATTGATTATGCTTATAGCATGCACAGATGCCTAGAACGCGAGATCTGACGATTTTCGTGCCGCCGACGACGACAGACAGACAGACAGACAAACCGATTATTTTAATATAGCATACCAAAATTATTGATAAATTTTTTCCCTCGTGGATGTGGGTCGGTAGAGCTTTGCCTGCATGCAGGATGCAAGAAATGAACACAATAAACTTAGGCCACACAAACTTGAATGTTAGTTTCTCGTCACCTCCCGCGTCTGTTTCTACCTACCGCATCTGCCTTCATTATTGCCTTGAAACACCAGCCACACCTCTTTTTTGCTAATTATTTGGGCGGTTCCAGGAAACCACACCCTCAAAATGCCATAATATTGAATAATGAATAATGAATAATGACCGCCCGCCCGCATAGAAATATAAAAACGGGTGGACGAGAAACTAATAATGTAGTTTCATTGGCCTTAAAGGCATACAAGTATATTATTTGAAGGGCTGAGAACCAGAGTGGCCTAACCCACAAATGTTGAGTTAGCCCCCCTAAGGCCACTACAAATTGGAGCATAATTTCCCGTCCACCGCCCGCATGCCTTTCGAGCTACCGCCTACTTTTTTTTATTATTGCACTTATTTTCTATTAAAACGAAAATATTGATGACGTAATTAATATTATTTACGGTCTATTCCATGTGCGCTCGATCGCGATCGAGTTGCAAGTAGTCTCGTGCCCAGACCCCACCCCCAAAAGGAGGAAAGGGTCTGGTACACATCGAGCGCTTTTTGGGTCTTGCTGACTTGGCATGTCTGAATTCTGTCGCACCAATCAGAGTCGCGCCATGTGGCTTACATGTGATTATCATGTGATACTGCACCATAGTTCGCTATTGCTGCTCGTGAGAGCGGTTGATGCGTTGCTATGCCAAAATGATGCGTTGTCATGACAGTCACATGACGAGCTGCATCCTGTGCGCCCAGAAAGCGCTCGATGTGTACCAGACCCTTTCCTCGCGTGCGTGGTGGGGTCTGGGAACGAGACTAAGTTGCAAGCTGAGTTATGACGTTGGCTCATTCAGTATTTGCTCACTATACTCGTGAGTAGCTTCATTCATAGTTCTAAGACTGTGCTCGCCATATCAGCTGGAGATTGTGGGATTAGCTCGAGTCATGTACCCCCGGCGGCTATTTGTGGTTTACACCACATCCGGTAATAATGAATAATGAATAATAAAAATTAACCGCCCGCCCGCATGCTATTGAATCGACAGCCAGGACGGGAAACAACTATGCAATTTGTAGTGGCCTAATCTTGAAAACATGTTTAAAATGCAATTCATGAGCAACAGAAAATTCACATTTTTGAAAATTTGAGTGATTTGGTAGAGTAGTGTGTTTGGTTTTTAGTCCATTTTTGAGCTTTTTAGACAATTTCCCGCATTCAATTTGGGGTTAGGCCACTCTGGTTCTCGACCCTTCATTTGATGTCACAATCATGGGATAATGTGGCTGAACACTACCTATACTAGCAACCAGTGGCGGGCCCAGGAGGGGGCCAGGGGGGGCCTGTGCCCCCCCAGATGATCCTGATCATCACTGTACTGGTCTATTTGATTTGATTTGATGCCATGCATCCACGTCGTTTGCAGCTTTAAAGAAAAATCTATTGTTTAATTTTTGGAAGTTTATGTCTAAAAATCTTACTGACATGTACTAACTAGTCTATTTGCAGTAATTTTGGCAGCGAAATTTGTATAAAAATGGATGTGGCTAAAATTCGCACGCACACGCAGTCTTACTCCTAACACTCCCAACAGGTCTAGGCCCCCCCACTATCCAGCCTCTAGACCCGCCACTGCTAGCAACACGCATATTATGGTCAGTACATGACATCGTACAATCGAGAACCAGTTAGTACAGTGTGCATGCACAGATGAAAGCAGCACCGAACTTTGAACCTATGCTATAAGCTTACGCTTGCGCTATTATGACCACACCCCTCACTGCAGGCCAAGAGCAATATTTTTCCGTTGTATACTATCAGGAGTACATTAGAAGGAGTATGGTGTCATACACAACCTTCATGGCTTCATGATTTTAGCTATTAGTTGCGTGTTAATGATATTCTGTGATGTCAAATCTGGAAAGAGATGTTTGTACTACTACTATGTGTGTTACATACTCCTTGTATTAATGTACTCCTGATACTATAATATTCATGCATATTTGACAAATTTGAGAACTCTTTAAAGACTAATAGTGCATGTCACCATTTAGTTATCATGATAGCAGGCCCGTCGAGCAGGGTGTGTAGCTGACTACCATATCATCTGCATGCAGCATAGGCATGTGACTAATGAAACCTCACGGGTCACGCACACTCTGGGTCACACATGCTTCAATCATAACGGGTCATGAGGATAGTTAATAATGTCTCACCGCAATTAACTACTGGCATGCTGAGTATCCACGTGATAAATAAAATTAATAGCTGCCTCATCATCTACAAATGCTCAAAGCATACTACGCATACCTACCATATATCTAGTCCAGGACTGGTCAGGTATACATAAACTGAAATAATAGCGGAAGGTACAGATTGGTATTATATTATATTAGTATGGCTCCCTAGATTGAATATGCATTCTAGACTAACTATTATTACTGGTAGCTAGCATGTTTTGACATGGGACCTTAGCTTCTCTATTTCATATTATGAACAGTGCACGCACACAGGCACACATGCAGGTACAGTGAGTGCTCGTAAGACATCAATAGATCCACATCCTCCGACAGATGTGCATTGTTTTGTAGGTGGTACTACACAATTAACGGTCATTTGCTACCATAAATTATTATGATAATGATGGGTTATATTATTATACTAGATAACTATAATAGAACATAGCTACCATAATTATGATAATCAATGCTATGCAAGCAGTAAATTAATTGTTCTATGCAACAGGGCAGCACGAGGGCGTATCCCTTGATTTCAGCTAGGCTAGTGACTGTGTTTGATTTCATATTGCTTTGTGGTGTGTGCCCAGGCATATTATACATTATTATCTACTATACTAGCGATTATTAGTAAAAATTGGTACACAAATTCTTATGATGTCCCAAGTGAAATCTGTGAGCATGCTGACATGTGTGCATGCTTGTGCTATGCAAACCTGACCAAGCTCACGCAGAATATTGAGGTTATTAGGACCATAGAACATTGGGATTACTCCATTGATTTATGATAATGTAACCAGAATTTAATTATACACGACTATTTTTTGCATATTTCTACATGGGATGGTTTCTCTAGTTTTCTAAGGACTCCCACAGTTCAAGGTGAAGATCACATTGTGCATGCATGCTCATAATAATGAATAGCTGATTATTTCTGAGTGTATTAGATAATAATCCGAATGATGTACATGCAAGTAGACTGAAATGCAGACTTCATTGGATGGTTCCATTTCCATCACACCAAACAGTATAATAATAATATTCTGAGCGTGTCACTTTACTCATAGGGGAGTGTCATCAGGAGTCTGTGGGCTGATTCAAGGCCCTTCAGCACAGCCTTGATATAATAATATATTATTACCGGTATATAGGATGATGGCATACAATTCGTATGCATAATGATAATAATGTATGTTACTCTATAATAATTATAACCTCATGATCATGCTAGGTGAGGTACGTATTGCATAATCTGAAACTTTAAGTATTTAAATGCAGTAAGGATAACACATGGCCATGCAACACAATTACCGCAGTGTCCCGGGCAAGTGCATATGCATCCCCTCCCGCCCATGCACTAGCTGGCCGCACCACAGACTTGATGGTGTACGTGACTTGCAAGTGTTGGAAAATGTACGTTCAATCCATGCAGGACAGCAGTACCAGACATACCAGTATAGTATATATTACCTTAGATAGCATGTTTTGACATTGCTTGTCTTTCCTACACATGAGAATGATATGATCTGAACGGTGCACACACACATGCAGTGAGTGCATACTTGTAAGACATCAACGTATAGATCCACGTGCATGCATTGTTTTGTAGGAGGTACTACTATACAAACTAAATTAACAGTCATTAGCTGTGATACTTATGATAATAATGGGTTTGCAATACTATAGGACAACTATGATACCGGTAGTAAGAGAGTGTAGCTACTATAGCTAATCCGCAAATGCTATGCAAATTTAATGTTAATAATTATAATTATGCAAAAGAGCCGCACAAAGGGCTGGCATGCAGTGGCAGCTATCAGACTCCATGCTCATAGAATTCGCTTGGGACATTTCAAGATTCTCGCCCTTTGTTCTAAACTATTGTAGTACTATTATTCCAAATTCCAAACAATTATTATTAATCCAGTGGTGTATATTTGACACTGCACAAATTATTAACAGTCATTAGTTACCATCATTATGATAATGATGCATGGATTTTGCTAGAATAACTATGATAATTATAGAATGCAGCTACTATAATTAGTATAATTATAGTGCACAAACTCCTTCCTGTATACAGACACTCCGCCTCTGGAAGAATTACTTGGAATGTAAAATCATTGGTATAGCAATAATATTACGATAGTATATATATATAGGAGGAATGGGAGAACCTTGCAATGTCCCAAGCGAAATCTGTGAGCATGCTGACAGCTGTGCTTGTGTGATGAAAACCTGACCAAGCTCATGCAGAATATTATGCCCATAGAATATTGCAATTGGAGTTACTCCATGCATTGGTTTATGATAATCAAACCGAAGAATTTAATTACACACGACTACATGTATGGTTCTATGGGATGGTTTCTCAGTCCGCTAGGTTTCTAAGGACTCCTGGCCCACAGTTCAACTTTGTATTGTGCATACATACTACTGCATGCTGTCGTCCTAGCACAATCTCTTTGCTTTCTCATGGTGAGAAAAACAACAAGAAATTAAGGCATGATATACTATTATTATGACACAAATAGCTAGTGTCATGGAGACTTGATCACATGCACTCCCCTGGCACGCTCGTAATAATATTCCAAGTGTACCGCTTTTAATAATTAAATAAGTGCAATATTCTGCATGAGCTTAGTCAGATTTGCATGTGCTAATTTGTATAATATTGATACAGTGCATGCACAATGTCATATAAAATTTAATACAGGTATCAGTATGCTCATAGATTTTGCTTTGAATACTCACAGGAATTTACTATTAGTACTGAGCTAGCTATACTATTATTACCTAGCTAGTATGGTTTGACATGGGACCTTTGCTTCTGCTGCACATGAGAATAATGATGAATAGTGCACACGTATTAAAGACATCAGGTGATGAATTTAATACAGAAGCAGAGGTTTGACGAAGATGAAACTCACAAGTTCATGCAGCACATTGTGTCTGCTGTAGACCACCTCCACAAGGCTGGGATCATTCATAGGTATACTCCAAAAATTGAAAGAGTTCTACTACGCGAATTAACGGTCAGACCCCGCCCCTCAGGGGGCGGGGTCTGAGGACGAGACCGGACCCGCCCCTCTGGAGGGCGGGGTCTGACCGTTATTTTTAGCTATCATTGTTGCCACGAGTAACCGTACAAATTTTCTACTAGCACTCGAGGTGCTTAGAGAAATTTTGCAATTTGGCGCTTAATTTTTTTTCTCGACTACTAGCAGCTGTACACCACATTGATGTCTGAGAAAGGTAGTAGTACTTGAAGCATAGTGATCACTACTATATTATTTGATAGATCTATGAAAGTGCTGATATTAAAAATTCACAGGGGGAGAGAAATAAAAATGATACCTGGGGAGAGAAAGACCTCTCCAAGTACATCAGTGGCTCAGCTGCTGGGAAACAGAGCAAGGTCAAGCCAGCTGCTGAGTCTCAGCCAGCACAGAGAAAGCAGAAGAGCACTGGTGATGCATATGGCTCATATGGGTAGGTGGTTTGATAATGTGAAGAGATTTTAAGCTATGATCTACATAATAATATTATAGTATTATTCTATATAGCATGCATGCCACACCCCTTCATTTATACTGTCTGCATGTTAGGCCCCAATTCGTTGATTATTAGTTTCTCATCAACCGTCCGCATCAATTTTTCAAGTTAGAATTTATCACCATTATTTCATTAGTGCATTCCAATGACGTAATAAAAGGCGTGGACAATCACGTGACCGACCGTGTGCAGCAGTTAGTTACAATGTTGTTGAAGAGCTAGGGGGTGCTATGGCTCTGGTAAGCATCTGTGTACTGCCTAACCATGCTACTTTCATGACTGATACTCTTGATGCCACTTTTGTGACTAGCATACTGTTTGTGTGTGCCAATAGCAATGTTTGCCCAGGCAGCACCATGCATTTTATGTGCCTTTCAAGTGTTGCATAAGTTGTGGTCAACATTAATTAAATAATGGTAATACCCGCCCACCCACATGGTATGTTGGGAAACTACCTGATGAGAAACTAGTAATCAAGGAATTGGGGCCTTATGTATCAAAGCGAATGTACTGTACTTATTCTAATGGAATGCATGATCCAATTTGGAGTGATTGAAAACTTTACCGGGAAATTGAAAAATTTTCTCCGTGCGTTCTATTAATAGAATAATACTTTTTGATCAATAGATCTCCTATGACACAGACAAAGAGGAAACCAGGCACCAGTGCTAGCTGCAGTGGCTCTCATTTGTTAAAACAATCCTCCTCCTCCCCTGCTCCCTCTCCATTGGCCAGCCGTAAGCAGGCCGGTATTTCATCAGGAACCAGCAAACGTACAACTATTGATGAAAAATCTCACAGATCATCGAGTCATAAGACTACTACTAGAGTAGCGGGTCAGCAGGTTCCTCGTAGCAGTGCCGGTGCTGGTGCCAATGGAGGTAGTGGTCGCGGTAGAGATAAGAGGGAGACACGGAGGGGGCCCGGAGGGGACGAGTCGTCTACGAAACAATCATCTACATGTAGAGGAGATGGCAAGGAACATCGAAAAAGTGTTCGAGATTCGAGAGATTCTGCACCAAAGACTTCTTCAAGAAGTAGAGATAAGGATCATCATCAGCAGCAGAGTCAGAGTAGAGATATAGAATCGAAATCAGAAAGGAATAGAGATAGTAGGGATTCATGTGGATGTGGGGCATATTACCAAGAGTATATACTCTTGATGTTACTCTATAATATAACCTCATGATCATGCTACGTGAGGTACGTATCGCATAACCTGAAACTTGAATTAAGTGTTTAAATGTAGTAATGGTGTATAAGGTAACACATGGCCATGCAACACAATTACCGCAGTGTCCTGGGCAAGTGCGTCCCCTCCCGCCCATGCACTAGCTGGCCGCACCACAGACTTGATGGTGTACGTGACTTGCAAGTGTTGGAAATGTATGTTCAATCCATGCAGGGCAGCTGTACCAGACTAGATTCCCATACCAGTAGTATGATGTTATTAGATAGCATGTTTTGACACTGCTTGTCTTTCCTACACATGTGAATGATATGATCTGAATGGTGCACACACACATGCAGTGAGTGCATGCTTGTAAGACATCAACAGATTTTCGTGCATGCATTGTTTTGTAGGAGGCACTACTATACAAATTAAATTAACAGTCATTAGCTGTGATACTTATGATAATAATGGGTTTGCAATACTATAGGACAACTAGTACTATGATACCGGTAGTAAGAGAGTGTAGCTACTATAATCTGCAATGCTATAGATATAATATGCAAATGTTAATAATTGTAATTATGCAAAAGAGCCGCACAAAGGGCTGGCATGCAGTGGCAGCTATCAGACTCCATGCTCATAGAATTCGCTTGGGACATTTCAAGATTCTCGCACTTTGTTTTAAACTATTGTAGCACTATTATACCAAATTCCAAACAATTATTATTCATCCAGTGGTGTATATTTGACACTGCACAAATTATTAACAGTCATTAGTTACCATCATTATGATAATGATGCATGGATTTTGTTAGAATAACTATGATAATTATAGAATGCAGCTACTATAATTAGTATAATTATAATACACAAATTCCTTCCTGTATGCAGACACTCCGCCTCTGGAAGAATTACTTGGAATGTAAAATCATTGGTATAGCAATAATATTACAATAGTATATAGGAGGAATGGGAGAACCTTGCAATGTCCCAAGCGAAATCTGTGAGCATGCTGACAGCTGTGCTTGTGTGATGAAAACCTGACCAAGCTCATGCAGAATATTAATATTATGTCCATAGAATATTACAATTGGGATTACTCCATTGGCATTGGTTTATGATAATCAAACCAAAGAATTTAATTACACACGACTGCATGTATGGTTCTATGGGATGGTTTCTCAGTTCGCTAGGTTTCTAAGGACTCCTGGCCCACAGTTCAACTTTGTATTGTGCGTACATACTACTGCATGCTGTCATCCTAGCACAATCTCTGCGCTTTCTCATGGTGAGAAAAACAACAAAGAAATTAAGGCATGATATAATAGCTACTATTATTATGACACAAATAGCTAGTGTCATGGAGACTTGATCACATGCACTCCCCTGGCACGCTCATAATAATATTCCGAGTGTCTCGCTCATAATAATTAAATAAGTGCAATATTCTGCATGAGCTTAGTCGGGTTTGCATGTGCTAATTTGTATGCAGTGCATGCACATATAAAATTTAATACAGGTGTCAGCATGCTCATAGATTTTGCTTTGAACACTCACAGGAGTTTACTATTAGTACTGAGCTAGCTATACTATTATTACCTAGCCAGGCCCGTAGGCAGGGGGGTGCAGGGTTTTTCAGCCTAATAACTGCATGTCATTTTACTGAAGTTCTTAATTGCATGAGCAATAGACTGAGGCTGTATGCTATCCTCTCTATCAGCTTGTCAAAACCGGGCCACACTTAGTGCAGCTAAATAACATCACACCTCAATCAATAAGTAGTAATTAAACCCATACACATGTGCACCCCCCTTTTAAAAAATCTGGCTACGGGCCTGCTAGCTAATATGGTTTGATATGGGACCTTTGCTTCTGCTGCACATGAGAATAATGATGAACAGTGCACACGTATTAAAGACATCAGGTGATGAATTTATTAAATACAGAAGCAGAGGCTTGACGTAGATGAAACTCACAAGTTCATGCAGCACATTGTGTCTGTTGTAGACTACCTCCACAAGGCTGGGATCATTCATAGGTATACTCCAAAAATTGAAAGAGTTTTATTCAGTTCTACTACGCAAATTAACGGTCAGACCCCGCCCTCCGGAGGGCGTGGTCAGGTGACGAGATCAGACCCGCCCCTCTGGAGGACGGGGTCTGACCGCTATTTGTTTAATCATCATTGTTGCCACGAGTAACCGTACAAATTTTCTACTAGCACTCGAGGTGCTTGGAGAAATTTTGCAATTTGGCGCTTAATTTTTTTCTCGACTACTAGCAGCTGTACACCACATTGATGTCTGAGAAAGGTAGTAGTACTTGAAGCATAGTGATCACTACTATATTATTTGATAGATCTATGAAAGTGCTGATATTAAAAATTCACAGGGGGAGAGAAATAAAAATGATACCTGGGGAGAGAAAGACCTCTCCAAGTACATCAGTGGCTCAGCTGCTGGGAAACAGAGCAAGGTCAAGCCAGCTGCTGAGTCTCAGCCAGCACAGAGAAAGCAGAAGAGCACTGGTGATGCATATGGCTCATATGGGTAGGTGGTTTGATAATGTGAAGAGATTTTAAGCTATGATCTACATAATAATATTATAGTATTATTCTATAGCATGCATGCCACACCCCTTCATTTATACTGTCTGCATGTTATGTATCAAAGCGAATGTACCGTACTTATTCTAATGGAATGCATGATCCAATTTGGAGTGATTGACAACTTTACCAGGAAATTGAAAAATTTTCTCCATGCGTTCTATTAATAGAATGAAACGATTACCACATCCCTAGTAGCCTCATTGTATATCATTATGGTAAGGGGTTACTATGTACGTAAGTGGCATACTTAGGTTATGCAATATTATGTAATTGTCAAATGCTTTAAAGTGGCATAACTTGAAAATGAAAACAGACGATAAACTTTAAAATATTTGTAGAACCATTTTCCATATTAACCTGTATCTGTGCCAAATTTCACAATTCGATACCCATACTGGGCAAATATTGCTTGTTTCAAAAAAGTAAATTGCTACTAGGGATGTAATAATACTTTTTGATCAATAGGTCTCCTACGACACAGACAAAGAGGAAACCAGGCACCAGTGCTAGCAGCAGTGGCTCTCATTTGTTAAAACAATCCTCCTCCTCCCCTGCTCCCTCTCCGTTGGCCGGACGTAAGCAGGCCGGTATTTCATCAGGAACCAGCAAACGTACAACTATTGATGAAAAATCTCACAGATCATCAAGTCATAAGACTACTACTAGAGTAGCGGGTCAGCAGGTTCCTCGTAGCAGTGCCGGTGCTGGTGCCAATGGAGGTAGTGGTCGCGGTAGAGATAAGGGGGAGACACGGAGGGGGCCAGGAGGGGATGAGTCGTCTATAGCTACGAAACAATCATCTACATGTAGAGGAGATGGCAAGGAACATCAAAAAAGTGTTCAAGATTCAAGAGATTCTGCGCCAGACTTCTTCAAGAAGTAGAGATAAGGATCATCATCAGCAGCAGAGTCAGAGTAGAGATATAGAATCAAAATCAGAAAGGAATAGAGATAGTAGGGATTCATGTGGATGTGGGGCATATTACCAAGAGTATATACTCTTGATGTTACTCTATAATTATAACCTCGGGATCATGCTAGGTACGTATCGCATAACCTGAAACTTGAATTAAGTATTTAAATGTAGTAATGGTGTATAAGGTAACACATGGCCATGCAACACAATTACCGCAGTGTCCCGGGCAAGTGCGTCCCCTCCTGCCCATGCACTAGCTGGCCGCACCACAGACTTGATGGTGTACGTGACTTGCAAGTGTTGGAAAATGTACGTTCAATCCATGCAGGGCAGCTGTACCAGACTAGATTCCCATACCAGTAGTATGATGTTATTACCTTAGATAGCATGTTTTGACATTGCTTGTCTTTCCTACACATGTGAATGATATGATCTGAATGGTGCACACACACATGCAGTGAGTGCATGCTTGTAAGACATCAACAGATCCACGTGCATGCATTGTTTTGTAGGAGGCACTACTATACAAATTAAATTAACAGTCATTAGCTGTGATACTTATGATAATAATGGGTTTGCAATACTATAGGACAACTATGATACCGGTAGTAAGAGAGTGTAGCTACTATAATCCGCAATGCTATAGATATAATATGCAAAATTAATGTTAATAATAATTGTTGTAATTATGCAAAAGAGCTGCACAAAGGGCTGGCATGCAGTGGCAGCTATCAGACGCCATGCTCATAGAATTCGCTTGGGACATTTCAAGATTCTCGCCCTTTGTTCTAAACTATTGTAGTACTATTATACCAAACTCCAAACAATTATTATTAATCCAGTGGTGTATATTTGACACTGCACAAATTATTAACAGTCATTAGTTTAATACCATCATTATGATAATGATGCATGGATTTTGCTAGAATAACTATGATAATTATAGAATGCAGCTACTATAATTAGTATAATTATAATACACAAATTCCTTCCTGTATGCAGACACTCCGCCTCTGGAAGAATTACTTGGAATGCAAAATCATTGGTATAGCAATATTATATTATAGGAGGAATGGGAGCAATGTCCTAAGCGAAATCTGTGAGCATGCTGACAGCTGTGCTTGTGTGATGAAAACCTGACCAAGCTCATGCAGAATATTATGCCCATAGAATATTGCAATTGGGGTTACTCCATGCATTGGTTTATGATAATCAAACCGAAGAATTTAATTACACACGACTGCATGTATGATTCTATGGAATGGTTTCTCAGTCCGCTAGGTTTCTAAGGACTCCTGGCCCACATTTTAAATTTGTATTGTGCATACATACTGCATGCTATCATCCTAGCACAATCTCTGCGCTTTCTCATGGTGAGAAAAACAACAAAGAAATTAAGGCATGATATAATAGCTACTATTATTATGACACAAATAGCTAGTGTCATGGAGACTTGATCACATGCACTCCCCTGGCAGGCTCGTAATAATATTCCGAGTGTACCACTTTTAATAATTAAATAAGTGCAATATTCTGCATGAGCTTAGTCAGGTTTGCATGTGCTAATTTGTATAATATTGATACAGTGCATGCACATATAAAATTTAATACAGGTGTCAGTATGCCCATAGATTTTGCTTTGAACACTCACAGGAATTTACTATTAGTACTGAGCTAGCTATACTATTATTACCTAGCCAGGCCCGTAGGCAGGGGGTGCAGGGTTTTTCAGCCTAATAACTGCATGTCATTTCACTGAAGTTCTTAATTGCATGAGCAATAGACTGAGGCTGCACGCTATTCTCTCTATCAGCTTGACAAAACCACACTTAGTGCAGCTCAGTAATTAAGGTACCATTAAATTGCGTGGGCGTGAGGTGGGGGATATGACACCTAAACCACATCAAAGTCATTAGTGAGGTGCATGTTGTGTAACCACGCCCTTTTAATTGCACAGGTCTCAGGGGTGTGGCTGCTAGAGCCGGAAGTGTTCATTTAATATCCTCCATGGACCGGAAGCCGAGCCGGAAGGGAGGGGCCAGGCCACGCCCAAAACAGCCCCACCCTGTTCCCCAAGGACCACCATTCTCAATCAAGTGCCTACTAACCACCGGATGTCCACCGGAAGCCCACAATCAATCCCAATTAAAACACACAGCTTCCTCAAGGCCAAAACACACACAAACACTTGGAGGCCGTTCTGCCACACCGCCCACGCAAGAGCTCACCTCATTTCCTGTGTGGGCGGAGTAACAACACGTCATCGCAACCACATCCGCTTCAAACCATCGTCAGCTTCCGTCCAGCCGTACGGGCCCCTCGATCGCACCGCCGTACAGTGCCTCATTAACAGACATGGCCTCACCTTTGACCTCCTGCCACGCCCCCAAAGCCTCCTCTCGGGGTTCAAAGGTCACCACCGCTTCCGGGACACGCCCACCTATCGCCGAGGCCAAGTCCCAGGCGCCGATGTCCAAGCACTGGCCCGTGAAGCCACGCCCAATCGGAAGCAATAAAACCTGCATTAACGCACACGCACACACTCCACACAGTGCCAGGAACACGCCCACATGCTTAATTAGGCCTAATAAGCTTTTTTTTTTTTTTTTTTTTTTTTTTAAGTCGTTGCGGTTAATAGTTAAGAAAGAATGCTTTGATCTTGCTTTGATGTGGGCAATTACCGGCCTTTTCTTCAGGGGCCACTTCCGGTCGCTAATTACACGCGCATAATCATCCCTGGCCGATTCTGGACACGCCCACCTTCGACCAAAAGCACTCGTATGGCCTCTTCGGCCACGCCCCTTCACGATTCGCTAATTGAATTAGCCATTCCTGACGCTCACGCCCACGCAATTAAATGGTACCTTAACATCACACCTCAATCAATAAGTAGTAATTAAACCCATACACATGTGCACCCCTCTTTTAAAAAGTCTGGCTACGGGCCTGCTAGCTAATATGGTTTGACATGGGACCGTTGCTTCTGCTGCACATCAGAATAATGATGAACAGTGCACACGTATTAAAGACATCAGGTGATGAATTTAATATAGAAGCAGAGGCTTGACGAAGATGAAACTCACAAGTTCATGCAGCACATTGTGTCTGCTGTAGACCACCTCCACAAGGCTGGGATCATTCATAGGTATACTCCAAAAATTGAAAGAGTTTTATTCAGTTCTACCATAGACAGTATCTATGGTTCTACTACGCAAATTAACGGTCAGACCCCGCCCTCCAGGGGCGGGGTCTGGGGGACGCGACTAGACCCGCCCCTCTGGAGGGCGGGGTCTGACCGTTATTTTTGTTTAGTTATCATTGTTGCCATGAGTAACCGTACAAATTTTCTACTAGCACTCGAGGTGCTTGGAGAAATTTTGCAATTTGGCGCTTAATTTTTTTCTCGACTACTAGCAGCTGTATACCACATTGATGTCTGGATCAACGAGAAAGGTAGTAGTACTTGAAGTGATCACTACTATATTATTTGATTGATCTATGAAAGTGCTGATATTAAAAATTCACAGGGGGAGAGAAATAAAAATGATACCTGGGGAGAGAAAGACCTCTCCAAGTACATCAGTGGCTCAGCTGCTGGGAAACAGAGCAAGGTCAAGCCAGCTGCTGAGTCTCAGCCAGCACAGAGAAAGCAGAAGACCAATGCTGATGCATATGGCTCATATGGGTTGGTGGTTTGATAATATGAAGAGATTTTAAGCTATGGCATACCTAGATCTACATGTAGTATGTTCTATAATATATAGTGTGCATGCCACACCCCTCCATTTGTACTGTCTACATGTTGTGTATTAAAGCGAATGTACTGTACTTATTCTAATGGAATACATGATCCAATTTGGAGTGACTGACAACCTTTACCAGAAAATTGAAAATTTTTCTCCATGCGTTCTATTAATAGAATAATGCTTTTTAATCAATAGATCTCCTACGACACAGACAAAGAGGAAACCAGGCACCAGTGCTAGCAGCAGTGGCTCTCATTTGTTGAAACAATCCTCCTCCTCCCCTGCTCCCTCTCCGTTGGCCGGACGTAAGCAGGCCGGTACTTCGTCAGGAACCAGCAAACGTACACATACAACTGTTGATGAAAAATCTCACAGATCATCGAGTGATAGGACTACTAGAGTAGCGGGTCAGCAGGTTCCTCGTAGCAGTGCTGGTGCTGGGGGTAGTGGTCACGGTAGAGATAAGGGGGAGACACGGAGGCCGGGGAAAGGAGGGGACGAGTCGTCTACGAAACGGTCATCTAGAGGAGACGGCAAGGAACGTCAAAAAGGTGTTCGAGATTCAAGAGATTCGGCGCCAAAGGCTTCTTCGAGAAGTAGAGATAAGGATCATCATCAGCAACAACGTCAGAGTAGAGATACAGAATCGAAATCAGAAAGGAATAGAGATAGTAGGGATTCACGTGGATGTGGGGCAGGAACAGAGGAAAGAGGGCACCATCAGTCGTCAGGGAGAAGTAAAGAGAGACGGAGGGAGGAAGGTAGAGGCTCGGAGAAGACAAGAGAGAGAGGAGGGAGTGATCAGAGGCATAAAGACAGAGGAGGACAATCGGAGGAGCAGAGAGGGAGAGAAGGCAGCCATGGCCGTAGCTCGGGCTCTCGTGATCGAGAGAGGGGAAGAGAAAGAGAAAAGAGAGAGGAAAAGAAGATTGTGGTGAGAGAAGATCCTCCCCCTGTACTGGAAGAAGAAGGTGTGGAGGGTGGTGGTGGTGGTGGTGCTGAGGGGCGTGGCTTGGAGGAGGGGAATCCCCCTCAACAGATGGTAGAGGTGACTGAAGAGGTGGGCGGGGATGAATATCAGTATGAAGATGAAGAATTCGAGGTGAGAGTCAAGGAAACAATATCTATATACATGTATGCTTGTATTTGTAAGGTGCTTGAGTGAAAAGTGCATAATATTATTATGCTAAGTCATCGATCCATATAATGCATGCACACACTCTAATAATATGTAGGATTACGAATATGAGGAGGATTTTGATGAAATACCCGAGGAAGAGGAAGACAATGAAAGCGATGGAGATGGAGATGGAGGGGAGCAAACGGCTTCCTCCCGATCCCTCAGCGAGGACGAAGGAATATCAGCCACGCCCACTAAACATCAAGGCAACCACCACACATCCACTACCATACGCCAGCCAATCGATAAGGTCAACCAGGTCAAAGATCAAAGTGTAGATCTACTGGCCATCATGAAAGCAATAGATGCAGAGAATACAACTGTGGAGCTAACAGCGTCGCAGATGGACATCGCTGAACCTTCTTTTGGAAATACTGATGGTGCGGTGGTCATCAAATTTGCCCCCAGGGACTCTGAGAGTGATGGAGAGAAAGAGGAGGAGGGTATTGTGGGTGGTGCTGCTGAAGGGGGAACGAAATTTGAGAGTGAGGGGGGATTTGGGGGGAAGCTACTGCAGTCCCCCAGTCGAAAGTTTGTAGATTTCTCTCATGCTCAGAGGAATGAGGCTAGTCTCAAAGTGGCAAAGAAGACAAAAAAGAGAGCACAGGTACATTGTACATGCACATGTACATGTACATAGTAAGGGTGTTGTATGAAAACATACCGTATAGCCGGGTTTGGTGGTCTATATTACAACTGCCAAATTAAAATCTGCCAAAATTTCCTACTCACAATAATATACATACGTACAGTATAGTGATCCTGTACTGAACCGCCAAATTTAAATCCACTAATATTCTTGCAATAGCGATTTTGGGCTCAACCACTAAATTTAATTCCCACCAATATTTCCGGCTATACGGTAATGCTACATGTATATACATGTAACTTACGCTATATTATGGTCCCAACCAGTATGACAGCTACATTTACATGTATTGCCTATATACAATGTACAATATCGTGCCTTTTAATCCTCCCTTGCCACAGTATGTATCACAGTTTAAGCTGCACTATTGTACAGAGATACACTCATGTCATAGCCCATTGGTATTTTTATGCTTTGCCGTACAGGAGTTGTTGTCGATGATAGAGCTGGACATTGTGAGCCACGACATGTTTGACCTTCCACCTCTCTCAGAGTACGAGCTCTACGTGAAGAAATTTGGAGCTGATGACACTAGACAGGTAAGTCAGGTGACTGCGTAGCCATTAATTACACATGTACATGTACATGTATGTACATGTATATGTCATAATATTATGAGTGTACATGTACCTGAATGCGTACGCCACATATACATATACATGTACATGTGTAATGGCCTTTAACTATTATACCCTGAATATTACTTGTTGAAATTATTCTACAAATGTGCATATAGAGTTCGTATTCTCTAGTCTCTACTACATTGTACTAGTGGATTCGTGCATGCTTATATACATTACTGTACAGTATGCGCATTCAGCAACAGTTTCATGTCCAATAATTGTTAACCGAGCTTATTCACCCGCGTGTACCTCCACAATAGTCACCTCTTGACGAGATTCATTCTTTGGTGACACACTCTTGGATGATATTTCTTCTTGACCATTACCACCTTCGGGTTGAGGTTGAATAGGTGGAATTGGCGAAGCAGTACGTGCAGATCCTCCAGGAATATCTTGTGGTTGTGAGGCTGCCGAAACTGGTGTATCAGGTGTGCCTGATTTTGAAGATTTTGGTTCTTCTGTGGATTGGGCAGGTGCTGATGATTGAGGAGTAGGATCGACTGGTGGATCTGTCTGAGTTGCTGAAGTTTGAGTATCACATGATGAGCTTGAACGCTTCGTTTTTCGAAACACGTACTCCAGAAACGCTTTCGCCAGGTTTAATTCCTTTTCCTTTTCTGACATATTTTCCCATTTGCTATCGTCTTTTGAGTCTGGTCGAGCGCCATGCTCTCCTTCTCCTTGCACCATGGGGCAGCTTCTCTCTTGAAGCATTTTTTCTCGAGCTTTGATGAATACTTCAGCTACAGAATTGGTCACACGAAAGAACACCTGGAATGTAACAAGGGCAGCGATCACAGCCACTGATCCCTGATAGATGATGTAGATGTTTGTTGGAGCGTTATCAAATGCATTGTTGATTGATAGTAGGATCAGCAGTGACATTGTTAGTCCTATGATCACAGCGAGCGTAATGACACCGACCAGATAGCAGCATAGTATGAACATTGTCCAACAGAAATTTTTGCAGCAGTCACTATGCTTTTTTGAATTTCGCCACTTGAACACGTAATAGTAGATCTTTTGGAAGACTACAATGTGAATGAAAAGTACGACGATGTAGAGTAGCAAAATGCTACTGGCGTGGTAGGCATTATCAATAAACGCTATGATCGCGTGGTAAGCATGAGTGGCAATGCAACTTACCGGAGAAAGAAGACTGTATAGCAGAAAACTCCAGTTGACAGTCACAGTCATGGTGCTATCAGTCTTATCATTCGTGTCAAGAGTTGCTGTACTCTTGCTACGTACGTCTACTGTGGTTGGTTGCTCGTCTGAAGCGGGACCTTGATGGGAATCCTGAGTATCTGTAGTTACTGAACCTTCTCCTTCTATAGTCACCGGGACATGTACTTCCCTCTTTTGTCCAGGTTCAGCTATACCATCTCCTGTTTGGTCCTCCTCCTCCAACAGATTTTCTGTAGAACCACCTCGTGCAGTATTTCTGTCTTGTGTAGCTAGACCCCGTGCTTTAATACACATATATTTTCTGTAGTAACAGCATACTACCACAAGTACAGGTATGAGTATGAACAGTAGGGAGAGTATATCAGAGATAATCATCAGGCACGGAATGATGTAGAAATATCGAAACTGAGGTGAATAATTATAGTACTTTTTGACTTCTGGATCTAGCATATGATACTCATTGAGTGCACAGCTATCCGCTAGTAGAGCACAAGCATTGAACAGAACAGAGATTGTGAGAATAATCAGTATCTTGGCTTCTCCACTTGCACTGATGTAGTGCACCGAGCTGTTGATTTGATTATTCAACTTTCTACCGATATTTCGAGGCTCCAATTCAATGGCATAGATGAAGAACAGCGTCATGAATACTGTCACCAGGAATGGGAATACGAACTGGGCTGAAAGGACTAGCTTGCCGATATGCGGATGATCGTCATGCCACTGAATGAGAGTGTCTACGCTGTGTGAATTGGCCCGGTATCTGTTATCTATTGGGGCATGCAGCTTCTGGTACATGGTATGGAGTTTCAGCTACAGTGACAAGAACGAAAATACCAAAAATCACGAATTTTCTGTTGTTAATGAATGTATTTATGTACATGTACCATAGCGTCCTAGGTGAGTGCCCATGGATTCTTAAACATAACTTGCTATTTTGGCCCGCATGGGCGCTTACCATGGATATAACTTCCATACATTTGAATAGAAGCTGCTACAACATTGACACGAGCTACATGGGTGCTTACCTGGGAGTGGGCGCTTGCCCGGGACACTACTGTACATGTATACGAGTAAAATGGTGCTTTGTCAGCTGAAACTCTTAAAATTCTCTAAGGTAAGTCAACTCACCCTTTGTGTTAGTAGCTGCATGGAATCACTGCTTACCCCAGAGCACTGAGCAGGCAGAAATAGTTCCAATTTACTCTGTTGCAAAAGAGGATCGGAGAACGCCAAGGACGTGAATTGGAAGATTTTTATTGGATGGTAGAAAAAGTACACTGCTGAAGACCAGAACCATACCGTCTCATTTATGTCTGGACTGGACACGTTGCTCTCTGGATTATAGTGATAGGTGACGATGACAAAATCGGGTGTGGTGCCGTCGGCTGGAAAGAACACCATTTGCATATTGAAGAAGTTAATTGAATTCTTCAGCAAGTTGGCTACGAGAGCTTTGTAAGATGTGCTGCACTCAGCCTCTATAGCTTGACTTCTAGTAGGGCTAAGTGAGTCCATAGCGTAGTAGTCTGTGTCTAGTGGCTCCTCATCTACATGTACATGCCTGATACCACTGGCCACTATCAGCAGTAAGTTTAAGACAAGCAAGCGAAAGGACATCTTAGCCCACTGATTATGATTACTGTTACAGTAAGAGAGGACGATCTCTTGCCCCTTCACTGATTAAGCGAATGAGGTATGGTACACTGTATAACTAATTTCTTCTTGATTTTTCCTTTCCGAGGTATAAAATTATCATTACCTGTACTTGGCTGGTACCTGTTACAAATCTTCTTTGCTTCTGCTTTCCTTGCTACTATACAAGTGAGCTATAGAATGATTATTTTTATTACTACCTGAACTCCTTCAGACACTGTGGATTGCTATTTATAATTATAGGCCACTCAATAGCAGAATGCATCATGGCTTGTATGTGCTGTGCACCATAATGCACGAATTTGTTGCCATCACTTACATGTACCTTTTAATGTTATGGGCTACTCTACTTGCTATCAAAAACTTTGGGAAGACCTAAATTACCATCTGGCCTAACAAACATCACGGGACTCGATATAAAATCAATCCCTGCATGTATAAATTCTACGGTTGTTTGTCCTAGGAAGATACAGTGTATTATATAGATACCAAACTGAAAATAAATCCATCTAATAATTCAATTCAGTAATAGGTCACGTTGCGTGACCACGTTCTGTCAACATGCTCTAGCTGTAATATTATTTGTAAATTACACATAAGTGTACACGTACATGTAGCTATGTATATACATGTACTTATGATAATATAATAATAGCGGGTAGCCACAGTGCGTTTGATGCTGATTTATCTGAGTGGTAGATTTACACCTTATTTGGTCAATGTACACTTCCCTCTATATCAAGAGTACATACTGTAACTCTTATGTACGTCTCAAGGCTAGGCAGCTAGCTCAGTGGCACTGCCTTTCATATGAAAATATTTGAACCAATACATTAACAATATTTTCCTCTAGATGATGCATACCATAATATTATTATGCAAATTATGCGGAGTAATTTTGCTGACATTTTGCTCCCATTTACTAATTAGGTATCAAGCCAGACTGGTGAAGATAACCAGGAGAGTGATGCTCAGACAGAGCCCATCACCACAGAGGAGAGGTGGGTACAATGGCCGCCAGAGGACCTGAAGGGGTGGGGCAAAGGGGGAGACCCTGGTCGTTATGAGGAAGGAGAAGAGGAACTGGGAGGAGTGTCTTTCAGAAGGATGGAGGGAGAAGGTGCTCTCAGGCTGATCTCGTTCCTCAAGAAAGCTGGCCAAGTTAGTACAGTCTGATCCATTTTTCTGACGACCTTTACCTTCGCGTTGTGAGTAGGGTGGTAAAGGTCGTCAGGAGAAATGGTTTTACCTTTGATAGACTACAATTATAATACACGTTTGATTATGTGATTGAAGGTTTGTTCAGTGTTACTGGAAGAAAATCTAGCAGCAGTTGGTCAGTCTCAGTTCCAATCCACACAGTCCCAATTCCCATTCTGCGCCAGTGTGCAACGAATTCAAGCAGTACCATCATTTTTGTCAGGTATATAACTGTTGTATACTAAGTACAGTTCCCTATGCAAAATTAAAATTTTATCTGAAAGACAAATTTATTGCATCTGGTAAATTTTGCATAAATTAATTTTAATTTTTTGTTCCTTTCAAGGGAGGTATGTGCAGTGGGTTGACTTCAGCTCCACCCAGGACCACCTGTTTCTCTCGGCCTACTCCTTCCCTCTGTCCTCAAGCAAAACTGCTGACTCGGGGATTCGTGGAAAGGGTCTGGTCTGCTTGTGGAACACTAGGGACCCACTACAACCACAGATGTGAGTCAATCTGCTACTCGAGTCAGTAGAATTTTATGTACAATACATGTAGACAAAAAATACCATGGCAATGTAAATAAATGTGTATAATATTATGTAGTAGTGTACATAACTACAGCAATAGAGTAGAAGATTAATAATTATGGGGTACTCCCCACTAATTAAAAATAATGTACATGTACATGTACCATAGCATTGGACTATGAAGACTATGGTACTTATGACTGTTGTACTCTTTGCAATTTCTGGTGGATGGGGGGGTTAAGCCTGAAATCAGCAACTTCTTTTACTCTCTCTCTCTCCTTCATGCATTGCAGGGTGTTGTCCTGTGAGTCTTGCCCCAGCTGCTGTTGTTTCAGTCCCCAGAAGTCCTCCCTTGCCTTTGCCGGGAACGAAGATGGCTCCGTGGTCCTCTGGGACCTGAGGGAGCCTCTCTCCATGCACAGGCCGTCACAGCTGACCACGCCCCTCTCCCCCCGGCCCCACGGGACCAGCACGGTGACAGAGGCTCTGGCAAGGGTACCTACGTTCAGCACTGGTGAGATAAAAAGCTTACGAGCAAGATATTCCTTGCTCAAGAATAATTGTTTTGTAGTGCTCATGTACACTGAATGTATAATTAGATTCTTATAAACTTTTGCCCTTTCTCCTCAATTTGCAAAACAATGGCAACACAACGTTTCGCCCTTTGGGCTTCTTCAGGTGTAAAATAAAACTGAACACAAAACTAACAAGAACTGATGGTGAGCTAATACTGTTAGCTCACCATCAGTTCTTGTTAGTTTTGTGTTCAGTTTTATTTTACACCTGAAGAAGCCCAAAGGGCGAAACGTTGTGTTGCCATTGTTTTGCAAATTGAGGAGAAAGGGCAAAAGTTTATAAGAATCTAATGATGTATACCCTCAAAAGAGCGCTAAAATCAGTAACTAATCTGAATGTATAATTATTTCATACATGTGTATATCTTTTGCTGAGATTAGGTTTATCTGAGCAGGCAATGGGATGATTGCCCCTTAGGTTTGGGATTGTAAACCTACTAAATTTTCATGTACATGTACATGTACATGCATGATGTCCGCTGTGTTTGCTTTATGCAGCTGGCATACCTCAAACTGACAACCACAGAGCCCCTATAGTGTCCATCACTCCAATATCCACTGCCTCTGGTGGTGCTGTTACTGGTGGCCACGTGGAAGGAGGTGGTGACGTTCAGGAGACCTCCAGTGGACTGTCCTTTCAACTAGCAACATTAGACAGGTAAGCTAAACCACACAATCATACCTGTAGATTAATCATCCATGCAATTACCTACATGTAGCTATTATCATGAGATTACTCTCTCAAACATTTTTTCTCCACTCTCTCTCTCTCTCTCTCTCTCCCTCTCCCCTCTCTCCTCTCTCTCTCTCCTTACCCCCTTCTTCCCTCCTCCTACTCTCTCTCTCCCCTTCTCTATCTCCCTCTTCAAACACACATCCACACATGCAGGTCTGGTCATCTCAACTTATGGGTAGTTGTGGAGGTCGCGAACCCTGACCCCTACGGCTCTGAGGCTGACCTTGGTCTGGTGCCCGGGGGAAGAGTGAAGCTGGTCAAGAGCACGGCCATTGACATCACTTCTCAACCGACAAGAAGAGGGACTGAAAGGTAAATTACATGTACATGTATCTGCACATGATCACCCTTCAATATTAATTAAGAGAATACATGTACATGTATATGTATACCGTAATTCGTATTAATTTCATTCGCAAACTTTTTGTGTTAAATATTCGTTTAAGAATATTTTCATCAACTTCAAGCGCCCGCCATATATTTGCTATATAAGTTAGTGCAGTTAAATTATTAATTTTTTTCATCACTTCGTGCAAAATGAAAACTTTTTAATAACGAAATTTTAGTGAATTGTAGTGTATGGTTACAGGTACATGTACATATACAACACACTATTGAATACAGTCCAACCTCGATTATCCGAACTCTAGACTATCCAAACTCGAAATACAAAGAAAATGCAGGGTCAAAGTACACATTGTGACCACGTGACCAGATTGTGCATGCATATGTCGTGTAGTTGCCACACAAGAACCAGCTGCTGCACTGCTATCAAAATTTAATCTAGTTTTAACGCTCAAGTAAGTAAAAGAAACACATGGTAAGTGTTCTATCAATCGAGGATAAGATTAAAATGCTCGATAAATCTGTCATATAATACGTTTTTGCATGCATGATCGATCTGGTGGATCGTGGTCAACGTTATCCGAACTTCTTGCTTATCCAAACGGTTCGAAATTTCCCCTTGGCCAAAGGGGTTCGGATAATCGAGGTTGGACTGTAATGGTGTATTTGTGGTCTGACAGTTACCAGTGCATTAGCAGGTGTAGATAAGCAATGTATCTGACCACATGTTTAGTGGTATGTGACCAACTACCACAATTTGCAAACCTCCACTTACACTATACAAACAGATGGCTTAGCCTACATATTATTTTATACAGACACAATGTCATGTATCCCATTGCCCAGTACCTACTCATGTGCACCCAAGGAATTTGTTTGGAGCATTGGGAGCACAAGATTTTCCCACCTTTAGAATAGTACCCAAACCCAAACTTTAGAATAGTACTCAGGTACTGGAGCAAGTCCCCCCTTCTCCCCCCTCACCTCCCCCCCTCCCCTCCCCTCTTACATGTATAAATCCTTGCACCTGTAATGTTTATGTGTATGGCAGGCCACACAACAGACACAGAACTATATGTACCTGTGGGAAACATTCAATTTTATGTCCTTTTTATGATAGATCGCTTGCGACTCTTACCCCCTCCATCCATGTGTTCTGTATGGAGTTCCATCCTCGAGACAGCAGTCACCTCTACGTGGGCACTGACACTGGTAGAGTCCACCACGTCACCCGCTACGGCCGGAGACCCATACCGAGATTCCACACTACAACCACTGAAAATGAAGGTACACTATGTACATGCTGTGACATTATTAGATTTGTGCATACAGTGGAACCCCTCTATAAGGAATGAGGACGTCCCCAATAATCAGGACACCATGCACCCGTGGTCCCAGCTGTCCCAAAATAGGTTCTACTGGGAATACTGTTGTATGTGGTTGCTCAGCAGTTGTTTATTTCATTTCATCCGTTACATGGACATGTACATGTACCTATTACGGGGCTAATCCATAAATTTTGCAGGTACAGTTTGTGATGTTCTCTGTTTGAGTTTCTCCCATCGACAACCCGATCACTTCCTGGCAGGCTGTTCTGACGGCTCCCTCAGGCTATACCACACCAAAACAGGTTGCTAGCTACATGTATAACAAAAGGCCACACCATACTAACCTTAACATCGTCCTCAGTTGCTATTTGCATAATAGCAAACAAAGATTCACTTTGGACAACTTAACTGTTCAGTAAACGTTTTAACTAGATGCCCTGTGGGTGACTAGAGCATCTAGTCAAAAGTCAAAAGGGCAATACTAGTTCAATTGTTCGCAGTGAATCTTCATGTACCAACCTTGTGACCTATTTTTTTGTATTGCCTTGTGCTTAGCCAAACCTCTGCTGGCATGGAATACATTCGCCCCATACGGAGCTGCCGTGGTGCATGTGGAGTGGGTGGAGTCTTGCCCCGGGCTATTCCTGGTTCAGGACTCACACAATACCATCTACATGTGGTGAGTGGGATCAATAGATGATCGATAATTATGCAAATTTTGTTATAGTATTTAACTGTATTTTTTTATCTTGATTATTATATTAGGGATCTAATGCAGAATGATTCTGAGCCAATGTTCAAAGAAACACAAACATCTAGGTAGGAATATACTTACATGGCATACACATGCATGCACATGCATGTACATTGCATATGCAACATGTATTATGATCACCAACCCATCTTACTCATGTTTTATAGGATAACTTGTTGTCAACTTCACCGTCAAAGCCACACCCACAAATCATCCCCAGTCCCGCCCATTTTACTCTTAGCCTATGCAGACTGTTCAGTAGCTATTCACCAATTCAAACAACTAGCACAGGATATTAGTGAACGTGAGCTAATGCTTGAAAACTACCTGACTGGGTTGGCCTAATTGATGACTATCATCATAATTGTTATTCGTTATTATAGTACCATAAAAATTTAATTAATACTTTAAATTTGAGATTAGATCTAAAATAATTATTATGTGCAAGATACAGTCATAATAATGTAATACTTGACAATGTGATCATGACATTGTAATAATTATTAATTTTAGAGGATGTCCTCATAATAAATTATTATTATTGTTTGTGTAAGTACACCTGTACTATTTTCATGGTATTTGGTACATTTTGTGTGATGTAGATGTGGGCTGAGCATTGATAGTGGGTATAGGCCCATACAAGCTTGAGGTGTACATACTCAAATCATGTAGCTAGGGCTAGCGCTTTTACTATAGCTGTAAGGGCCTTCCTCTACTGCAGCTATAATAAATTATAATAATACCAGTAGTACACCTGATAATACATGTACACTGGATACAAAAATAATTAGTAATCACATGCATGTCATATAAAGTTCTCTATACCCAGCATAATATTAATAATATGTGTATAATATTAAGTTGGTTCTATTGTAACAGTTTTCATTAAGGGATCTTTTTCTGTACCACCTTCGTCACCTGCAACTTTTTCTTGACTTGCAATTGGTTTTTGGGTTCCTTTAGTTTTTTTTTCAGATTTAGGTGGGTTTCCATCACCGTGATCTTGTTTAGTACCATCACTAGCAAGCTTTTCTATAGCTAAGATGACCTTTCGAACGAGATAAATTTCCCTTTCCTTCTCTGATTTCTCCTTCCATTTCTTGTCACTACATATATTCTTAAGTTCTTTGTTATCACACATTTCTTGTGCTTTGATGAGGAATGCAAAGGGTGAATTGTTGTGTCGAAAGATGACCTGAAATGCTATTAGAGCAGCAAAGAATGTGACGGATGCCTGGTAGATAACGTAGAGACGGTTTGGAGCATCATCTATAGCGTTAGTGATGGGTAGCAGAGTGAGAAGAGCGAGAGATAGTCCAATTGACACCCCCGTAACAATAAATAGGCCAATAAAGCAAATGAACGTTACACAGTTTTTATAAATTCTCTGGCGATCAATAATAATTATTTCCTCAGGTCCTGGATTATTGTTCTCTTGTGGGTCCTCAATGCCTACTTCGTCTGTAGAATCTGGGGGTTTGTTCTCCCGCTCCCAGAAGTGGTTAATGAAGTAATGGACTTGTTGAAAACCCAGGACAAGAACAAACAAGACTATCGCATAAAGGAGAAGAATACTCGTGGCATGGTAGGGATTATCGATGAATGCAAAAATGATATGGTAACAGTGTGAAAGGACGCATGCGATTGGAGATAGCATACAGTATGTAAGTCTGTACCATTTTTCAGTTAACCGAGCTATGATCGGTACTAGAGTATAAATTATGAGAAACGAGAGTCCATCGAAAACTATCATCACGATGGGTACACTCCAGAAATACCTTGGAGCTGCGTAATAATAATCGTGAATTTCGTCTGATAATTTTCCATATTCAACGAATGCCATACTGTCTGCTGCAAAGATAAGTATATGAAACAGTAAAGAAATCGTAATCTTTATCAAAAGCTTAGCATCAGCTTTTGCCCTTATTTTTTTCGTCCTACTCTTTAATTCTTTCTCAATATCTTTACCAATCTCATAGGGTTTAAGCTCAAGCAAGTAGATGAAAAAGAAAATAACGTAAACCATCATAAGAAGTGGGACAAGAAACTGTGCTGCCAGCGCGAGTGCATCTATGTTTTCGTTCGACTTGTACCAGATCTTAAGAGTTCCACTACTGTAGGAACGGCCTTTGTATGTATCATCGATGGGAGCTGTGAACTTTTGATGCATTGCATAGAGTTTAAGCTGCATTATGAAATGTATATTATTAATATATTATATTATATCAACAATTACATGTAGAGAGGGGGGGGGGGGGGAGGAGAGAGAGAGGGAGAGAGATCGAGGTTGTGATACAATGTCATACAGGCTTACCCTCTGTGTAAGTAATGTCATATATTCTTCACTAGTACCATTGCAACTTGCGTTTAACTGGAGATCTAATAATTCAGTTTGTAATGATGGATCGGAAAACAGCAGCGATGTGAACTGGAAAATTTTTACTGGATGGAAGAAAAAGTAGATAGCCGATGACCAGAAATAGACGACCGGTGAGTCTGAATTCATCACATGATTGAATTCATTCACGTAATGATATCGAACGGTGACAAAAACGGGAACGCTACCATTTGCCGCAAAGAAAGCCTGCTGCAAATTGTACACGTTTGAATCTCTGCTCAGTACCTCGACCACGAGGGATTTGTAACATTGTGTGCAGCTGTCACCCTTGTCGCATTTGATCAACGGATCTTCATTGGAAGTGACAGGTTGGCCGCTGACAAGCAGCGCACAAATCAGGAAAACGCAAGCTCCTGTAGCTTTCTTCACCATCGGACATTCCAATGACGACTCCATCGCGTTATTCTGATCGAGGATGTCTGTGATCATGCTTTTTTAATCCGCATGCGCAATCGGTGGGCGGGGTACGCATGCGCAAATCCCGAACGGAATCGAGTGAGGAAAACCCTGCAATGATATTCAGTACGGTGATACACACCCACTTTTAGTAAGATTTCTGCCGAAGAACTGAAGAAGTTGCTGATGGAGTCGGCCTCGCGGCTGACGAGCTCTCAAAACCTTGCGACAGCAACATTATTCCTTCTCTGGCCGATTGTTTCCTCGAGTGGGAAGTGATTTTTGGGTCTCTGCTCAGTGAGGTCGATATCAATTTAATATGTGAAAGAAGACAATACTACGGGAGTGAATAAAAGGATGGCTGCACTACGCAAATGGAGGGATAAAAACGGGCGTGAAGCTACTTATAAGGTTCTCGTGGATGCTTTACTGAGCAGCAGTGAACGATATCAAGCTGAGAATCTGTGTCGAAAGATTCTAGCATACCATTCAACGAGCCGCGACGAAAATGGTAAGTGAATTCATGCTACATTGAATCAATCAGGACCATTATTAAATAGTAATGAGTGCTGCTGGATTTCATTAGGCCAAGTGATTTTTACAACTGGGGGTGGGGATATATATTAAATAACTTGTGCCATGAATTTTTGGCCAGCACATAATATAATATTATAATGAATAATTTCAGCTATAATATTCATTGTATGTACCACTAAAACTAGTGTGATGGCAGAAATTAAGGGTGGATGGGGATGAGAAAGTTTAACCTTTTTTTATCTTTAGGGCAACTTCCAAAAACCACCACGACTGATTGTGAAGTAAAGGAAACTGAATCTGACGTAAAATTTGAATGCCCCTGTGGTGAATGCTCAGTAGAAACTTACCTTCAAGAAGGTTGTCCTCAATCATGTATCCCTCACCTTGGGATGACCACTCTCAGTAAAGAGGATCAAGAAAATTTGAGTTACATATTAAGAAAGGATACCAAAAAAATTATGGACATCAATACAGGGGCAGAAGGTGTGTCAAACTCTCTTCCAGATGTTGTCACCACTGGACAAAGCCAGATCAACCCCCAAATAAAGGTAAAATAATAATATGAAGCACAATAATAATAATTATAAAGAAATTTCTTGTTAACAGAGATTACCGAACCACTACAATGATGAAGAGTGTACTCACTGTTTCAAAGTGAATATTGTTGGAGATCCAGGTATGATAGTTAGTCAGTAGTCTCACAAGCCAGCTCCTTTGCGAAGGAGGGGCTGGCTCATAAGACTAGTTAGTCAGGGTGGCCCAGTAGAGTCTACTCGTGCAATCATCAAAAGTTTCCAGCTGTATAGATACTATACGATATCATAGACGACATGCCAAAGATATATACATATCATTACAATTTCAGATGTTGGGAAATCTACCATGCTGCTACGATACATGAAGTCTTCATTCACATTTGGAGGTACGTATGCCTAGTACTCAATAAATATCATTCTTAATCTGATGATTTTGCCAAATTTTTTGCAGATCGCATGCCTCTCTCTAAGTACGAGCTCTGTGTCAAGAAATTTGGAGCTGATGACACTAGACAAGTAAGTCAGGTGACTGCATAGCCATGTAATATGAGTGTAGTGCCATGTAACCATACCAATAAAGCGCATTGGTCACGTCTTCTGCATGCGTGATAATATTATATTTTCTGGTTGAGGTACCGGATAAACGAGATCCGGATAACGGAGATTGCACAGCATATATTTTTGTCAATGTACACTTCCCTCTATAGCAAGAGTATTTTAAAATTTTATATTATACTCTTGTCTGTAATAATGTTATTATGTCTCAAGGCTAGGCATCTAGCTCGGTGGCACTGCCTTTCATGTGAAAACATTTTCCCCTAGACGATGCATACCGTATTATGATGCAATGCTGAGTACTTTTGCTGACATTTTGCTCTCATTTAGGTATCAAGCCAGACTGGTGAAGATAACCAAGAGAATGACGCTCAGACAGAGCCCATCAGCACAGAGGAGAGGTAGGTACAATGGCTGCCTGAGGACCTAAAGGGGTGGGGCAAAGGGGGGACCCTGGTCGTTATGAGGAAGGAGAAGAGGAAGTGGGAGGAGTATCTTTCAGAAGGATGGAGGGAGAAGGTGCTCTCAGGCTGATCTCTTTCCTCAAGAAAGCTGGCCAGGTTAGTATAGTCTGACCCTGTTTTTCGCCTGACGACCTTTACCTTCGCGTTGTGAATGGAGTTGGTAAAGGTCGTCAGGAGAAATGGCTCTACCTTGATAGACTACATGTTTGTTTGATTTGTTCAGTGTTACTGGAAGAAAACCTAGCAGCAGTTGGTCAGTCTCAGTTCCAGTCCATACAGTCCCAATTCCCATTCTGCACCAGTGTGCAACGAATCCAAGCAGTACCATCATTTCTATCAGGTTAGTAAATGCAGTTATTAGGAATTTTTTTGCATAATATGCAGTATAAGGTAATTTTCATGCAAGATTTGATAAAATTTAATCCGAAAGACAAAATTGAACACTATAAGCCCTTGACAACACTTATGGTCATCTGACAAATTATGGAAATTACCAATTTATCACTTAATTACTTCATTCATTTCTAGGGAGATATGTGCAGTGGGTTGACTTCAGCTCCACCCAGGACCACCTCTTTCTCTCGGCCTACTCCCTCCCTCTGTCCTCAAACAGAACTGCTGACTCGGGGATTCGTGGAAAGGGTCTGGTCTGCTTATGGAACACCAGGGACCCACTACAACCACAGATGTGAGTCAATCTGCTACTCAAGTCAGTAGAATAATATGTACTGTACATGTATGTACATGTACATATACATGTAGACTAGAAATGCATGACATTGTACTAGAGTAGATCATCGAAATCCGGACGGTTTTTATAAAGCAACCCATAACTTTCGGACATAACAATGATTTTAAATGATAGAGTACTCAGTAGATAGAACTACCAGTCAGCTAACGAATGACCCAAACCGTATGTCCCAATCTTTGTTGCAACACGTGCAAATTGTGCTCAAAGATACAGTGTTACAAATTTATAAACCGGACCTCTGCTTCAAATCTCGGACATGCTTGCATATTCTATCTTGGTGATGATCATAATCGGTCAACGCTGCTACAGGTACATGCACTAGCAGCTAACTCCGGTCCACCATTTCGATCGTGTTTAGCCACGCCCACCAGTGGGACTCCACCCAATCATTTTCGATGAATCGGACGCAAACAGAGGGTGACTACTGGCTAGCTCCACTTGTAAGCTAAAGAAAGTTGTAGAAGCATGGAATCATATAGTATATGGCCTACCATGACTGTATTTCCAACCAAACTCATCTAAAACCGCATGTCCGGGATTCGACGATATCCGATGATTGGTAAATTACTCTATAAGTACATGTAGTGTACGTATTATTATGTACATTGTAGCTACAGTCAATAGAGCTAGAGCAGAGGATATAATGATACATGTTGAAATTATAGGGTTCTCCCGACTAACTAACTACAAATACATGTACCATAGCATTGCAGATTGGACTATGAAGGCTATGGTACATGTACATATATCTATGGCTGTATATTATTTCCGGTGGGTGGGGGGTTAAGCCTAAAATCAGCAATTCGATCTTTCTTTACTCTCTCTCTCTCTCTTCATCCCACATTTCAGGGTGTTGTCCTGTGAGTCCTGCCCCAGCTGCTGTTGTTTCAGTCCCCAGAAGTCCTCCCTTGCCTTTGCCGGGAATGAAGATGGCTCTGTGGTCCTCTGGGACCTGAGGGAGCCTCTCTCCATGCACAGGCCGTCTCAGCTGACCACGCCCCTCTCCCCCCGAGCCCATGGGACCAGCACGGTGACAGAGGCTCTGGTGAGGGTACCTACGTTCAGCACTGGTGAGATAAAACGCTTATGAGCAAGATATTCCTTGCTCAAGAATAATTGTTTTGTAGTGCTCATGTACACTGAATGTATAATTGTTTCATACATGTGCATGTCTTTTGCTGAGATTAGGTTTGTCTGAGCAGGCAATGGGATGATTGCCCCTTAGGTTTGGGATTGTAAACCTACTAAATTTTCATGTACATGTACATGTACATGTACATGCATGATATCCGCTGTGTTTGCTTTATGCAGCTGGCATACCTCACGCTGACAACCACAGAGCCCCTATAGTGTCCATCACTCCAATATCCACTGCCTCTGGTGGTACTGTTACTGGTGGCCACATGGAAGGAGGTGGTGACGTTCAGGAGACCTCCAGTGGACTATCCTTTCAACTAGCAACATTAGACAGGTGAGCCAAACCACACAATCATACATGTAGATTATTCATCCATGCAATTACCTACACATGTAGCTATTATCATGAGATTACTCTCAAACATTTTTTCTCCACTCCCTCTCTCTCTCTCCCTCTCTCCTCTCTCTCTCCTTACCCCCTTCTTCCCTCCCTCTCCTCTCTCCCTCCCCTTCTCTGCCTCCCTCCCTCTTCAAACATACATCCACACAGGTCTGGTCATCTCAACTTGTGGGTAGTTGTGGAGGTCGCGAACCCTGACCCCTACGGCTCTGAGGCTGACCTTGGTTTGGTGCCCGGGGGAAGAGTGAAGCTGGTCAAGAGCACGGCCATTGACGTCACTTCTCAACCAACAAGAAGAGGGACTGAAAGGTAATTACATGTACATGTATCTGCACATGATCACCCTTCAGTATTAATTAAGAGAATACATGTACATGTATTTGTATACCGTAATTCGGGTTAATTTCATTTGCAAATTTTTTGTGTTAGAAATATATATTTCGTTTAAGAAATATTATTTTCGTCAGCTTCAAGCACGCACCATATATTTGCTGTATAAGTTAGTGCAGGTAAATATTTTTGCATAAAGAATTTTTTCATCACTTCGTGCAAAACGAAAATTTTTAACTTTAGTGAATTGCAGTATATTGGGTACAAGTACATGTACATACACAAAACACTATTGAATAAATCAATGGTGTGTTTGTGGTCTGTATCTGTGTACAGTTAAGTTAGTAGGTGTAGATAAACAATGTATCTGACCACAGCACATGTTGAAAATGTGTTTAATGGTATATACGTGACCAACTACGCACAATTTGCAAACCTCTCATGTACACTATACAAACAGATGGCTTAGCCTACATATTATTTTGTATATACACAATGTCATGTATCCCATCGCCCAGTACCTACTCATGTGCACCCAAGGAACTAGCTTGTTTGGAGCATTGGGAGCACAAGATTTTCCCACCCCCGACCACTGGTTGTACCGTATAGCCGGAAATTTTCGAGGGAGCCAATTTTCGCGATTTTCGTGGTTGACAGGCGACCCACGAAAATTAAATCCGCGAAATATAAACCCTAAACGTATGTTCTCGCAACGTCGACGCGCGCGATAACAGGGGGTGTGGCCATCGTGGTGCATGCCGCTGCTTGATCGATCTATTAAACAGCTGAGCTTCTTCGACACAAATGTCTTATTTCAAGCTTTTAAGCTTAAGCGACTCAACCAAACTTCCTGATCCACGTGGCCCAAATCTCCTTGTATACGTGGTAACCACGGACCATAGCCTCGATCATATGCAACTCTCGTGCCATTTCTCGATCTCACCAACGATCGCTGTCACAACTTTCGGAGCCGCAGCGCGCGTGCAGTAAGAGGCGGAGCCTAACGGATATTGGGGGTGAAGCAACCCTGGAGCGTTCATCCGCGAAAATTAGATCGCGAAATCTTTGAAGATGGGCCTTCCGCGAAAATTGGATCCCTCGAAAATTTCCGGCTATACGGTATAAACTTTAGAATAGTACTCGGGTACTGGAGCAAGTCCCCCCCTTCCCCCCTCCCCCCTCCCCTCCCCCTACCCCCCTCCCCTCCTATAGGTATAAACCCTTGCACCTGTAACGTTTATGTGTATGGCAGGCCACACAACAGACGCAGAACTATCTGTGTGAAATATTCAATTTTTTATGTGAAATCATCAATTTTATATCTTTGTCCGGGATAGATCGCTTACAACTCTTACCCCCTCCATCCGTGTATTCTGTATGGAGTTCCATCCTCGAGACAGCAGTCATCTCTACGTGGGCACTGATACTGGTCGAGTCCACCACGTCACCCGCTACGGCCGGAGACCTATACCAAGATTCCTTACTACAACCACTGAAAATGAAGGTACACTATGTACATATTATAACATTGTTAGATTTTGTGCATACAGTGGAACCCCTCTATAAGGAATGAGGATGTCCCCTTTAATCAGGACACCACCAGTGGTCCCAGCTACATGTTCATAGAACAGTGTACAAAACTATCCCTGAAATACATGTAAGGACACCTCCTTAATCGGGGCACTTTAAGCTGTCCCAAAGGTGTCCGGAATAGAGGGGTTCCACTATATTATTTCATACGTGCATGTATGTTAGAATTTGTGTACTCATTTACACCTGGATTGAAAGTGAAAGTGTACTGAATGTACACAGTATATCTACATGTAGGTACACTATGGGTAATGTTGACCCATAATCTTATTGTTTATTAATTTTTAGCTGACTAAAGTACACTTAGTTTTGGGAGCCTTTCTTATCACAGTGCACGCTCGCTCGTGTGGGAATGATAAGCCTTATGTGGTCACTCAGCAGTTGTTTGTTTCATTTCACCTATTACACGGTACATGTGTACCTATTACAAATTGATACAATCATGTACACGTAGCTAATCCATAAAGAAATTTGCAGGTGCAGTTTGTGATGTGCTCTGTATGAGTTTCTCCCATCGACAACCCGATCACTTCCTGGCAGGCTGTTCTGATGGCTCCCTCAGACTATACCACACCAAAACAGGTAGCTATAATAATACATGCATGTAGACTCATTCAAACGAAGATCTTAAAGGCCACACCGTACTAACCTTAACATCATTCTTGGTTGCTATCTGCATGTAAAGATTCACTTTGGACAACTTAACTGTTTGGTAAATGTTTCAACTAGATGCCCTGAGGATGACTAGAGCATCTAGTCAAAAGCCGAAAGGGAAATAACATTATTTGCTGAACAGTTCAATTGTTCACAGCAAATCTTCATGTACCAAGGTTATGATTTAATTTTTTGTATTATCTTGTGCTTAGCCAAGCCTCTCCTGGCATGGAATACATTCACCCCATACGGAACTGCCGTGGTGCATGTGGAGTGGGTGGAGTCTTGCCCCGGGCTATTCCTGGTTCAAGACTCACTCAATACCATCTACATGTGGTAAGTGGGATCAATAGATGATATTATGCAAATTTGCTACGTGACAATTATTGTCTTGATATCAGGGATCTAATGCAGAATGATTCAGAACCAATGTTCAAAGAAATGCAAACATCTAGGTAGGAATATACTTGCATGGCATACACAATGTCATGCATGTACATTGCATGTGTAGCATGTATTATATAATGATCACCATTCTATATATCTTGCTCATGTTTTATAGGATAACTTGTTGTCGACTTCATCATAAAAGCCACACCCACAAATCATCCCCAGCCCTGCCCATCCTACTCTTAGCCTATGCAGACTGTTCGGTAGATATTCACCAATTCAGAGAACTAGCACAGGATATTAGTGAACGTGAGCTAATGCTTGAAAACTACCTGACCGAGTTGGCCTAATTGATGACTAACATCATAATTGTTATTCGTTATTATAGTACCATAAAAATTTAATTAATACTTTAAATTTGAGATTTGATCTAAAATTATATGCAAGACACAGTCATAATAGCAGTACTTGTGATCATGACATTGTAATAATTATTAGAGGATATCCTCATAATTATTGTTTGTGTAAGTACACCTGTACTGTTTTCGTGGTATTTTGGTATAATATTATTTGTGTGATGTAGATGTTGGCTGAGCATTGGTAGTGGGTATAGGCCCATACAAGCTTGAGGTGTATATATTATACTCAAAACATGAAGTTAATGTAGCTAGGGCTTTTACTATAGCTGTAAGGGCCTTCCTCTATTGTAGCTATAATAGAATCAGTACTTTATTGAAGAGAGATTAATATGAGTTACAGAAGTTGGAAATTTTTAAGATACTCAAGTTTCTCAATCTGAAAATCCAATTACATTCTTAAACCTCCCGAGTAAAGTTTACTTCTACGCTGGATACCAAAAATTTTATAATTAGTAATCACATGTCATACAAAGTTCACTATACCCAGCATATTTATACCTAATAGTATGACATTGTGTATAATATTAAGTTGATTCTATTGTTCCAGTAAGGGTTGTTTATCTTCTCTACCACCTTTGGAATGTACGTCAACTGCAACTTTTACACCAGCACTACCTTGGCTTGGTTTTTGGATTCCTTCAGGTTGTTTTCCAGGTGCAGGTGGGTTTCCGTCACCGTAATCTTGTTGTTTTTCAGGTGCTGGAGGTGGGTTTCCACCACCGTTACGGTAATCTTGTTTAATATTATCACTAGCAAGCTTTTCTATAGCTAAGATGACCTTTCGAACGAGATAAATTTCCCTTTCTTTCTCTGATTTGTCCTTCCATTCCTTGTCGCCACATATGCGGTCAAGTTCTTTGGTATCACACATTTCTTGTGCTTTGATGAGGAATGCAAAGGGTGAATTATTGTGTCGAAAGATGACCTGAAACGCTATTAGAGCAGCAAAGAACGTGACAGATGCCTGGTAGATAACGTAGAGGCGGTTTGGAGCATCATCTATAGCATTAGTGATGGGTAGCAGAGTGAGAAGAGCGAGAGATAGTCCAATTGACACCCCCGTAACAATAAATAGGATGATAAAGCAAATGAATGTTACACAGTTTTTACAAATTCTCTGGCGATCAATAATTATTTCCTCAGGATTATCATTCTCTTGTGGGACTTCAAGGCCTGCTTCGTCTGTAGGATCTGGGTTTTTGTTCTCCCGCTCCCAGAAGTGGTTAATGAAGTAATGCACTTGTTGAAAGCCAAGGACATGAATAAACAAGATCATTGCATAAAGGAGAAGAATACTTGTGGCGTGGTAGGGATTATCAATGAACGCAAAAATGATGTGGTAGCAGTGTGAAAAGACGCATGCAATTGGAGATAACATACAGTATGTAAGTCTGTACCATTTTTTGGTTAACCGAGCTATGATCGGTACTAGAGTATAAATTATGAGAAACGAGAGTCCATCAAAAATTATCATCACGATGGGTACACTCCAGAAATACCTAGGAGCTGCGTAATAATAATCGTGAATTTCGTCTGATAATTTTCCATATTCAACGAATGCCATACTATCTGCTACAAAGGTAAGTATATGAAACAGTAAAGAAATCGTAATCTTTATCAAAAGATTAGCATCAGCTTTTGCCCTTATTTTCTTTGTTCCACTCTTCAATTCTTTCTCAATATCTTTACCAATCTCGTAAGGTTTAAGCTCAAGCAAGTAGAAGAAAAAGAAAATAACGTAAACCATCATAAGAAATGGGACAAAAATCTGTGCTATCAGAGCGAGTGCATCGATGTTTTTGTTCGACTTGTACCAGATCTTAAGAGTTCCACTACTATGGGAACGGCCTTTGTATGTATCATCGATGGGAGCTGTGAACTTTTGATGCATTGCATAGAGTTTAAGCTGCGTTATGAAGTGTATATTATTATTATATCAACCTTAAAAAAATAAATACACACATGTAGAGGGGGGATCGAGAGAAAGGGAGAGAGAGATCATGATATATAAAGGCTTACCCTCTGTGTAAGCAATGTCATGTATTCTTCACTAGTACCATTGCAACTTGCATCTAACTGAAGATCTAATGATTCAGTTTGTAATTCTGGATCAGAAAACAGCAGCGATGTGAACTGGAAAATATTTACTGGATGGAAGAAAAAGTAGATAGCTGATGACCAGAAATAGACGACGGGTGAGTCTGGATTCATCACATAATTGGATTCATTCACGTAATGATATCGAACGGTGACAAAAACGGGAACGCTACCACTTGGCGCAAAGAAAGCCTGCTGCAAATTGTACACGTTTGAATCTCTGCTCAGTACCTCCACCACCAGGGATTTGTAACATTGTGTGCAGCTGTCACCCTTGTCGCATTCGATCAACGGGTCTTCATCGGAAGTGACAGGTTGGCCGCGGACAAGCAGCGCACAAATCAGGAAAACGCAAGCTCCTGTAGCTTTCTTCACCATCGGACATCCCAATGACGACTCCATCGCGTTATTCTGATCGAGGATGTCTGTGATCATGCCTTTTTAATCCGCATGCGCAATCGGTGGGCGGGGTACGCATGCGCAAATCCCAAACGGAATCGAGTGAGGAAAACCCTGCAATGATATTCAGTACGGTGATACACACCCACTTTTAGCACGATGGCGCAGATTTCTGCCGAAGAAGTTGCTAATGGAGTCGGCCTCGCGGCTGACGAGCTCTCAAAACCTTGCGACAACAACATTATTCCTTCTCTGGCCGATTGTTTCCTCGAGTGGGAAGTGATTTTTGGGTCTCTACTCTCAATTAGGCCCCTCCAAATCAATTAGTAGTTTCTCATCCCCTCTGAGCTCAAAATTGATGCGGGCGGGCGGTGGTAATGGTCGTTAATATGTGAAATTTTTTTTGATGGAAATGGTCGTCAAAATAAGGAGGCGGTATACTTTTGCATTGTGCTTCTAATCACAAAAATGTATGCGGGCGGAAATTAATGGGGCAGAGAAACTACTAATTGATTTGGAGGGGCCTTATGTGAAAGAAGACAATACTACGGGAATGAATAGAAGGATGGCTGCACTACGCAAATGGAGGGATAAAAATGGGTGTGAAGCTACTTATAAGGTCCTCGTGGATGCTTTACTGAGCAGCAGTGAACGATATCAAGCTGAGAATCTGTGTCGAAAGATTCTAGCATACCATTCAATGAGCGACAAAAATGGTAAGTGAATTCATTCAATGTTGAACCGATAGTGATACCAGGACCATTGTTAAATCTTCTGTTGCGTGGGTGGAAATGGCTTGCAAGTCAGGTTGGTAGGTTGGTTAAATGATATATACCGTATTTCTTCTAAAGATTCGGCCCTTCTAATTATTTGGCACCCTTTACCGAATGATTGAAAATAGTCTCTAATTTTTGGCCAAGGTCATCACATGTATATGCTATAATCGGGAATAGAATGCGCACGCAGACAGGATATTGAATATTAACCTTTAAAAATTCGGTGAAGCTAAAGCAATGTTATTATTTTCATGCCGAATTTTTTAGAAGAAATATGGTAGTTATGTGACCAGTGATTTGTATGGAAACCATGGAATTTTTAAAACCGGGGATGGGCAGATGTTCATTAAATAACTTGTGTATGATTGTTTGGCCAGCCAATGTAATAAATAATTTCAACTATAATATGTATGTATCATCGATGGGAGCTGTGAACTTTTGATGCATTGCATAGAGTTTAAGCTGCGTTATGAAGTGTATATTATTATTATATCAACCTTAAAAAAATAAAGATCTTAAGAGTTCCACTACTATGGGAACGGCCTTTGTATGTATCATCGATGAGAGCTGTGAACTTTTGATGCATTGCATAGAGTTTAAGCTGCATTATGAAATGTATAAAATATTATATTATTATATCAACAATAATACACTAAAACGAGGGGGGGAGAAGGAGAGAGAGGTCATGATACAATGTCATAAAGGCTTACCCTCTGTGTAAGCAATGTCATGTATTCTTCACTAGTACCATTGCAACTTGCATCTAACTGAAGATCTAATGATTCAGTTTGTAATTCTGGATCAGAAAACAGCAGCGATGTGAACTGGAAAATTTTTACTGGATGGAAGAAAAAGTAGATAGCCGATGACCAGAAATAGACGACCGATGAGTCTGAATTCATCACATGATTGGATTCATTCACGTAATGATATCGAACAGTGACAAAAACGGGAACGCTACCACTTGGCGCAAAGAAAGCCTGCTGCAAATTGTACACGTTTGAATCTCTGCTCAGTACCTCGACCACGAGGGATTTGTAACATTGTGTGCAGCTGTCACCCTTGTCGCATTTGATCAACGGATCTTCATCGGAAGTGACAGGTTGGCCGCTGACAAGCAGCGCACAAATCAGGAAAACGCAAGCTCCTGTAGCTTTCTTCACTATCGAACATCCTAATGACGACTCCATCGCGTTATTCTGATGTGATCATGTCTTTTTAATCCGCATGCGCAAATCCCGAACGGAATCGAGAGAGGAAAACCCTGCAATGATATTCAGTACGCTTACGGTGCTTCAATATGATGGCGAGGGTTTCTGCCGAAGAAGTTGCTAATGGTGTCGGCCTCGCGGCTGATGAACTTTCAAAACCTTGCGACAGTAAAATTATTCCTTCTCTGGCCGATTGTTTCAGCGAGTGGGAAGTGATTTTTGGGTCTCTGCTCAGTGAGGTCGATGTCAATTACGTGAACGAAGACAACACTACGGCAGTGAAGAAAAGGATAGCTGCTCTACGCAAATGGAGGGATAGGAAAGGGCGTGAAGCTACTTATAAGATTCTCGTGGATGCTTTACTGAGCAAAGGTGAACGATATCAAGCTGAGATTCTGTGTTGCAAGATTCTAGCAGACCAAATGAGCGTCACAAATGGTAAGTGAATGTATTCTGTATTGAACCAATAGTGGTACCAGGTCGGACCATTGTTAAACAGTGATCAGTGCTGCTGGATTTCATTAGGCCAAGTGATATTTACAACTGGGAGGTGGGGCAGATGTAATAACTAATGTTTGGCCAGTTGATGTAATGAATAATTTCAGCTACCGTAAATCGCGAATATTTCGTGTCTAAAATATTTCATGCGATAATTTTTCGCATTAAATAATTTTCGGACAAACGACCCTATAATTCGTGCGTTTAATTTTCGCACAAGCCATGCTGTCCGAAAATATTTTAACATCGAAATATTCGCGATTTACGGTATATTAAACAAGCACATCCCTCCGCTGCCTGTTGACGACCTTTACCTACATGTGCAAATAATTATGCGCATGAGCAGAAAGCACATGGCCTGGTGTGGGTAAGGTCGATAGGCGTGGCCAGAAAAATTTACGATGCTCATGGGCTTCACCAAACGATTAGAGGCACAATGGAGCCAGTTGTTTGATGATGCTGACGGATTCCCTGTGCTTATGAGTCACTCAGATGCCTAGATCGTCAGATTTGACGATTTTTGCATTGACAACAGATAGATAAACCGATTGCTTTACCCCTTGCTGCACATGCACACGTGGGATAAATATTCATTGTATGTATCACAAAACTAGTAGTGTGGTGGCAGAAATTAAGGGTGGATGGGAATGAGAAACCATTTTTTATCTTTAGATCAAATTCCAGAAACCACCACGCCTGACTGTGACGCAAAGGAAAGTGAATCTGACATAAAATTTCAATGTCCCTGTGGTAAATGCTCATTAGAAACTTACCTTCAACATGGTTGTCCTCAATCATGTATTCCTTACCTTGGAATGACCACTCTCAGTAAAGAGGATCGAGAAAACTTGAACTATATTATACTGAAAAAGGATACCAAGAAAATTATGAAGAGTTTTGACAATCTATCGGATGGAACTTGTGACTCTCTAATAAGACAAGAAGTACCGGTTGAAAGATTAGTCAGAGTGGCTGTCAAGTTCGATCCCTCATTACGAGATGAATTAAAGAAATCAAAATCAATCGATGAAGTGTTTACAGATCTTGCTCCAGAAATGTCATTCTTCAATCATGAAATTTTGACGAGGATAATTGATGTGTTAGGTGATAAAGATGACAAAGAATGTCTGGCTCGTTATTCTAAAGAATTTCAGGAATTTTGTAAGTGGAAAGTGTTTGAAATTGAACCAGGCCGTTGTACTTGTGGGCAACGCCTTTCTAATTTGAAACAAAGGAAACCCTTTGCTGTAATCTTACCGACAGGTGAAAAAAAATTACGAAACCTTGAAGATGCTGTGAGTATAAAAGAGACACTCTCAGACATTCTTGGTGTCCCATTAGCTACCCTTCACCTCCACCGAATTGACAGGGGTAGCATAATACTTGTATTTTCAGTTCCAGATTCAATTGCACAAGATTTATTCCCCCTACCGAAGGAGAAACTTGCCTTACTGAGAGCAAAGGGTATGGTACTTTTTGTACTGCAAGATTTAACATGTGAATCAAATCAGGTATATGCCTTTTCTCATGAGTATAATAATAATATTATTGTGTGCACATAATAATTATTATAGGTGGAACACACACCAACTGGTACACCTGGAGAGTTACATGTCAGTCACTGTCTCCCAACTTCAGCACAGCTCTCCTGGACTCCTGTACCAGAGGATAAACAGAATGACACCATCACTGGCTACACAGTACAGGTTAAGGGACCTGACTCTACACGAGAGATTCCAGTGATGGATGGAAATGCTACCTCTTTTGAAGTGTCTGACTTAAAACCATATACCACTTACACTTTTAGTGTCAGTGCTATAACTAAAATAGGCACTGGACTAGCAAAAAGCGTTTCTTCTACCACACCTGAAGGAGGTGAGATTTAATAATATAAGGTGGTGTAAATCCTTGAGGGGTGAGCCTTCACTGACTGTTGACTTATCAATGAGTATGTTGTTTGGTGGAAGTAGCTATCATCAGTGCATAATCTATACTTACCTACTAACAGTAGCCTTAAATGGCATGCATTGTACTCTATTGCTTTCCCTAATTGCATGCACACACATGTACTGTATACATAATATTATAGCTCCCTCTGGGTCTCCTGAGTGGTTGACTGTCAGGTGCGGTCATCCAACATCAGTGCAACTTTCCTGGGGTACTGTGCCAAAGGATCAACAGAATGGAGAAATCACTGGCTACAGCATGCAAGTAAAAGGACCTGATACTACACGAAACATGCCTCCTATATATAGATCACACTCTCTTATGGAAGATGCATACACTTCTACGGAAGTGTGTGACTTGAAACCCTGTACTGAATACACTTTCAACGTCAGTGCTAAGACAGCAGCAGGTAGTGGACCTGCAATTAGTGTATCCTTCGTCACTCCTCAAGAAGGTGAGGCTTCAATGCTGCCTCAATGTTAATGGAACATTCTTTATTATTAGTGGAATGCCTCTATATACCGGACACCTTTGGGACTCAGTATAGTGGTCAGATAAGTGAGGTGTCCTCTCTTCAGGAGTTATTGAAGTATGATAGGTGTGGCTTACCGCTATAACTGATGATGTAATGTGACCCATGGCCTCATAAGTGAAGCACATGGCAACTACACAAGCTTATGCGCTTACTAACGTAGAGGTTAGCAGTTGTAGCACTATAGCTAGCCTATTGCTATTTGTTTTACAAGCAAGTCTGTGAATTTTGTCGCCAAAGTGTCCGCTATAAGATATGGGCAGTGATACTGTTGGAGCTAAACAAAGTGTCCACTATACAGAGTAGCGGGGTGTCCGCTATTGAGGGGTTGGAATGTATTGAAGTCTATGGAGATATGATCCAAACATTCAGAATTGTCCATTATATCGCTGGTGTCTGCAGTTGAGGGGTGTCTATTAAGCCGGTTTTCACTGTATTCCAGTGTCCATTACACACACATGCACATACACATACAGCTCTTCCCAGCACTATTGGTAGTCTTAAAACCAGCCAATGTCAACCAACATCAGCTCAGATTTCCTGGGCAATTGTACGGGAGGACGTTGTCATTGGCTACACAGTACAGGTAGAAGGACCTGACTCTACATGAGAGATTCCAATAAGAAATAAATACAGTGCTTCTGTTGTTATAACTGACTTATCGCCCTCTACTGAATACACTTTTGAAGTCAGTGCCATGAAAGGTATAAAATCCACCTACCAATAATTATTATAATGTACATGCACATACATGCAGTATCTGATGCTCCTGGTGAATTAAAAGTCAGTCATAGTCTCCCAACTTCAGCACAGCTCTCCTGGACTCCTGTACCAGAGGATGAACAAAATGGCACCATCATTGGCTACATAGTACAGGTTGAGCGACCCTACTCCTTCTCTAGAGTAAACAAGAAAAAGATTGGATTTCCAGTGATGGATGGAAATGCCACCTCTTTTGAAGTGTCTGGCTTAAAGCCATATACCACTTACACTTTTAGTGTCAGTGCTATAACTAAAATAGACACTGGACTAGCAAAAAGTGTTTCTTCTACCACACCTCAAGGAGGTGAGATTGTATACTTTAATGAAAACTTGACCACTTGCCTAGTGGCTGCATGCATAATGGTTCATATGGTAAAAGGTCGTCAATATAGTGCGTACACACATGTACATTGATACTGGCGCCTCAATCGCAGAGATGGAGTCTGAGAGTCGACCGCGGCCGACTCTCGACCTCGACACTGACAATTTTCAATCACAGGAGACGAACTCGACAGCTTCTGAATATCAGGTTAGTCGCGGCATGGCACACAGCGTGCGTGCTATATATAGCACTAGGCTAGCTTTATTTATCCACGGGATTACGTCAGCCAAGAGAACGCGTGAAGTTCGGCCGGCGGTACTTTACAGAGAAAGTAGCGCTCAGCTTATAATGTATTCGCTGGATACATGCGTCAGATACTCTACATATATACCGATTTTCAGGTCTCAGAAAGGCTCCACGGAGGCCCTGAATTTTCTGGCAATTACCTCATAGATTACGTCATCATTACCTAATAACCGCAGAAAAGTAAATTGCTACTAGGCAAGTAATATGTAAATTGTCAAGGGGGTGAGCCTTCACTGACAGTTACCTTGTCTATGAGTATGTTGTTTGATGAAAATAGCAGTACTTAAGCAGAAGGCTAAGCATTGCTTTCCCTACATGTATTGTTACTCACTAACTGCATACACGGGCACACACACTATAGCTCCCTCTGGGTCTCCTAGGTGGTTGACTGTCGGGTGCTGTCTCCCAACATCAGTATGGCTTTCCTGGGGTACTGTGCCAAAGGATCAGTGGAATGGAGTATTCACTGGCTACAGCATGCAAGTAGAAGGAGCTGACGCTACACGAAACATTCAAATAGCTACCACAGTCTCTAGACTACACTCTCGTATGGGAGATGCATACACTTTTAAGGAAGTGTGTGACTTGAGGCCCTCTACTGAGTACACTTTCAGTGTCAGTGCTAAGACAGTAGCAGGTAGTGGACCTGCAATCAGTGTATCCTTTGTCGCTCCTCAAGAAGATGAGACTTCGAGAGGTAAGGTGTAATTAATGCATGCATACTATTGCCTCAACATTGATGGCGTGCATGGTTTTGTGGGAGGCTTATAATATTCAAACCTCGAATTCCACTTTTTATTAACTTTCCATACACATGCACACAGCTCTCTTCAACACTATTGGTAGATTTAAAACTAGCCAATATCACCCAACATCAGTGCGGCTGTCCTGGAAAGAAGATGAGAAAACTGGTACTGGCTACAGTGTTCAGGTAAAAGGACCTGACTCTACACAAGTGATTCAAAGAAGAATTAAACCTTATGTTGAGATATCCAACTTGACACCCTCTACTCAATACTACTACAAAGTCAGTGCTGTGACAGTTTCAGGTACCACACCTCAAAGAAGTAAGACTTCCAATGCCTTATGATCATTATCAATGTATATGCACTACTCCACCAGTGGTGACCTAGTATGTCTATATTATAGCACTATGTTCATGTAATACACACACCTATAGGCATAGCTCGTTACTCCCATATGAGTCTCAAATCAGACCCTCTGAGTGAATCTTTTGCTGCAGCATCATATTACTGGAAGTCCTTTGATGGTAAAGATACAGCACAGTACAGGATGATGTTGGAATATGCACCAAGTTTGGAGGATACCTTAGCTGATGACACAAAGATTGTTTGGCTTGCCACAGAACTAGACAAAGCTGGACTTATTACGGAAGACCAGAGAAAGTCATTGGAGACTAGTATTGATTCTGGCACCAGAGCAGCAAAACTTATTAGCATGATCACATCTAAAGTTGGTTCTAACTCAGACTACTTCACCATGTTCCGTGATGTGCTCAGAAAAGATGATACAACCTATGGACATATACTGGCAAAAATGAAAGATAAAGGTATAATAATAAGTATGCATGTATACACACCAATATAGATAGCTATTAATAATATGACATTGTAGCTAATTATTTCCAGTTGGAATGTTACTGTATCCACAAATTGTACGCCATGTACAATAGTTCGTATATCTGCTGGGGAAGACGAAGAGCTAGACAGAAACTTGAAGTTGTAGTATTATTGAAGACTTAGATGATCTCCTACAATGTACACATTATACATATTGGGGTCAGCTGCATGACAGTATAATAGTTTTAAGCCACCCTCTTTTATAATTCACAGTTCCATCTGGTACACCTGGAGAGTTATTTGTCAGTCGCAGTCTCCCAACTTCAGCACAGCTCTCCTGGACTCCTGTACCAGAGGATAAACAGAATGACACCATCATTGGCTACACAGTATGGGTTGTGCAACCTTTTATGGATAAAAGAATGATTCCAGTGATGGATGGAAATGCTACCTCTTATGAAGTGTCTGACTTACGGCCGTACACCACTTACACCTTCGGTGTCAGTGCAATGACAGAAGCCGGTACTGGACCACCACTAATTGTATCTTCTACCACACCTCGAACAGGTATTAAGATTTAATACATGCATAACATGCTAAAAAGTTATAACCTCCACAGTATCAAATATCATTTAGCTATGTTAATGCACAAACGTTGATGAAGTCATGATAAAGTTGTGATAAATATCTCGTTGAAGGTGTGGTTATTGCTGATCCGAGTCAGCAAAAGAGAGTATGATATCAGTATACTACCTTGTCAAGTTAGCCGCTGCTTGTGTATCTGTAGTTATTAAAATTTAATGCACACATACACTGTACTGGTATACACATGAGCAATGATCCACTACAGAGACTGAAACGATTTCCATCATTGCAGACCCACTAAAGCTCAGTTCTTATTCCCAAAAATTTGTCAAACGCAAGACTGCAAAGAGTACATCAGGTTAGCGTAATATAATAATATTATACTATAATATTCTATAGTATAGAGGTCACTAACTAGCCATGCAAAAAGACCCTATAATAATGTCATGGTAGGTGTAAATTTGTCAATTAACTGACAGTCCAGCATGTACGCATCTACCATGAGGTCCTGACTATATATTATTTTCCAAGCCAAGTTGTCTATTATAAGTCCATACAACATAGATTTTATCACCACCCATGCCTTTGTTTTTCATCTATCGTGTGAAAGTGCACAATAGCTATGATAAACTTGACCATTAATTTAAACATAATCACTCTGAGTCAGCAAAAGAGAGCATGATATTATACAAGTGAAGCCACACATCAATAATATTAGCCCCTTGCTTGTGTAACAGTTACCATTAGTTGCACATACTAGTGCATATGCACACACTTAATTATTTAATTAGGCCTCGTCGACACTCCATGGAGATTGAGACGATCACTATCCCCTCCAGACCCCTCACTGGAGCTTGGCTCTGGCTCTTATTATCAAGAGCCCATCAAACACAAAGCACGGCAAAGTAGAATGGGTTAGCATAATGATTCTGTAGTGGAGGTCCACTACTAAACAAGCCATTATTATTGTTCAGAATTCTCATCAGCTATTGTATGCACACAATTATAGAACTTGATCGTATTATCTTCGGTGATCCATTAACATTGCGATCATCTCTAGACCCCTCAAGCTCACCGAAGTATGACTCTTCTTTCCAGGTCCCCCAAAAGTTTATTAAACACCGACCAGGTTAGCGAATTTTCCCCACATTCCATAGTGGAAGTCAGCCATTGGTATTTTTTTGCATACATACTTGTACTGGTATATATATTATGCACACATTTAATTACTACAGTACTCATCAGTGATCCACAATCGAGACGGAGACTATTACCAGTAGCATTATCTCCAGACCCCTCACTAGAGCCGCTGGAGCAGCTCAGCTCTTATTCCCAAGAGCCTGTCAAACACAAAGCAGGGAAGAGTAGAACAGGTTGGCATAAAATTACATGTATAACTAGAGCTCTATAGAGCACATACCCCGCGCGCACATTGCGCAATCTATAGAGCTGCTTTTATTGCTCCTTGCCGTTGTATCAAAGGCTTATAGACCCCGAGAGCCATTGGTTTCAATAGCTATAGGGCTCTTGGTGATATCTGTCAAAACATCACTGACTCTCTCTCTGCACCAGGTGTAGACTAGGTAGATATAGGTATCTTATACATTCTGATTCAATGGGCCTTTGCATTCCAATCAGTGGATAGCTTACCAGCCAAACGTATGGCACTAGCATTATTGACGATCTTTACCATTACATAATATTCAATGTTATGCGCGTGAGCAGAAAGCACAAGGCCTTCATGCATAACGCATTGGTGGGCACTGTCGATAGGCGTGGTTACGAAGGCTAACAGAAAGGCACCATTTGTGACGCTCGTGGACCATATCCCTCGATTCGAAGCATACTGGAGCCCGTTTTTCGCCAAATTCGACTGACTCATTATGCTTACTAGTCGCTCAGGTGCCTAGACCTCCAGATATGGCGATTTTTCTGCTAACAACGACAACAACAACGACGACACGACCGATTACTTTACCCCCCTTGCGCATGCGCGCGGGGTAATAAATTTCTTATGGTCTGTAGTGGAACTTGTTCATTAGGTATGACAAATTTAATATCATGCCCCAATTAAGACATAATCACTAATCTGAGTGAGAAGAAGAGACCATAGGAGTGAAGCCACACATGTGTATCAATAACTACCGTATAGCCGGAAGTATTGGCGGTTGAGTCCAAAATCACTATTGCAAGAATAAATTTGGCGGTTCGGTACAGGATCACCGTACGTATAATATTATATGCGAGTAGGAAATTTTGGCGGATTTTAATTTGGCAGTTGTAACATAGACCACCAAACTGCCAAATTTAATTCCCCGCCAATTTTCCGGCTATACGGTAATTATGAACATGTGCTGGTATGTATATGCATACACTAATTAAATTTTATAGATTATCCACGATTGGGATTGAACCCATTACCATCATCTCCAGACCCCTCACTGAAGCTCGGCTCTTATTCCCAAGAGCTCATCGAACACGAAGCAGAACAGAGTACTGGTGATTATGGAGCTTATTTTGTGTCAAAAATCATGAATTTGATTTTTAGAGTGAAATACAATGTGATCAGGCAATATCAACTTCAAATTTGATATTCAATTTGATTTTCTGTTCAATTTTCAATTTGATTTTCAATACGATCTTCAATTCGATTTTTCATTTGATTTTCTGTTCAATTTTCGTTTTGACTTTCGATTGTTCACATTCCATTGTTCTATAACCCAGATCAGGTTCCAATGCTCATTTTTATGACTGTAACGCTGTCACTCAACAGTAATTTAGCTACTTGCCTGGTGACCTTTATTAGTTTTTATTAGCAAGAATTAACCACTGTGAGGTTGGTGCATGTATGTTTGGGCCAATTGATTTTCTACAGATTTAAAATTCAAAAGGTGTATATTTTGGCTCCCTTCAACAATCAACTGATGAAAATTGTAAACAGAGACCATCCTATTCTGCTTTTCCTTTTGCTTGAAAATTGAATGGACCAAAAAGGATACTCAGATTCAATTTCTTCATTTTAACATTAAAATTAGATAGTTAATTTAGCATTCAACTTTCAATTCTCAATACCTCCCAACATTTTTAAAATTGAATTCAGCATTCAATTTTCAATTTTCAAAAAAGAATAAAATTGAATTCAGTATCCGATGTTCAATTTATCACACACAAATGAATTGAAAGTTAGCTAGCTAGCTATACAGTGATTTTTCATTTTGAGCCCTTCCGCGGCAAAAATTGGAAATTAGCTAGAAATTATTGTATACAATTTTTGTCTGTTTAATCATTTTCAATTTTTCCCTGATTGGAGACCACTAAATGGGGGTGGGTGGACCCTATAACTTAATTATATTCATTCACATAGTCTCGTGCCCAGACCCCGTGGGGTCTGGGCACGAGACTATAATTCACATGACTAACTATTCCAATTAAAGCACATATGGCATGCTGGACCGGGTAGCCATCCTCCTCCCACTTGAGCTTGCACACTTGTGATCACATGCAAGTCATATGACTAATTAAAGAGCTCCACATGTTGATTTCTAATTAAAGAACACATAATATATACTAGGTCAATTTCAAGTATATAGATCAAGAAAAAGATTGTAGGCTTGTAGAATCAGTGGCAAGATTTGAATTAGGAGATCAAAAGTTTAAATAAGAATAAGGCTAATCAAAAGCCTTTGATAATAATAGTAGCTATAATAATATCCGAGTTCCAAGAGTATAGCAATAGAAAGAGTCTCGAAGTCAATCATGATACTCGTTGGCATCATCACTTGTATCATTGCTGCTCTCCAAAAGTGGAGCAATTGCAGTGAGGAAATCATCCAAGCCATTGAGCCTGCATGTTTCAACATAGGCTCTGTCACTGCGACATCTAGGGCAGGTTCGTGATTGCCCTTGTTCACCTCTGTACCACGTATCAACACATTGTTGACATCCCAAAATGTATTTGCAACATTTTGCAAATATAATTGGAGGAACCATAGGAGTAGCCTGACATATACTGCATCTGAAGGTGTCATATAACACACTTCGTAGGCCAACCGGAATACTCATGCCACTTGTGAGCGTGAATATCTTCTCCAAACCATCTTTCACCTCCTTCAACTCACAGGAAATATTTGTCAATTTGACAAACTCAGCCGTACGCTTACGTTTCACCAATGGAGTTATCAAGCTTTCATCGGAGCTTGAAGATGATTCATTGGCAGCAGCAGATACCCTTTTTTTCTCACGCAGTTCAGATTCCTTCACAGCATACAGTTTTCGACTGCCGACCTTCCAAAATCTCAATCCTATAAAAATAAGTATGTTTGATGTCACAATCATGGGATAATGTGACTGAACACTACTAATAGCATGCTATGTACAATTGAGTTCCAGTTAGTACAGTGTGCATGTGCAGATGAAAGCAGCACCGAACTTTGAACCTATGCTATATTATGGTGTAGACCACACCTCTCACTGCAGGCCAAGAGCAGCTGCTCAAACTCACCATGTAATGGTGACATTCTCACTCCGCTCGAACGTCGAATCTACCACCAGACGTTCACAAAGAGCAGATATCGCCTCTCGCTTCGCTCGAGGCTCGGTGGCCTGCCATGCAGGCCTATTGAAACACGCAGTGCTTGTGCCGCTTGCTCAAGCTCAAGAATGGCCCTAGGCAATGGCAACCTCATTTGTGCACACGGCACAACAATTCTGACCAATCATGAGTCTTCTGAACTTGTAGGAGAGCGCATCTTTTATGCCTTCCAGGTTAGGATACGGACTATATAAGAAAATCGTCGCTCTGAAAAATATTTTTCGTTGTATTATAGTATAACAAACAGAATACTTACTTTAATTGAGTGCATGTGACATTACTCACCCTTAGTTCCAGAACTGTCATCCACCTTAAGGCCATCAGACGTCACTAATGTGTACTCTTGCCCCCACTTACGTTGAACAGCAGAGCTCACATAGTGCAGGTTGGCTGTAGCTTCTGTCACATCCACAAAAGTTTGATTTTGCGGAGAGAACTCAAGTTTCCCATTTGATAGACGTCTGACAGAGGCTTGGATGATTTTAACATTGCAGGATTGGGTCTTTCTTGCACTTAAGTGGGATAGTCCAGATGTGGATGGTTCTGAAGCTGTGGGAAGTACCCTCGCTGAAGATATGGGAGGTGAATGATGGGATTGTGTATTCATAGGCGAACCCATTGCCACCAGATCAGTAATAAGAACGCCAACATCATCGTTAAAGACAAAGTGAGCATTATGCTCATCAGGAAAGAATGCCCTATTCCCAGGTGAATCCTCACGGAGCCATACAGTAGCAGGATCCAGCTGTATTAAAGAAGTAGTATACTCATAAAATCTTAAGGACCGTATTAAATTTCTTAACATTCTACATGTAGACTCTGCCCAACTTAGAGGCAGACATTCAACATTTCAAATTAATTGAATTATTCAATGGCTGTTTGCACATGTAGCATGCATGTGACAATATTTGTTATACTATAGGCCACTACAAATTGAATAGTTGTTTCCCGTCCTGGCTGTCGATTCAATAGCATGCGGACTGGCAGTTAATTTTTATTATTCATTAATATTCATTATTACCGGATGTGGTATAAACCACAAATGGCTGCTGGGTACATGACTCGAGAGCTAATCCCGCCATCTTTAGCTGATATGGCAAGCACAATCTTGGAACTATGAATGAAGTTACTCACAAGTATAGCGATCATCAAGCAGAGCGAGAACTGCAGTGAGCAAGTACTGAATGAGCCATGCATGACGTCACAAATTCAGCTCGCAACTCGAGTGCACATGAAATAGACCGTAAGTAATATTGAAAATTACAATTACAATAATAGAAAAAGTTGGCGGTAGCTCAAAAGGCATGTGGGTGGTAGACGGGAAGCTATGATCCAAATATTCTTTGTAGTGGTTTTATAGCTTGAATAAGCTGTCAACTGAATTTATAGTTTATTAATAACTACCGAGCGATCATTTTTAATGATTTTGGTGTTCGGACAGTTTGAGTGAGTACAGTATGTATGATGCACATGTATACACACACAATGTCGGCGGGGGGGGGGGGGGGGGGGGGGGGGGGGGTGAGGGGCATGGTCAAGTGCACCCCAAAAGATTTCCACACAGAGGCTACCCTATGATCATTTACACTCATTCAATTCATTTACCTACTTATATGGTTACATACATACATGTACATGTACATTGTCATAGGTTTCTTGCTATGGGAGGTCATGCCACTAACGCACACTGATCGAGGTACCTATCCACCCCCTCCCCCCGGACAAGGCCTATTTAGTCGAGTCTCAATTTTTGTCATTATCTTTGTTAAGTTCCTATAATACTGTTTCCAGTATAACTTCAAACAACATGGGGGTAACTAGGTACATAATTTGTACAGTGCAAAATTATATATCGCGCCAACTTACAGAAAACACTCTTGCAACAGAAGTAGGAGTGAGCTGTTCCAGAGCGATTTCTACAGTCTGGGCTCCCTCGCGGGAAATACGCACAGTATCCTGGATAGCAAATCTAGAAGCCATCGTTACACGTGGTCAAGAGACTCTATAGATCTAGCTCCCGTAGGTTTTGGCGGGACCCTGGCGACCTTCCGGACCTGTATGTCGGGTGAACATTATTAAGAATTTGGCGGCAATCGTTGAATAGTTTAGAAATGGCTACGATTGCTGCACTTCCCGGTGTCCATGCATTGATCAGAAAGTTGGTCGTCGAAGAAAGGAGGAGCCATAAGTACGTAAGCTCAGAACTAAAAAGACGCTATCCTACGATGCAACGTGGTCTAGGTGAAAGGAGTGTAAGAAGATTCTGCAATGAGTATGACATCCACACTACATCTCGTGTAACAGATCAGGCATTAGATGTTATTGTAAGAAGTTGTGTAGGAAAGGTGAGACAATTAAACTGTTATAATTTAACTGAGCACTGTCTCATGGTTCTCGGGGCAGTCTATGATACGAGCTAGTCGCTCGAGCCAGCCCTAAAAGTTCCCGGGCCGCCAGACTAGGCCAATCACTGATCAGTGAGAAGTAGCTAAGAGCGCAGCATGGCACTGCTTCTCAAATATCCCCCCCCCCCCCTCCACAGTATCAATATCATAATAATCATAAAAATTAATGGCTTTGAATTGCCTGCACTGTACGCATTACTACCCCATAGCCCACTTGCAGCTATACTGATACCCTGGAGCAGGAATGTATATTAGTATTATTATATAAACCTCAGTAATTTATTTTTTGTACAGGTTGGACCCTCTTATGGCCGTAGGATGATGACTGGGCTACTAGCGTCAGAAGGAATAAGAGTGTGTCAGTTACGTGTTGGTCAGTCACTACAGAGAGTCAACCCTGGTCATCACCAGCGTCGTGTGACACGGACTCATAGACTTACTAACCCTGTGTCATATAGTGCCGACTATTTTGGAGAAAAAATCCATATAGATCAAAATGAAAAACTTGTTATGTTCGGTGTGACGCATGTATGTGCTATTGATGGGTACAGCGGAAAAATTGTCGCATTTACTACCATGCCTATAAAGAACAATATCATCATTTATGAACATCTGTATATGTAAGTTCAGCTCTAAGATTATACACATGCACTAATTATAAGATCAATGGCAAGTTTTTAATTTGGCGATCCATAGTTAGCTAATAATTATACAGAATGTGTGCCCGGCTATATTGTAGGACAATCTGTCAACTGGCTTCAATGAGTGTCGTAACTATAGGCGACCTATTCCTGTATAACTATCATGATAATAATATACTACAAATTCAGCAAATATTATTTTCCTGCATGAATGTATATTATTATGACGTAGGAAAGCAGTGCAAGACCATGGGCTATGGACCCAACTAAGAGTTGATAAGGGTAGAGAATGGTACTTGATGCTATTTGTCCAGGAAAAGTTGTCTCAGTACCGAACAGATACCTCAAAGCCTGCATTCCTACAAACTGCATCTAAACAGGTAATGATTATAATTTTAGTTATGCATTCTGTGATGTTTTATCATCAAACTTTTTTAATTTCTATATAGAATCACATGATTGAAAGATTATGGGTAGAGGTCAACAATCGTGTGAATTATCCCATAAAGCAAGTGCTCATCGAAATGGAGAATAATAGCAATATTAACATGGGTGACAGCCTCTGCAAATTTTGTGTCTCGTGGTTCAGCATTCAGGTAGCCATGGTTGGAGTAAATCTCTTTATTCAGTCCTGGAATAGCCATCCCATTCCAGGTAGTTTAATAATAATATTTTCATAGTCGTGTCTATAATATTATACATGTCATTAATTTACAAATACACTATTAGTTTAACACAGTAATTATAAGGGGTTGTTCCCTCTGAAAATTTGTCATAGAAATGCTTTATGACACACTAAGTACAGTTACTGTATTAACAATAATTATTCATAATTCACAGGAAGACGACGGGGAGGAATGGGGAGTCATATACCAAATGAAATCATGCATAGAGCTAACAGGATCTCTAGACTAGACTTAAGATACCTACCCACTCCTTCTCAAGCTGTGAGTATGTACCATCAAGAAGGTGGAAGGTTATCTGAAGAATCTGGATTTGGTGACGACCCACTCCATGGTGATGCTGTAAAGTGTTCCATTAGATCTCGGGCTCTCCATGATAGACACTCATCATTTGATAATATCTTTCATGAACTAATTAACTCAAATCCTGTCCCATTCAAGAATGCTCTTTTATTCTATATAGACACTACATTTCGCTTGTCTAGATCATAGCTATATAGAACTATATAATAATAATATATTATTATTACTGTGTACCATTATAGTAATTAAATTTTTGTGGTGGAGTACTGTGCAATAATTACTGAAAGTATATCTATTGCAATAATAATAATATTACATATAGCTATACTGTACATTATGAGATCTTATGCAGTGATCACATGCAAGTCATGTGACAGTATTCCCAGGACCTTAAAGTGATTTAGTGATCCTTTAGGTAAAATATTGAAAATTGAATTTTATATTCAATTTTCAGTATTTTTAATAAGTTACTAAAATTTAGTAGTATACTTGAAACAAAAGATTCATATCCATTTCTTGAAAACATTATTATTGTATACAGCAGGTTTGTAAAGAAAGTTTGAAAATTGAACTTAATAATCAATATTCAATTTTCATATTTTATTGATAATTGTTGAAGAAGATTTAAGTGAATGCCATTCATCATTTTGACAAATAGAAAATCAATTGGTCCAAACATACATGCCCCGAAAGAAAATTTGAAAATTGAACTTATTAATCAATATTTAATTTTTGCACTTATTAATTGTTAAAGAAGACTTAAATGAATGTCATTCATCATTTTGACAAATAGAAAATCAATTGGCCCAAACATACATGCACCGAGGTTCCTATCATTCGACTTGAGAGCAATATTTCACTTCGGTTTGTGCTGCATTGAATGTAATAAAGGTCGCCATGCAAGTTAAATGTAATTATTGTTGAGAGAGGATTGCACTCTAATGAAAATGATCAATGGAACCTGTTCTGGGTTATAGAATAATGGAATATGAAATGATTGAAATTCAAAGCAAAAATTGAACAGAGAATCAAGTGAAAAATCAAAATTAATTGAAGATCACATTGTGAAAATCAAATCAAAAATCGAATGGAAAATCAAATTGAAAATCAAATCGAAAATCGAATTGAAAATCAAACTGAAAATCAAATTGAAAATTGAATGAAAAGTCAAAATTTAAACTACAATCAAACTGAAAACTTTATTTCACAGTTGATATTGCCCGATCACATTGTATTTCATCAAATTCATGATTTTTGACACAAAATAAGCTCCATAGGTGATGCCTCACTTTCAATGGTTTTTCCCAAAGGTATATTAATAATTAAATCAATGTCAACATTACACATTGTATTGTGGTGGTAAATCATAGTAAATAGCTACTATGTCAGCTTTTTTTGTCTATGATAATATTTTCTGATGCTTGACAAATATACGTCAGTGGTGTACATGCATAGCTAAGGCTAATACTAGCATGACACCATACAAATAACTAGTAAGGTAAATAATAATTATTATATCAATAACATGATAAGTTAGGTTATAACAACTGTTTGAATGTGTAAAATGACATAGCAGTTTGAGTGTTAGTCTAGCCATTAGTATAACATTATAGCATTCATGTGATGCAGCAGTATTATTGCTTCAATTATAATTATGTATCCAGGTTATATCAAATTAAGGGACCTGAATGTCATTATGTGGAATTTCAAAGATGAAAGTGGAAAAGTACAGCAATTAACTCTAATTAAGAAAATTGCCCACAAGTGGCGCACCATTGGAATGCTCCTTGGTCTGACCTACTTTAAGCTACGCTGCCTTGATGATAAGTATTCTCATGGGTTTATATCAAGGCAGAAAGAATGCTGCCGAGAGGTTTTAAAACTTTGGTTAGATAATCCTCCTCTGAAATACCCTACCACATGGCAAGGACTGATTAAACTTTTGGAGGACAGCCAGTTAGAGGAGGTAGCGACTGAACTAACAAATATTTTGACAAAGCTATAGATCCATGAGTGATAATTATTTTAGTCTGCGGATACTTCTACATGATCGTGCTAAGTGTTAATCAGTGATGGAAATAATAATAATGTTTCAAAATTAATGGAAATGCACATGCGTGATTTCCCCTTGTGGGGCCACCCAGACCATTAACCACAATAATAATATTATATACATGTTTTGCTGCAGGCCTATGTGAATGACGCAGTAGATCTACCTCCACCACCATCAGGAATGGCCAAATGCGGCCCCGGGGGCCGTTTGTGGCCGCTGACCTATTTTTTATGGCCCCTGACAGTAGTTGTACTATGCATGAAATAATTTGTGTACTCTAGCTACTCCTACCTGAAATGGATGTTGCCTGCACATCATGATCCATGATCATACTCTGCTTAGTAGCTATATACTGTGTATGAAATGGAGCTTCAATGATTAATTATTGCTGAAATGATGCCGGACCCGATGTTCCTTCGAAACAGCTGGCCTTATGGTTTGATTCAAGTGTATAGCTACCTCAAGCTTGAAATACAATCAGTGATTAATATCTTTTAATCTCATTAATGAAGTTACAGTCAGCGCTAGCTAGGTGGATCACAGCACACATTGCTAGCTAGCTATCATACTATATTAATATTATATTTGGTGATGAACTGAAATGGCCCCGACGTGTGTTTTAATATTGAGATGTTGGCCCATGACCTTCGGCACCTTGGCCACCCCTGACCATGCTGCAGGGATTTGTAACATTGTGTGCAGCTGACGCCCTTGTCGCATTAAAGCAGCGCACAAATCATAATCGGTAGCTTTTTCATTATCGGACAAACAACAACTCGATCGCGTTCTACCGCATACGCAATCGGTGGGTGAGGGGTACGCATGCGCAAATCGCAAACTTACGGAATCGAGTGAGGAAAACCCTGTAATAATATTCAGTACGGTGATACACACCCACTTTTAATACTATGGCGCAGATATCTTCCGAAGAAGTTGCTAATGGAGTCGGCCTCGCTGTTAATGAGCTCTCAAAACCTTGCGACAACAACATTATTACTTCTCTGGCCGATTGTTTCAGCCAGTGGAGAGTGATTTTCGGTTCTCTACTCAGTGAGCTCGATCTCGGTGATGTTGACAGAGATAAGCCTACAGAAGAGGAGAAAAGGATAACTGCTCTACGCACATGGAAGGCCAGGAACGGCTCTGAAGCTACTTATAAGATTCTCGTGGATGCTTTATTGAACAGAGGTGAAAGATCAGATGCTGAGAATCTCTGCAAGATTCTAGCAGACCATTCAATGAGCGACAAAAATGGTACTCAGAAGTGAATTCTGAATTGAATCAGTATAATAACATGAACCCTTGACCATCTCCCCAGTAGCTGCATAGTGTAATGGTGCATGTGGTAAAAGGTCGTCAATAGAATGCGTACACATCGATCGATGCTCGCCCCAGAAATCATGGAGATGGCGTCTAAGATCGACTCTCAGCCTTGATAGCGACAAGTTTCGATGCTTCAATCACAGAGACGAACTCGACAGCACAGTATTCCTTCCGAACTTCAGGTTGGTCACGCTGCTGTAGTCGCGCGCGGGCCAGCCCCTTGTGACAATGATGCATGCTATATATAGCGCAAGGCTAGCTTTATTTATCCACGGCATTACGTAAGCCAAGAAAACACGTGAAGTTCAACCAACAGTACTTCTCAGAGAAAGTAGCGCTCAGCTTGTAATCTATTCGCTGGATACACGCGTAAGATACTCTACATATTTACTGATTTTCAAGTCCCAGAAAGGCTCCAGCGAGGCCCTGGATTTTTTCATAATTACCTCATAGGTTGCATCATAATTTCATCATAATTTCATCATAGATTACACCACAATTACCTCATAACCACAGAAAAGTAAATTGCTACTGGGAAGATAATATTATAGTGGTACTGGGAGCAGCATAATTACCCTGCGCACGCATGCGCACAAAGGAGTAAAGCAATCGTTTTTGTTTAGGCCACTCCAAATGGGAATATAGTTTCCCGTCCTGGCTTCCTGCATTTTACATGCGGGCGGGCGCCCATTACCATTAACCATTATTATGAATATCATTATGAGCACAATGAATATAATTAAAATTCTTGATCCCACAACTGTGCACGTGCGTACAAGGAGAGCATGCTAACCTTAGCCTAGCCAGCGCTACTGCCAGCTAGCTAGCGCGCGTACATACGCGCGCTGATAGCAGCACCTTGACAAGAAGGGGCATTATTATCATGAAAGCAAGGTAAGTACACACATCACCATTAGTTACTAGCTTCAAATTCATGAAGCAGTACTGCTCCTAGCTAGCTACAACCATAAATAATGGACATATTATGGTCAAATGAAGCGGTAGCATCAGAGAGAGGCGGGCGGTGGACGGGAAACTACGTTCTCATTTGGAGTGGCCTTACGCTGTGTCTACAGTGCCGGTACCGGCACCGCAATTTAAGCGTTATAGTGCCGGTAAGTCCATATAAAATACTGTACTCTTACGTATACTAGCCCTAGTCCCCGCCCCCTTCTGCATATGGCAATATAAATTTGTACATAAATTTGCCGGCACTCTAGACACTGCGTTTTGTTTATCTTATCTGTCGTCTGTCGTCAACACGAAAATTACCAGATCTAGAGATCTAGGCATCTGAGTGACTCATAAGCACAAAGAATCCATCACAATCGTCGTAAAACTGGCTCAATTATGCCTCGACTTGTTTGCATATAACTGCCATAGCTACATGATAATGTACCTAGCAAAATTCAAATCAGACGGTGGTTTGTAACTAATTATAGTAGCTATAACAGCTGCTGTCTGGGTTGCATTAGTGCTATGGACTGATAATGTATGTGGATTTTACTATTTTTAGCCTATAGATTTGAATTTTGCCAGGTGCCAGTTACATGCCCTCTCCCCCTCTGGGGTCTATAAGCCCTTGTGAAGCCCATAAACACTGCGTTTTTCTGACCATGCTTATCGAGCCTACACGGGTCACATCAGGCTATGTGCTTTCTGCTCATATGCACAACTATGTAGGTAAAGGTCATTAACAGGCGCTAGATCTGCAGATGCAGCGCACAAGATATTTACTCTATAGAGCTCTAGTTGTTCTTTAATTAACCAGTACTGCTGGACTTCATTAATTTTAATAATTTTTACAACTGGGGGTGGGGCAGATGTTCATTAAATAACTTGTGCGTGATTGTTTCGCCAGCCAATGTTATGAATAATTTCAACTATCATAATAATTATGTCCACTAAAAATGATATGAAAAACCATTAATTTATTATCTTTAGGACAAATTCCAGAAACCACCACGAATAATTGTGAATCTGACAATATCATAAGATTTGAGTGCCCCTGTGGTAAATGCTCATTAGAAACTTACCTTCAAAAAGGTTGCCCTAAATCGTGTATCCCTTACCTTGGAATGACCACTCTTAGTAAGGAAGATCAAATAAACTTGAATTTTATACTGAAAAAAGATACCAAAAGAATCATTAAGAGTTTTGCCAATCTATCAAATGGAACTTGTAAGTCTCTAAAACTGCAAGGAGTAACAGTTGATGATTTAGTCAGAGTGGCTGTCAATTCCGATTCCTCGTTACATGATCAATTAATAGGATCAACATCAGTTGATCAAGTGTTCACACATCTTGCTCCAGAAATGTCATTCTTCAATCATGAAATTTTGGAAGATATAATTAATGAACTAGGTGATCGAAACGACAAAGATCGCTTAGCTAATTATTCTGAAGAGTTTAGGGAATTCTGTAAGCGGAAAGTTTTTGAAGTTGAACCAGGCCATTGTCCTTGTGGGGAATACCTAAAACAAAGAAAATCCTTTGCTGTAGTTTTACCGACAGGTGAAAAAAGATTACAAAACCTTGGAGATGCTGTGAGTATCAAGGAGACGCTTGCAGATGTTCTTGGTGTCCCACTAGCTACTCTTCACCTTCACCGAATTGACAGGGGTTGCGTGATACTTGTATTTTCAGTTCCATGTTCTATTGCAGAAGAGTTATTCCCCCTACCAAAGAAGAAACTTGCCTTACTGAAAATAAAGGGTATGGTAATCTTTGTACTGCAAGATTCGAAACCTCAGGTATATACGCCATATTTTTTTGGCCTTTTTTTAAAAGAATTATAATATTGTGTAGGTGGAAGATATAATGAAGCCCCTTGCATGCAGTGCTGAATCAGATATGCATGAATCTTCAAGTGAACACACATCCACAGTTCCATCTGGTACACCTGGAGAGTTACTTATCAGTCACAGTCTCCCAACTTCAGCACAGCTCTCCTGGACTCCTGTACCAGAGGATAAACAGAATGACACCATCACTGGCTACCTAGTACATGTTAAGGGACCTGACTCTACACAAGAGATTCCAGTGATGGATGGAAATGCTACCTCTCATGAAGTATCTAAATTGAGGCCATATACCACTTATATATTCAGAGTCAGTGCAATAACAGAAGCAGGTGCTGGACCACCAATAATTGTATCCTCTACCACACCTCAGGGAGGTAAGTGAATCTTTGTTAAATTTCCCTCCCGGAAATTAAATATGCCACAAAAAGAGACACCAGCAACGTTACTAATTCCTACTCTATACTACTAGTACTGCTATGCTAATAATATGAAATTTCTATCATTACATCTAAGCCCACAAGACTATCATAGTAGATACTAATACTATAGTTTGCGCTAGCTCTAACTATGACATTGTACATTCATAACATTTAATTTATTGCTATATATGCATAGTTCCTTCTGGTCAACCTGGAAACTTACGTGTCCACCAAAGAACATCAACCTCAGCACAACTTTCTTGGGCACCAGTGCCAAAGGATCAGCGGCAAAATGGGATCATCACTGGCTATACAGTGCAGATTATAACAGGACTGGATTTTATACGTGAAATTTTAATAACTGATACCTCTACTGAAGTATCTGGCTTGAGACCCAATACTTCTTACAAGTTTAGTGTCAGTGCCATGACAGTAGCTGGTACTGGACCACCAACAAAAAGCTTCTTTACTACTCCTGAAGGAGGTAAGGATTATGAGTTGCCGATAACTATGCTTTATTGTAGAGCACCACCAAAGGCCATCTGTCTTGTAGTCAATCAAAATTGAACAGATGATAATAATAATAATATAATACAGTATATACTTGAAAGCATATTAAATTTGCACTATACAGACTACTAGTACACTGCATATGCAGCAATTGCATGCACGCATGTATGCACATACACACACTCACAGCTCCCTCTGGAACTCTTGAGTGGTTGACTGTCAGATGCAATGATCCAACATCAGTACGACTTTTCTGGGGTGCTGTACCAAAGGATCGACAGAATGGATTTATTACTGGCTACATAATAAAAATAGAAGGAACTGACACCAAAAGAAGCATTTCAACAACAGAAGGATATACCACTTTTAAGGAAGTGTGTGACTTGAGGCCCTCTACTGAGTACACCTTCAGTGTCAGTGCTAAGACAGTAGCAGGTAGTGGACCTGCAATTAGTGTATCCTTCATCACTCCTCAAGAAGGTGAGGCTTCAACGCATATTATTCTGATTATTATCCTAATTTTTAAGTTATGTACATGCAGCCTAGTAGTGTGGTGTGGTAGGGTGCTTATATTATTAAACAGATTTCGAAGTGACATCGTTCTCAGTTGCTATCTGCATTGAAACATGAAGAATCTTTGTGGACAACTTAACAGTTACTATTGAGTAAACTTGCTATCATTAGATGCTGTTGCTCCATGCTCTAGTCATCATCAGGGCAAAAGTTAGAGTATCTAGTCAAAACATCAGACTGAGCAGTAATTATAAATTTATCTAGAGAATCTTCAATTGTACATGTTTCTAAACAGATTTTATAACATGCACATATCTGCACACATACACACACAATAATATTATGCGCATGCACACAGGTCTCCCAAACACTGTTGGTAGTCTTGTAACCAGCCAATATCATCCAACATCAGCCTGGATTTCCTGGGCAGTTGTACGGGAGGCCATTGTCACTGGCTACATGGTACAGATAGAAGGACCTGACTCTACACAAGAGATTCCAATAGCAAATAAATACAGCACTTCTATTGAGATACCCAACTTATTGCCCTCTACTCAATATACCTTTAAAGTCAGAGCCCTGAAAGGTATAGAGAAAGTCTTATCCACCCTACCATTGTAGTAATTATTATACACATGCATACAGTATCTGGAGTTACTGGTGAATTAAAAGTCAGTCACAGTTTCCCAACTTCAGCACAGCTCTCCTGGACTCCTGTGCCAGAGGATAAACAGAACGAGACCATTGATATCACTGGATACATAGTACGAGTTGAGGGACCTGACTCTATACAGGAGATTCCAGTAGATGAAAATGCTACCTCTCATGAAGTGTCTGACTTAAGGCCATATACCACTTACACCTTCAGTATCAGTACAATGATGGAAGCATATGTGCATGCTGCACCAGCAATAAGTGTTTCATCTACCACACCTCAGGGAGGTGAGGCTTTAGAACTATAGGGTGATGCAAATCATCGAGGGGGTAAACATTAACTTGTCAATGAGTACCGTATAGCGGGAAATTTTCGAGGGAGAAAACTTTCGCGGAACTGTAGGAAAGGAGCATTTCGCGGAGAAAACTTTCGCGTAATGTTAAAACTGGTCGCATAATGGGTGTGGCATGCCTAGAATTTCGTGGAGAAAACTTTCGCGGATGGCGGGAAAATCGCGAAATTCGTGAAAGTTTTCTCCCTCGAAAGTTTCCCGCTATACGGTATATTGTTTGATGGATTTGCACAATTAGTATAACCTTGTGTATTAATTTTGTTGCCCTACATGTAGTGCATATCAATTGCATACACACGTTTCAGCTCCCTCTGGTACTCCTAAGTGGTTGACTGTTGGATGCAGTCTCCCAACATCAGTGCAGCTTTCCTGGGGTGCTGTGCCAAAGGATCAACGGAATGGAAAAATCACTGACTACAGCATACAAGTTGAAGGACCCAACACTACACGACACATTCAGATAGCTACTGACCAAGGTATACTTAGACCACGCTCTACTATTGAAGACACATACACCTCTAAGGAAGTGTCTTACTTGAGGCCATCTACTGAGTACTCTTTCAGTGTCAGTGCTGTGACAGTAGCAGGTAGTGGACCTGCAATTAGCATATCCTTTGTCACTCCTCAAGAAGGTGAGACTTCAATGCATACTATTGCCTTAATGTCAATGTCCTAGTATTATTCATTCCAATGTCTATTCTACATTTGCACACACAGCACTCTCCAACACTGTTGGTAGGTTTAAAACTAGCAAATATCATCCAACATCAGCACGGATTTCCTGGAAGTCTGTACAAAAAGATGATGAAACTGTCACTGGCTACACAGTACAGGTAGAGGGACCTGACTCTATAAGAGAGATTCCAATAACATATAAGTACAGCACTTCTGTTGGGATATCTGACTTATTGCCCTCGACTCAATACACCTTTAAAGTCATTACCCTAGGTATGGATATTATCCATCAAAATTTAATATTATGCACATACATCTATATTCAGGATGTGGTGCTCCTTCTGAATTAAAAGTGAGTCACAGTCTCCCAACTTCAGCACAGCTCTCCTGGACTCCTGTACCAGAGGATAAACAATGACACCATCACTGGCTACACAGTGCGGGTTGAGGGACCTGACTCTAAACAAGAGATTCCAGTAATGGATGGAAATGCCACTTCGTAAGAAGTATCTGACTTACGGCCATATACCACTTACACCTTCAGTGTCAGTGCAATGACAGAAGCAGGCGCTGGACCACCAATAAGTATTCCCTCTACCACACCTCAAGGAGGTGCGGAATTAAAACTATAGGGTGATGCAAATCATCAAGGGAGTGAGCCTTTTAATACTAAAATCAATGAGTAATACTGTATTTTCGGTGGATTTGGCCATCACTGCACACAATTGTAATAAGCAGTTGCATTAATTGCATGATATTGCATATTATTTTCGAAATTATGTACTATAATATCACACACAAATTGCATACACATATAATACTATTATAGCTCCTTCTGGTACTCCTGAGTGGTTGACTGTCAGGTGTAGTCATCCAACATCAGTACAGCTTTACTGGGGGGCTATACCAGAGGATCAGCGGAATGGAATCATCACTGGCTACAGCATACAAGTAGGAGGACCTGACTCTACACGAAGCATTCGAATAGCCTATGACCGGATACGTATACATAGACGACGTTCTCTTATGAAATTTGAAGATGCATATACTTTTGAGGAAGTGTCTGGCTTGAGGCCCTCTACTGAGTACACTTTCAGTGTCAGTGCTAAAACAGTAGCAGGTAGTGGACCTGCAATTAGTGTATCCTTCGTCACTCCTCAAAAAGGTGAGGCTTCCTTTGCAATTACCTCAACGTTAATGGAATGTGCTTGATTAGTATAATAATTGTTATTCCGATATCTATATGTTCACACACACAGCTCTCTCCAACACTGTTGGTAGTCTTAAAACCAGTCAATATCAGCCAACGTCAGCGCATATTTTCTGGGTAGCTATACGGAAAAATGTTGTCATTGGCTACACAGTACAAGTAGAAGGATCTGACTCTATACACGAGAAATTCCAGTGAGAAATAAACACAGCACTTCTATTGAGATATCTGACTTATTGCCCTCTACTCAATACACCTTTGAAGTCAGAGCCATGAAAGGTATAAAGTCCACCTTATCCACCCTACCAAAAATTAATCATACACATGCATACAGTATCTGATGCTCCAGGTGAATTAAAAGTCAGTCATAGTCTCCCAACGTCAGCACAGCTCTCCTGGACTCCTGTACCAAAGCATAAACAGAATGACACCATCACTGGCTACACAATACAGGTTGAGGGGCCCTATTCTCTTGGAAAAACAAAACATATTCCAGTGATGAATGCAGCTGCTACTTCATTTGAAGTGTCTGGCTTACAGCCATATACGACTTACACTTTCAGTGTCAGTGCTGTAACTAAAATAGGCACTGGACTGGCAAAAAGTGTTTCTTTTACCACACCTCAAGGAGGTGAGGTTTTATAAAAGTGATGTAAATCATCATGCAAAGGGATGAGCCTTCACTCTTGTCAACTGTGTAGTTTGATTGGAAATTTATTAACCATCATGCACTGCACAAGCTATACTGACCGGAGGCTAAACCTTATTTCCCTGATAGTAGTATTACCTGTACATATCTTATACTGTCACTCACTATAACTGCATGCATGCACACACATACATGTACTTCAGCTCCCTCTGGTACTCCTGAGTGGTTGACTATCGGGTGTAGTCATCCAACATCAGTACGGCTTTACTGGATTGCTGTACCAAGGGATCAGCAGAATGGAATAATCACTGGCTACAGCATACGAATAGAAGGACCTGACTCTACACGAAACATTCAGACTACTACCACAGTATCTGGCCGGATGCCTCCTATACGTAGATCACATTCTCTTATAGAAGATACATACACTTCTAAGAAAGTGTCTGGCTTGAGGCCCTCTACTGAGTACACTTTCAGTGTCAGTGCTAAGACAGTAGCGGGTAGTGGACCTGCAATAAGTGTATCTTTCATCACTCCTCAAGAAGGTGAGGCTTCAATTTACTGCCTCAATATTAATGGCATGGTGTGCAGGTGACTGTGGGAGGCTTATTCAGTATAATATTCCAACATGCATCCATTCTATAATTATATTCTATATTATTTGACATATCCGGGCCCTATATATAGCTATATAGAGTCTCCCGACTCTAATGATTAACTATGTACATACACCACACACATTCAGCTCTCTCCAACACTATTGGTAGCTTCAAAACTAGTCAGTATGATCGATATCACCCAATATCTGCGAAGATTTTCTGGGAGGCTGTACAAGAAGAATCTGATGATAAACCTGTCACTGGCTACAGAGTACAGGTAGAAGGGCCTGACTCTACCCAAGTGATTCCAAGAAGTGACAAAATTACTTCTCTTGAGATACTTTACTTGAGGCCCTCTACTCAATACATCTTTAAAGTCAGCATTGTGACTATAGTTGCAGGTACCACAGGTAAGCCTTTATAATCCGATGAATGTAAGTAATAGTATTTAGGGTGCCCAAGTATGATATGCCTATACAATGCTATACAATGTATATTCATGTAATACACACTTCTACATGTATGTATGCATAGCTCATACGAGTCTCAGATCAGAGTTGAGAGAATCTTCTGGATCATATTATTCCTGGAAATCTCTCTTCACGGTTACAAGTGATAGAAATATAGCACAGCACAGGATGATGTTGGAATGTGCATCAAGTTTAGAGGATGCCTTAGCTGATAACATGAAGGTCGTTTGGCTTGCCACAGAACTAGAGAAAGCTGGACTCATTATGGAAGACCAGAGAAAGTCATTAGAGACTAGCATTGATGCTGATATCAGAGCAGCTGAACTTATCAGCATGGTCACAACTAAAGTTCATCATAGCTCAGAGAGCTTCACTACATTCCTCGATGTACTCAGAAAAGATGAAGCCACTTTTGGACATATACTAGCAAAAATGAAAAGAAAAGGTATGACATTGTATATGTATAACTATATCCACAAACATACCATACAACATTATAATCTATACCTATCTGCTGTGGTGGGGGGGGGGGGGGGGGGGGGGAGAACTAACAATAAAATGATGAAAACTCTCATATTGCGGTATATACATACACTGAACATGTGTTGAACAATGCAAATTAGGGTTTAATTTGTGACAATGCAAGCTGGGATGGCAGGGATGAGCTTGGATATAATATTATATAAGAGCCAATAATTATTGTCAATTAAGCTGACCTCACCCCCTTTGAATTGCACAGTTCCATCTGGTGCACCTGGAGAGTTATTTGTCAGTCATAGTCACCCAACTTCAGCACAGCTCTCCTGGACTCCTGTATACCAGAGGATAAACAGAATGACACCATCACTGGCTACACTGTACATGTACAGGTTGGGGAGAGACCATATTATGTATATGATAAAAGAAAGATTCCAGTGATGGATGGAAATGCTACCTCTTGTGAAGTGTCTAACTTAAAGCCATATACCACTTACACCATCGGTGTCAGTGCAATGACGGAAGCAGGCGCTGGACCACCAATAATTACAACCTTGACCACAGCACAAGGAGGTAACGTTTTATGCTTATAACTACTCCACAGTATCGAATATCATGTATGAATGCACAAACATGTTTCTTTCTCCCCTGAATTAAGGACATGATTGCTGATCTGAGTCAGCAAAAGAGAGCATTTAAAACCATACCTTGTCAAATTAGCCCCTTGCTTATGTATCAGTAATATTAAATGTACTCAACTGGCACATGCACACTAAATTTTAATTATCTATAATATCTATTTTGTATAGGTCTCTATGAGAAATAGAGACCTAGCCAAGGGCAAAGAAAGATGCATGCACAGTTGCCAACAGTAGCCTAATCCTCAGGTTGACTACTGCGGTTACAGTTGCTACAGTGATTCTAAATCAGTTAGAGACCTCATCTAATGGTCTCTATAGTGTTTTTAAGAGACCCTCAGGTCCTTAGAGAAAAATGAAGGGGTGACAAACTTGACTGTTCATTTCTGTGTCAGCATAATCACTGATCTGAGTCAGCTGAAGAGGGCATGATATTATAAATTATAAGACTAGTGTAGAAGTGGAGCCAAATTAGTCCCTTGCTTGCATGTGTTTCAGTAGTATTCACACGTACTATTATAATAATAATATTATTATATGCACACACTTAATTATTAGGCTTCCGTTCTCCATGGAGAGGGAGACGATCACTATCCCCTCCAGATTTCTCACTGGAGCTTGGCTCTGGCTCTTATTTCCAAGAGCCTATCGAACACACAGCACAAGCAGGTTAGCATAATGATTCTAGATCTGTAGTGGAGGTCCACTACAGTAATAAAGAAGTATCATAATTGTTAAGAATTCTCATCAGCTACTGTATGCACACAATTATAGGACTCTTCAGTGATCGACTAGCATTACGACGATTTAGGCCATCCCCAGATCCCTCACGCTCACTGAAGGACGACACTTCTTTCCAGGTCCGCCAAAAGCTCATCAGACACAGAGCAGGGCAGAGTAAAGCAGGTTAGCGAATTTTTCCCTTATTCCATAGTGGAGGTCGGTCACTGTACGGAAATCCTGCATGAGGTGCAGCCAGATCCTTGGTGCAGTCCAAATTGCCAAGTATTGATCACTTTACTTATATTATAATTATAGTAGCGATGACAAATCATAAAATATTTCTCCCCCAAAGATGCGATCGCTGGTTTGAGTCAGTATAGAAGAGATCTAAAGTATGATAATACCATGGGACCATGAAACCACATGCACCACATCAAATTAGCCCCTTGCTTGTGCTAGTTTTTATGCACACGGGTACATGCACATATTTATTACAGGACTCCTCAGTGATCCACAATCGAGATGGAGACGGTCATCATCATCTCCAGAGCCCTCACTTGAACCACTGGAGCCGCTCAGCTCTTATTCCCAAGCGCTTGTCAAACACAAAGCGGGGAAGAGTAGAGCAGGTTGGCATGAAGGTATAATAATATTATTTGTTCTGTAGTGGAACTTGATCACTACTGAACAAGCCATAGAATTCTCACCTACTATCATAATAATAATAGTAGTCTCATATCTCGATCACTATACAGCTATAAGCATTATAGGTGTGACAGACAATGGCGTGTTTATTTCTCCCCCAAAGACATAATCACTGATCTGAGTGAATATTATTATGAACGTGTGCTGGTATGTACATACACTAATAATATAGATTATCCACGGTTGGGACGGAGGCCATTACCATCATCTCCAGGACCTGCACTGAAGCTCGGCTCTTATTCCCAAGAGCTCATTGAACACGAAGCAGAGCAAAGTACTGGTCATGCCTCACTTTTAACAGTTTTACCCAAAGGTAGCTATACCGAGGACAGCAAGTTAGATGAGGTAGAAGAACCATTTTGAGTATGAATCTGTGGATACCTTGTTTTCATAGATATTGTTATAATTTTTATAATGGTATGCACAATCATTGAAACACGCAAAAGTCTGCTGCATGTTTGAATCTCTGCTCAGTACCTCCACCACCAGGGATTGTGTGGTACTCATGCGCAATTGGTGGGTGGGGATACGCATGCGCAAATCGCAAACGGACTCGAGTGGGGAAAACCCTGCAATGATATTCAGTATACTTTTATGATGGCGCAGATTTCTGCCGAAGAAGTTGCTAATGGGGTCGGCCTCGCGGCTGATAAGCTCTCGAAACCTTGCGATGGTAGCATTATTCCTTCTCTGGCCGATTGTTTCAACCAGTGGAGAGTGATTTTTGGGTCTCTGCTCAGTGAGCTCGATCTCAGTGATATCGACAGAGACAAACCTACAGAAGAGGAGAAAAGGGTGGCAGCCCTACGCAAATGGAGGGATATGAACGGGAGTGAAGCTACTTATAAGGTTCTCGTGGATGCTTTACTGAACAGAGGTGAACGATATCAAGCTGAGAATCTGTGTCAAAAGATTCTAGACCTTTTGACGATGAGTGGCAAAAATGGTAAATGAATTCTCTACACTGAATTGATCATAATGGTACCGGGACCAGCATATTGTTCAGCCTCGTTACCAGGCTCTCCCCCTCCTCTTTATTTTATACACGCGATTTTATCCAGTACGCGAAATTATTATGCCGAGAGAAGGAAGGGGGAGAGCCTGGGAACGAGGCTACATATTGATCACTTTATAACTGGGGGTGGGGCAGATGGTCATTGTTAAGATTAATAGCTGGTGTGTGATTGTTCGGCCAGCCACTGATCTCAGCTATAGGCCTTTTTGTTATACCTTAGGTAACTATTTTTGCGGGTACTAGCTAACATTTGACATTTCTGTGGATTGGTCCAAAAATACAAATTTTGTGCCCGTTAACATTAGCTATATGCACTACAATTTGTTGATCCTGTAACATTTTCGCGCACAGATTGCAAAATTTAGTACTTGCAAATTGTGGTTTAAGCCAAAATCCCAGAAAAATATATACTTGCAAATAATTGTTACCCTAAGGTATGTACCACTAAAAATAGTGTGGTGGCAGCAATTGAGGGTGGATGGGGATTTTTTAACTTAATTATGATCATTATTATCTGTCAACTTCCAGGCACCACCACGACTGACTGTGATGCAAAGGAAAATGAATCTGACATAAGATTTGAGTGCCCCTGTGGTGAATGCTCGTTAGAAGCTTACCTTGAAGGTGGTTGTCCTCAATCGTGTATTCCTTATCTTGGGAAGACCACTCTTAGTGAAGAGGATCAAGTAAACTTGAATTATATATTGAGAAAGGATACCAAAAAAATTATGGACAGTTTTGCCCGTCTATCTAATAGAACTTGTGATTCTCTAAAAAGGCAAGGAGTAACAGTTGATAACTTAGTCAGAGTGGCTGTCAATTCCAATTCCTCTTTACATGATCAGTTGATAAGATCAACATCGGTTGATCGAGTGTTCACACATCTTGCTCCAGAAATGTCATTTTTCAATCATAAAACTTTGGCAGAGATAATTAACGAGTTAGGTGATCCTGATGACAAAGATCGTTTAGCTGATTATTCAAAAGAGTTTAAAGAGTTTTGTAAGCGGAAGGTTTTTGAAGTCGAACCAGGCCATTGTACTTGTGGGCAACGCCTTTCTAAATTGAAACAAAGGAAGCTGTTTGCTGTAGTTTTACCACCAGGCCAAGAAACAATGTTACGAAAACTTGGAGATGCTGTGAATATCATCGAGATACTTGCAGAAATTCTTGATGTCCCACCAGCTACCCTTCATCTCCACCGAATTGACAAGGGTAGCATAATACTTGTATTTTCGGTTCCAGATTCCGTTGCACAAGATTTATTCCCCCTATCGACGGAGAAACTTACCTTACTGAGAAAAAAGGATATGGTACTTTTTGTACCGCAAGATTTGACATCTGAATTAAATCAGGTATATGCCTTTTTGGCCTTTTCCGAGTCATGAATATAAATGTAATAATAAGATTGTGTGCGTGCACATAATAATTATTATAGGTGGAAGATGCAACGAAGCCCCTTGCATGCAGTGCTGATATGCATGAACCTTCAAGTGAACACAAACCCACAATTCCGTCTGATACACCTGGAGAGCTACTTATCAGTCACAGTAAGCTAAGCATTGCTTTCCATATAATATATATCATATCGCACACCAACTACATATTATATGCACACACACACACACACACACACACACTACAGCTCCCTCTGGGTCTCCTAAGTGGTTGACTGTCGGGGGCAATCATCCAACATCAGTACAACTTTCCTGGGGTACTGTGCCGGAAGATCAGCAGAATGGAATTATCACTGGCTACAGCATATTAGTAGAAGGATCTGATACTACACGAAACATTCAGATGGCTCCGAAACATAGACGACACTCGCTTATAATGGAAAACGCATACACTTCTGAGGAAGTGTCTGACTTGAGGCCCTCTACTGAGTACTCTTTCAGTGTCAGTGCTGTGACAGTAGCAGGTAGTGGACCTGCAATTAGTGTATCTTTTGTCACGCCTCAAGAAGGTAACTTAAAGGCATACCTTAATACATATTATTACTGCCTCAACATTAATGGTGGGGTGCTTAGATTCTTACTGATAATTTTATACACTTACACACACAGCTCTTTCCAACACTATTGGTAGATTTAAAACTAGCCAATATCGCCCAACATCAGTGTGGGTTTCATGGAAAGAAAGTGAGAAAGCAGTTACTGGCTACAATGTTCAGGTAGAAGGACCTGACTCTACACAAGTGATTAAGGAAAGAAACACTTTGCTTAAGATATCCAACTTGAGGCCCTCTACTCTATACTTCTTTAAAGTCAGTACTGCGATAGTTGCAGGTACCATACCACACGTACACAGAGGTAAGATTCAATGCATTAGCTATAAGATCATTACCAATGTACATGCACAACTCTACCAGTATTATTAAAAGTGGTTTAGTATGTCTATATACGGTGAGTGAATGTTATGTGCACTAGCTCTTACAAGCATGCACACATGTACACATACTCACTACAGCTCCCTCTGGTACTCCTAAGTGGTTGACTGTCAGGGGCAGTCTCCCAACGTCAGTACAACTTTCCTGGGGTGCTGTGCCAAAGGATGAACAGAATGGAAAAATCACTGGCTACAGCATACAACTAGAAGGACCTGACACTACACAGAGCATATATACCACACTCTCCAAAGATATGCTGTTGTTTTCATATGTTTCTGAGGAAGTATGTGACTTGAGGCCCTCTACTGAGTACTCTTTCAGTGTCAGTGCTGTGACAGTAGCAGGTAGTGGACCTGCAATTAGTGTATCTTTTGTCACGCCTCAAGAAGGTAGGCATAATTCAATGCATATTGTTGCCTCAATATTATGGTGGGAAGCTTGGTATAATATTCGAACCTCAAATTCTACTTTTAATAACTTTATACACATGCACTGCACACAGCTCTCTCCAACACTATTGGTAGATTTAAAACTAGCCAATATCGCCCAACATCAGCGCGGATTTCATGGAAAGAAAGTAAGAAAATGATTACTGGCTACAGTGTTCGGGTAGAAGGACCTGACTCTACACAAGTGATTAAAAGAAGAAACACTTCTATTGAGATACGTTGCTTGAGGCCCTCTACTCTATACTTCTTTAAAGTCAGTGCTGTGACAGTTGCAGGTACCACACCTCAAAGAGGTAAGACTTCAATACATTAGCTATAAGATCATTACCAATGTACCTGCACAACTCTACCAGTATTATTAAAAGTGCCTTAGTATGTCTATATACGGTACTATGTTGATGCAATGCACACACCTATATGCATAGCTCATTACTCCCATACGAGTCTTGAATTGGACCCTCTGAATGAATCTTTTGCTGCAATATCAGATTATTTATGGAAATCGTCCTTCACGGCTACAAGTGGTAAAAATATAACACAGTACAGGATGATGTTGGAATATGCACCAAGTTTAAAGGATGCCTTAGCTGATGACACAAACATCACTTGGCTTGCCAGAGAACTAGAGAAAGCTGGACTTATGGAGGAATACCAGAGAAAGTCATTGGAGACTAGTATTGATTCTGGCACCAGAGCAACAAAACTTATTACCATGATCACGTCTGAAGTTTGTTCTGACTCAGAGAACTTCACCACATTCCGTGATGTGCTCAAAAAAGATAAAGCCACCTATGGACATATACTAGCAAACATGAAATATAAAGGTATTTATATGTGTGTGTGTGTGTGTGTGTCTAGCTAATACACAATAATAATAATATATTATTATAGATAACCTACATGATATTGTAACTACTAATTATTTCCAGGCCCTTAGTTGTGCCCTTGCTTCACTCAGGACGCTACAGCATAGGCAGTGGAAGGAAGCTTTGACTGGGGGGGGTGGCAAACATTAACAATTGTGTGCAAAGCGCGCGCGAAAATTTTTGGGACACACCCCCTTTAATTGAAGTTCAAAGGTCACTCATGTCGATTGGTGGTGCTGCTACTATCAGAAACAAAGAAATGGTGGAAAATGTGCACTATGATCGATTCTTGAAGCTATTCTTGTAGGTATTTTGGTATATTTGTTATGAAAAGTAGCTACCTTATGATATCACTAGCTTGGATTTTAGGGGGCAATGCCCCCCCCACCCCCCCCCCCCCCCCATCTCTGAATGTGGAGGGGCGAGTGCCACCCCCCTGTTCTGCTGCCTATGTACAGCCTCGGGCCTTCAGGTCTCTAAATTGTGTAGATCCCTTGGACTCGGTATCTAACTATTATTTAATATTCATTTAAACCTCACAGCGCTGAGGGTTAGCACCAATGGTGTTCATTTAGTAAATGTGATATGATGAAGACCAATGTTACAGTACTCCTGTGAAGACTTAGTGAACTCAAAATAAAATATGAATCATTCTCTCCTATATTGTACATATTGGGGTTAGCTGCATGACAATGTAACAGTTAAGCCACCCTCTTTATCAATTCACAGTTCCATCCGGTACCCCTGGAGAGTTACTTGTCAGTCACAGTCTCCCAACTTCAGCACAGCTCTCCTGGACTCCTGTACCAGAGGATAAACAGAATGACACCATCACTGGCTACACAGTACAGGTTGAGGGACCTTATTCCAGTGATAAAAGAAAGATTCCAGTAATGGATGGAAATGCTACGTCTTATGAAGTATCTGACTTAAGGCTGTATACCATTTACACCTTCGGTGTCAGTGCAATGACAGAAGTAGGCGCTGGACCACCAATAATTGTATCTTCTACCACACCTCAAGGAGGTGAGATATTGTGCTTTTTACATACATGCATGCATGAAAAATTATTATCACTTCCTTTTTGATGAAGTATAGATACTTCAGCACAAACTGCTACTCTACAGTGAATTGTTACATCCACTAGCTCTTACAAACATGCACACATGTACATACACTCACTATAGCTCCCTCTGGTACTCCTAAGTGGTTGACTGTCAGGGGCAGTCTCCCTACATCAGTATGGCTTTCCTGGGGGGCTGTGCCAAAGGATCAACAGAATGGAGAAATCACTGGCTACAGCATACAAATAGAAGGACCTGACACTACACGGAGCATTCAGACAAATACCACTGTCTCCAAAACTTTGCTGTGGAATCCACATGCTTCTGAGGAAATATCTGACTTGAGGCCCTCTACTGAGTACTCTTTCACTGTCAGTGCTGTGACAGTAGCAGGTAGTGGACCTGCAATTAGTGTAGCCTTCATCACTCCTCAAGAAGGTGAGGCTTCAATGCATACTTAGTCTAGCACATTGAATTCAAATTCTCTTGTTTACACACACTCACACACAGCTCTCTCCAACACTATTGGTAGCTTTAAGACTAGCCAGTATCACCCAATATCAGTGCGAATTTTCTTGGAGGCTGTAAAGAAAGAATCTGATGATAAAATTGTCACTGCCTACACAGTACAGGTAAAAGGACCTGACTCTACCCAGGTGATTCCAATAATTGATGACATCACTTCGGTTGAGATACTTGACTTGACGCCCTCTACTCAATACTACTACAAAGTCAGTGCTGTGACAGTTGCAGATACCAAACCTCAAAGAGGTAAGACTTCAATGCCTTAGTTTGAATTCACCATAATATAAACTATGATCATGTGCGCACACACATACACATACATACACTGACATCCACATGCACATGCACACACACATGTATGCAGTTCCTATTAACACTCGTTCATGGCTCAGGTCTAAGTATGGTCAATCAATATATTATTCCTGGAAATCCTTCTTCACGGCTATAAGTGATAAAAATGTAGCACAACACGGGATGATGTTGGAATATGCACCAACTTTAAAGGATGCCTTAGCTGATGACACAAAAGTCACTTGGCTTGCCACAGAACTAGAGAAAGCTGGACTTATTATAGAAGACCAGAGAAAATCATTGGAGACTACTGTTGATGCTGACACCAGAGCAGCAAAACTGATTAGCATGGTCACAACTAAAGTTCATTATAGCTCAGAAAACTTCACCACATTCCGGGATGTGCTCAAAAAAGATGAAGCCACCTATGAACATATACTAGCAAAAATGAAAGATAAAGGTGTGTATAATATTATGGTATGTGTAACTAATGCACATTAGTACCATAGTTACATGTAGCTACATGTATAATTAGTATCCACAAACAGTACATTTTGTATAGGCTGGGGGGGGGGGATTTAATGAGGTAGACAGAAACCTATTGTTGTAATTACTGAACTCCTAATCTTCTAAATGGAGTCAGCTAACAGTGTGTACATGTAGACTAGCTCACTAGCTCATGCAAATTTACTTTGCAGCATTGAAACCTGGGATGGACCTGGATATACGTGTAATAATTGTGACCGTCCACGAGAAAACCATGCATAATGCGCTGAAAAAAATTTTTGAGTTAAGGCCACCATTACCAACTACAACCTTTGAACTATTGCTCGAGCAAATTTGAAGTCTCTAGCCCGTGTAGTCATGGAGATATGAGCAAAAATATACCCGGATCGCCCGTACTCGAGTATTGCAAAAAAATTGCAATGAACTTTGCTACGTACGTTGCACGCGGAAGTCCGTATACTCGCCGTTTATGGTAAATACGTGGCCCCGCCCACAAAGTCAATGAGCTAGCTGGCTGCCAAAACGCTCGAAGGAGAGCAGCAGCCAACATTTCGATGGGGAAGAACGAGAAGACAAGCGTTTCTAAAGATCGTTAGTACACAGAATCGGAGAAAGAAGTGGCTGGAGAGTTTTTCTGTGCAGCTGCCGTGCTTGCCTACCTGCAACTATGGCAACGGCTCCGTATCATGGACGGTCAATGTTAGCTACACGGCCGACTTCTTCGAGCCATAACTCGGTAAGTATAGCGTTCTAGAAGCTACGAAGCAGATTTTTGTGCAGAGGAACGATTCTTCTATCGATCTATACCAAAAAGTGAAAATCGATAGTTATCACCATAGGTAACTATTTTGGCCTGTATCTCAGATTGATATCCAGCGCATTATGCATGGTTTTCTCGTGGACGGTCACAATTAGTAATTTATCAATTAAGTTGGTCTCACCTACCCTCTTTCCTTGCTCAAATTCACAGTTCCAACTGGTACACCTGGAGAGTTAATTGTCAGTCACAGTCTCCCAACTTCAGCACAGCTCTCCTGGACTCCTGTACCAGAGGATAAACAGAATGATACCATCACTGGCTACCTAGTACATGTTAAGGGACCTGACTCTACACGAGAGGTTCCAGTGATGGATGGAAATGCTACCTCTTATGAAGTGTCTGATTTAAGGCCGTATACTACTTACACCTTCAGTGTCAGTGCAATGACAGGAGCAGGCGCTGGACCACCAATAATTATGTCCTCTACCACACCACAAGGAGGTGAGATATTGTGCTTTTGAAAAATTATTATCACATCCTTTTTGATGAAGTATAGATACTTCAGCACAAACTGCTACTCTACAGTGAATATTATGTGCACTAGCTCTTACAAACATGCAAACATGCACACATGTACACACACTCACTACAGCTCCCTCTGGTACTCCTAAGTGGTTGACTGTCGGGGGCAGTCTCCCAACATCAGTATGGCTTTCCTGGGGGGCTGTGCCAGAGGATAAACAGAATGGAGAAATCACTGGCTACAGTATGCAAGTAGAAGTACCAAACACTACAAGAAACGTTCAGACAACAAGAGAATATTTCACTTTAGATACATATTATACTCCTGAAGAAATGTCTAACTTGAAGCCCTCTACTAAGTATACTTTCAGTGTCCGTGCTAAGACAGTAGCAGGTAGTGGACCTACAATTAGTGTATCCTTCATCACTCCTCAAGAAGGTGAGGCTTCAGTACATTCTATTTTTTAATTATTGCCTCAGTGTTAATGACAAGGTATGGTGGGGTACTCAGTATAAATATTGAACATCCAATATTTTACGTCTTAAATATTCCACACACACAGCTTTATCCAACATTATTGGTAGCTTTAAAACTAGCCAATATCATCCAACATTAGCGTGGATTTCTTGGGATGCTACAAAAAAAGAAACGGTCACTGGCTACACAGTACAGGTAGAAGGACCTGACTCTACACAAGAGATTCCAATAACATGTCGATATATCACTTCTGTTGAGATATCCGATTTGAGGCCCTCTACTCAGTACACCTTTAAAGTCAGTGCTATGACAGTTACAGGTACCACAGGTGAGACTTTGATGCCTGTGTGATCATCGTGCATAATCATATGTCAAGAAATACCTCTATTACTCTATTCTAATGCACACTCATACATACACAGCTTATTACCACCCTCATAAGAATTTCAAGTATGACTATCTGAGTAAATTAACTTTTGCGTCATATTCCTGGAAATCTTTTTTCACGGCTACAAGTGCTAAAAATACAGCACAGTACAGGATGATGTTGATATATGCACCAAGTTTAGCAGATGCCTTAGCTTATGGCACAGATGAAGACATTGATACTCTTGCCAGAGAACTAGTAAAGGCTGGACTTATTACGAATGATCAGAGAAAATCATTTCGGTTTTTTGGTGATGCCAAGGCTACAGCAGCTATACTTATTGGCATGGTCACAATTAAGGTTTATTCTAACTCAGAGAACTTCACCACATTCCTTGATGTGCTCAAAAAAGATAAAGAAACCTATGGACATATACTAGCAAAAATGGAAGAAGAAGGTGTGTTTGTGATAATGATAATATAGTGTACATAACGTCTAACTTATTGTAAGCTCAAGTTTACCACACCGATAATTACAGGCCTTGCATGACACTCTATTATTAATTTTAGTAGTGATGGTATATAACCCTTGTCGTAAAGCACAGGCAACAATTTTCAATCCATCTGTATACCGTCATGTGTGCAAATTCACCAGTTCAACACTGTTACACATAATAATTATTGGTATGCACACACAATATCATAATTATAATTATAGGACTCTTCGATGATCCAGTATTGGAACTGAGCCCATTACTGTCATCTCCAGAACCATCATCTCATTCCCAAAAGCTCATTGAACACGTACATGTAGTGGGGCAGACTACAGCAGGTTAGCATAATTTTTTTAGATCGGTCACTACAATGCAACTGAAGCCAGATCCTACTGGAGAACTCTCACTTACTTACCAATTTAACATTGTGGCAAACATGTTTTCTTCCCTGAAGACATGATTGCTGATCTCAATCAGCAGGAGAGAGCATGACAGTATTGATCATTACCTCACTTCCTTCCTTTTCCTATAAAACTTGACCACATCCCCAGTAGCTACATAACTCTAACGGTGCATATGGTTAAAGGTCGTCAACATAGTACAAGCCACATCGATGCTGGCGCCTCCAATCGCAGAAATGGAGTCTGAGACAGACTCTCAACCTCGATAGGGACAGGTTTTGATGCTTCAGTCACAGGAGATGAACTCGATAGCATGGTACAGCTTCCGAGCTTCAGGTTGGTCGTGCATGATGCGTGCATGCCATATATAGCGCAAGGCTAGCTTTATTTATCCACGGGATTATGTCAGCCAAGAGAACGCGTGAAGTTCGGCCAGCAGTACTTGTCAGAGAAAGTAGCACTCGGCTTTAAATGTATTTGCTGGATAGCATTAGATACTCTACATTTTCTCGGCATAATTTCCTCATAAATTACCTACATAATATTATTAAGATATTACACTATAGGTTTCATCATAATTTAATACACCATAATTACGTCATAACCACAGAAAAGTAAATTGTATGTTACTGGGGATGTAATAATAATTATAGTGAGGCAGTTGGGACCAAGGTGAGTTGCCGGGTCCATGGCCGCTCATCAGGGTGGTGGCTCCACTATAATAACATGTTTGAGCAGATGTTTGAGATGATGCACTCAGACTGCATGTTAATTGTAGTAATAGTGCTGACGTGATGCTATTATAACAATGTGACAGTCATGCATTGCTGAACTTTAATAATTATTATGTACCTAGGTTATATCAAACTAAGGCACCTGAATATCATCAAGTGGGAAGATGAAAGTGGAAAAGTACAGCAGTTTAATCTTATGGAGGAAATTGCGCACGAGTGGCACACCATTGGAGAGCTAGTTGGTCTGACCCACTCCAAGCTACAAAGCCTTGATCATGAGTATCAGGATCAGTTCGAGAGCTGCCAAGCAGTTTTAGATCTTTGGTTAGATGATCCTCCCCCGAAATACCCTGCTACGTGGCAAGGACTGATTGACCTTCTGGAGAAAAGCCAGTTAGATGAGGTAGCTACTGAAGTAAGAACTGTTTTGAGCAAAGCTATAGATCTGTGAGTGGTACATGTAGTTTCTACATAATCGTGTGTTAATCAGTGGAAATATTATTATTATCATATTATTGATGAATGTTTATTATTGCAAAAATAGTGCGCGTGCGTGATTTCATTCACGTGATGGGACCACCCCGATTATTAGTTTGTGGCGCGGCGGTGTCTCTCGCGTGACAAGAATGAATTAATGGCTGGCAGTGCTGAAGAATTAGGGAGTCGCAAGACTTCTGCAACCAGTAATCTCTCTGACTTGGACCGGCGTGGATCTTCCCCGTCGATCTACGACCTGAATGAAGGTAGCTACATGAGCTATAAGTTATACAGCGCATTATGCACCTATCAATGTAATGCCCCACTACCCCCCTCCCGGGCACCATAGGGGCAAGGTGGGGATTTGACTAATGAATTCGTCAACTTCCCGTAAGGTGGGGCCAGCCTCATCTGTCAAATCCACTCTATCCTCCTTCCAGAGTGGGGAAATGATAGGGGATTTGACAAATATCGAATACATGCATGTCAAATGCCCCTGTCTGGGGCTTGGTTTTCTATGTCAATCCCCCTCTGTTGCCCCCATAGCGCCCGGGAGGGGGGTAGTGGGGCATTATATTGATAGGTGCATTAATTTTGAGAAGTATAGAAAGGTGTGGCTGGTCATGGCTATGACATGTAGTAGTACATCTATATAGTAAACAACCTACGCCCAGGTCTAGTTGAGCATAATATAGCTATCCATCTTGTATGATTACGGCTTAGCCATGGTATCTGGAAGTCTATTAATCCTGAGCTACATAGTGACTAAGCCTCGAACCTAGTCTTGCGGAGCCAGACCCCCCCCCCCCCCCCCCCCCCCCCCCCGCGTAAGGGTCTGGCTCCGCGAGACTACCTCGAACCTAGGCTCACTTTCGGGGGGAAGGGAACGTGAGCCTGGGTTGGAGGGGGCATAGGCCATCATTGTGGACGCACAATCCACAATGATCCCTGCTATTCCCTGTAGCCCTGACTCTCGATGATCTAGCTGCTGTATACAGCTGTCTCTTTGAAGTCCGCAGCAAGGGGTTCAGCATTGGACTGGAACTTGGTGTCGACGCCACAAAACTGACCGATATCGAACGTGATGGATCGGACGATGGAAAAGCATTGAGAAAGATGCTCATGATTATACTCAAGAAGAAAATATCAGGACGACGGCTGTGCGAGGCACTTCGGGAGCATGTCGTAGATGAGGCTGTCCTTGCACAAAATTTGGAGATCAATTTACCGAGATCGGTAATCAGCCGACGACTACAGACAACGAATTTTATGACAAGAGGTAATATTAATATCAACTACCATATCATCAGTTTTGTGTGACTGTATAATTAATATGCAGGCACCAATGATACTCTGCGCTCTTCAAATATACCTTCTTCATCAGGCACTAAATTTACTTGGCATCATGATTAGATTCTATTTATAGGGGATGGATTTAGGACTTATAATGGAAGACAGATTCTCACCGAGTGTACCAATTTCTAAAGGTAGGTTTTCATATGCCACCCAATTGCAAGTTGAACATTAATTTTCTATTTTTCCCCATCAATACAGGGACAGAAGGTGTATCAAACTCACTGCCTGATGTTGTCACCACTGGACAAAGCCAGATCAACCCCAAAATAAAGGTAATTAAATTTCATAATAATATGAAGCACACTAATACAAATAAATTTCCTGTTAATAATATAATATATAGAGATTACCGAACCACTACAATGATGAAGAGTGTACTCACTGTTTCAAAGTGAATGTCGTAGGAGATCCAGGTATGACAGTCAGTAGTCTTGCAAACCAGCTCCTTTGCATAGGAGGGGCTGGCTCGCGAGACTAGTTAGTCAAGATGGCCCAGTAGTCTACCTGCAGTCATCAAAAGTTTCCAGCTGTATCCATAGTTACTATACAATGTCATAGATGACATAGATACATACAATGTGTCATGTCATTATAATTCCAGATGTTGGGAAGTCTACCATGCTGCTACGATACATGAAATCTTCATTCACATTTGGAGGTATGTATGCCTAGTACTCAATGAATATCATTCTTAATCTGAGTTTGCCAAAATTTCTTGCAGATCGCATGCTGGGACCAACTCTTCAGTGGGAGACAGTTGGCGTATGTGTGTTTCAGTACAACGACAAACGAGTCAAATTGTACCTCTGGGACACGGCCGGCTGTGAGCAGAACTTCGACTTAATACCAACCAGGTATACAAAGAATAATGTAGCTGTTACGGATGATAGAGCTGGATATTGTGAGTCACGACATGTTTGACCTTCCACCTCTCTCAGAGTACGAGCTCTATGTCAAGAAATTTGGAGCTGATGACACTAGACAGGTAAGTCAGGTGACTGCATAGCCATGTAATATGAGTATAGCGCCATGTAACCACACCAATAAAGCGCATTGGTCACGTCTTCTGCACATACGTGATGATATATTTTCTGGTGTCCAGCTAGTCCATATAATCGAGGTTCCGGATATACGAGGTCCGGATAACGGAGGTTGCACTGTATAAATTTTTGTCAATGTACACTTCCCTCTATATCAAGAGTATTTTAATTGGGGCGAGCCTGAGCGAGCCCCACATAAACGGTACAGCTATGCGCGAATTGTATATATATATATTATTATTATTATTATGGTACGTCGGTCACGCGAAATATATATGCCCAGCGTGGCTCTATGCACATGCACGCGAAGTATTCTTTTGCGCATTTTCATCTCTGAGCCATCGGCCACTCTAATTTAGCGAACTCTAACTTTACACTCGTGTAAGTCAAAAAATTGCAAGATAGTCGAAGATTCGCTAATCGTTCATTGATTTTCAAGTTCAAGCCAGGTTGTTATTAAATATCATGGCTTCTTCAAATGACCTACATCAGTCCTTCTCTGAATCAGCCGAAGAGCAACGAGAAAGAAGGCTTCAGAGAAGGCGAGAGCGAGACAGAGCTCGCCGTGCCTCCGAGACAGCAGAACAAAGAGAAGAAAGATTGGCAAGAAGGCGAGTCAGAGACAGGGCCAGACGAGCAGCTCAAACAGTAGAACAAAGGCAAGTATATCTGCAACGTAGACGTGATAGGCTAAATGTTGAGTCAGCTGGAGAGAGAGAGGCCAGGCTACAGCAAATGAGGGACAGACTAGCCGCAGAGTCAGCTGATGAGAGAGAGGCCAGGCTACAGCAAATGAGGGACAGACTAGCCGCAGAGTCAGCTGATGAGAGAGAGGCCAGGCTACAGCAAATGAGGGACAGACTAGCCGCAGAATCAGCTGATGAGAGAGAGGCCAGGCTACAGCAAATGAGGGACAGACTAGCCGCAGAGTCAGCTGATGAGAGAGAGGCCAGGCTACAGCAGATGCGGGACAGACTAGCTACCGAGTCAGCTGAAGAGAGGGAAGCTAGACTACAGCGAATGAGGATTAATCAGAGTGAAAGACTGGCTGCTGAGTCAACTGAAGACAGAGAAGCAAGGCTACTGCGATTGAGCACTAACCAGCACGAAAGACTAGCTGCTGAGTCAACTGAAGACAGAGAAGCAAGGCTACTGCGATTGAGCACTAACCAGCGTGAAAGACTGGCTGCTGAGTCAGTTGAAGAAAGAGAAGATAGACGGCAACGTGCTAGTGAAAGAGAGACTTGTGCTAGCAGGGAACAACAGTTCAAGAAATGCTCTGTACAAATGAAAATGAGAAGGTTTCATAACTATTTCGCCACTCTGAATTCTCCAAAGTGTTCAACATGCTCAGAGTCTTTCCCTGGTATTCAGCTTCGTTCTCCAACCACTGAGTGTGTGCGGTGTTATCGAGACAAACATACACCCAAGTTGTACTCCTCTGCTAATGGCATGGATCCAGGCCCATTACCTTCCCAGCTACAGGTCAGTACATGTACATTCAGTATTCTTATTTAAGCACATTATCCCAACTATTGGCATAGCAATTAGCAACAATAATAGTATATTCTTGCTATATGAATATTATGCAAATAGCAGTAATCACTATTTGTTTTGTTATACAGGATTTAACTCAGATGCTGATCTCTGCTGTATTGCCCATCATGTCTCTGTACAAGCTACCTCATGGACAGTATGCATACAGTGGACATGTCATCAACCTTCCACAGGATGTAGCCTCATTTGCCAACTCCTTACCACGACTACCCAGTGAGCTAGATGTCATCATCGTTAGAAAAGAAGGAGCTTCCAACTCCCATCGTGATTTTCGTGTCAGGAGAGCTGTAGTTCTTCGTGCACTTCAATGGTTGGTTGCAAATAACAAGTACTATCGCAATGTTTGCATCAACCCAGAAGCCTTGGAAATTCTACCAGAGGATGGAGATCTGAGTGGCCTACACTCTGTATCCCTTGACTCCATGGAAGATGACACAGAGACACAGCATGAAGATGAAGACCCATATGACACCCACCTTTCCGGTTCCTTTGTCCCCAGCACTACTCAGCGAATGACAGAGCAAGAGACAGTTAGACAGTCTGTGCAGCAACGGCAGTCTCATCAGCGACCTGTAGCTCCACCCACAGTTTCTTGGCCTCCCAGTAGTTCAACTCCCATCAACGAGTTCAACACCGAAGGATATATGTCATGTGCCTTCCCTACATTGTTTCCAACTGGTGCTGCAGACTTCTTAGCCCCTCGACCTGTTGGTGTCACGATTGGTAGCTACCTCAAGCACTTGATGATGTATGAAGATGGGAGATTTGCAAGACACCCTCGGTTTCGCTATTTTGCACTCAACACTGAGATGCGCTGGAGGGCCTTACAAGCTGGACGTATCTATGTTCGTCAGCATCCACATGATGCTCAGCTGTCAGTTGAAGAGCTTCGAGGAATGGTCGGTCGTGAAGGGGAAACATTCTCCAACCGTGTCCTGCACTATGCCACCAGTCTACGGGGAACAAGGCAGTACTGGTTCAAGCAACGAAGTCGTCTCATTGCCATGGTGGATACTCTTGGTCTGCCCACAGTCTTCTTCACCCACAGTGCAGCAGACCTCCAGTGGCCAGAACTTGCCCGCCTCATTTGTCGTGACAATCCTGACTCCAGCTCAGCTCGCAACAAAGCTGTCCAAGAGAATCCTGCCATCGCAGACTGGTTCTTCTACCAACGCATCGTCAAGTTCATTGATGCCTTCTATGTTGGAGTCCTTGGTGCCAGTGACTACTGGTTCCGCTTCGAGTGGCAACATCGTGGCAGCCCTCATGTTCATGGTCTTGCCTGGCTTCCCGATGCTCCAAATGTGGAGGAAGTGCTGTCAAATTCAGATGCCATCTCTACAGCAGCAAAGGAAGCCCTTCTTCAATATGTCGACGAAGTTGTAACAACAGTCAACCCAGCAGTCCTGCCAGATGGGAGCAACGTCGATGAAGCTCCACCCCCCAAGACCAACCCCCACATCTGTAACCTACCTTACTCAGAAGTGGAGGACTTTGACCAGGACCTGGCTGACCTCATCGCCACATGCCAGCGACACACCCGTTGCTCTGCAGCCTACTGCCTACGCACTCGTAATGGCCAACAGAAGTGCAGATTTGGATATCCCAAACCTCTACAGCCTGAAACAGCTCTTGTCACAGAAGATGATGATCCAGTTCTGCTGACTGCTCGAAACGATGGTCTTGTCAACAGCTTCAACCCAGTCCAGCTGTCTGCGTGGCGTGCCAATGTGGACATGCAGTACTGTGTATCACGTCGCAAGGTCATTGAATACTGTGCAAAGTATGCGACAAAGAGTGAACCACGCTCCCAGCCACTGAAAGAGATTTTTGCCACTATTGTGAGGACTCTTAAGGAAGACAGCTCATCCCTCAAGGCCGTGCAGAAGCTTCTCATCAACAGTGTCGGTGAGAGAGATTTCTCAGCACAAGAAACATGTCACCTACTGCTCCAGCTACCAATGTTCAAGGCTTCTCGTGACTTCGTAGTGCTCAGCCTCGACGGATCTCGTGCTGTTGATGAGCACTTGGATGAAGATCAACCAGCCACAGTACTGTCAGCTCTCGATCACTATGTCTCTCGGCCTGCCACTGCTCAATTTCAGAGCATGACTTTGCTCTGCTTTGTCCAGCAGTACACTATGCCCAGGGAGTCCACATCTGAGCCATCCAAGAGAAGAAAGAATGTGGTTGTCATAGTCAGGCCATACTATTCACCCGATCCACATGGTCCCAACTATGAGCAGTACTGTCAGCAGAAACTCATGCTTCATGTGCCATTTCGCCATCAGAATGAACTACTCGGTAGCAACACCACCTTCACTGCTGCCTATGCCAACTTTCTCCAATCTGGCAACATTCCTTCATCTCTGGAAGATGACATCCACCGACTTCAAGAGTTGTCTCAACAACCTTCAGAGGATGATGATTCTGAAGTAAGTTGACTTAAAATATCATGCACTCCTCAATACAGAACCATGCACTCTTTGTACATTTAATTAAATATAACTCTTCTAAATGTTAGGATCAGAGAGATCAACAACCCAACCAGCAGCCTACCAGGGCTGTGGAAGAATGGATGCTCATCTGTCAAAGCAACGTTGACCTACAGCCAAGCACAGAGACTCAAGATGATGCTGACTGGTCAGCAGGATCACAAGCATATCCCAACGTGGAGGAGATGCCAACATTCATCTCTCGGCACCGTGAGTTGGCTGGACAACAGTCATTCACCACCTCAGCTGACCCTCACAATCTACAAGGAAAGCAGCTCCAAGCCTACACCCTCATACAGGAACATGCTGAGGCTCATCACTCACCACCGCTGAGGCTGATAGTCTCCGGGACAGCCGGCACAGGGAAGTCATACTTGATCCACTGCTTGAGACTTCTCCTTGACCATCGTGTACGTGTAGCAGCACCCACTGGCGTTGCCGCCTTCAACATCGAAGGGCACACTCTCCACTCACTCCTCAGCCTCCCAGTCAAGGGAGACTTCAAAGATTTACAAGGAGAACGGCTACATGACATGCAGCAGTCACTGGCAGACATGGAATACCTGATCATTGATGAAATGTCCATGGTTGGAAGGAAGTTTCTCGGACAAGTTGACCAGCGTCTTCGTCAGGTGTTTCCTCGTCAAGCTGATACACCGTTTGGAGGCTGCTCATGCTTACTCTTTGGAGATTTTGGACAGCTTCCTCCTGTGATGGATCTCCCCCTCTACACCACCGTGTCACGTTCTCCCTTATCTGACCAAGGCAGTGCTGTATACCAACTCTTTGACGGTGCCATTGTCCTAAAGCAAGTGATGCGTCAGTCTGGACAACATTCTGACCAGGTGTTATTCCGTGACATCTTGCTCCGTCTGAGAGATGCTAAGCTCACCATCAGTGACTGGGAACAGCTAATGAGACAGACACCCACAGAAGTATCAGACTTGGCACCATTCACCAATGCTCTTCATCTCCACCCAACAATTGAGGCTGTTGTAGAGCACAACATCACAAGACTCCGTGCTAGTGGCCACCCAGTAGCTATCATCAAGGCCGTCCACAGCGGACCAAATGCTTCTAAAGCCTCATCAGAAGATGCTGGTGGTTTGGAGTCCATCATCTGTCTTGCACACAATGCTCGTGTCATGCTCACTTCAAACCTCTGGGTGGATATGGGACTCGTCAATGGTGCCATGGGAACTCTTATGGCCATCTGTTATCGTAGTGGACAATCACCTCCCAACCTGCCAATCGCAGTCACAGTAACATTTGACTCGTACAGAGGACCTACTCTGTCTGATGGAACTGTTCCCATCACTCCACTTCGCCGCACCTGGTCTGCATCAGGTGGTTCATGCTCACGTCTACAGCTCCCTCTCAAGCTAGCCTGGGCCGTCACCATCCATAAATCTCAAGGCCTCACTTTGGACAAAGTGGTGATAGACATCGGCAAGAAAGAATTTTCAGCAGGACTAACATTCGTTGCCTGCTCACGTGTTCGTCGACTGAAGGACCTTCTCTTCGATCCTCCATTTCCCTTCCAACGGGTAGCAAACCTAGCTAACAGCCAACGCTTGCAGGAGAGACTTCTAGAAGATGTCAGACTCCTTCTATTGGATGAGACCACACTACCAGATGTGAGCTTTTGCCCTCCTAATATTCAACAAGCCATATTGATGCATTCTTCAACACCATCACCTCCAAATTTGTCCCCCATTAACCCATCTTCACTGTCTGCAACACCTGTACTGTCAAACATGGACATAGACTCCCCCTCACTTCCTTCAACTCCAGACCTACACCATTACATCAACAGTAATACCCCCTCACCTCGTTCAACTCCAGACCTTCATCATCACATCGACAGCAACACCCCTTCACCTCCTTCAACTCCAGACCTTCGCCGTTACATCGACAGCAACACCCCCTCACCTCCTTCAACTCCGGACCTTCCCGATTACATCGACAGCAACACCCCTTCACCTCCTTCAACTCCAGACCTTTGCCGTTACATTGACAGCAACACCCCCTCACCTCCTTCAACTCCGGACCTTCCCGATTACATCGACAGCAACACCCCTTCACCTCCTTCAACTCCAGACCTTCGCTGTTACATCGACAGCAACACCCCCTCACCTCCTTCAACTCCGGACCTTCCCCATTACATGGATATCAACACCTCCTCACCTCCTTCAAAACTCCTTAACATCCCTTAAAGATAAGTCTCGTTATGGTAATCAATACATGTATATATGCAAGTGAATACTAAGTATATATAATATGTTCCAGGTGAAGTTTTACATTATTTTATTTAATTACATGTACTTATCCCTATCATTCGGAAATCATAATATCGTTTATTCCAGCCCTCCTAATATGCATTTGTGATTTACCACCCCACCCTCCATCAATAATTATTCCAGAATCCTATTTTGCAACACCCACTCCACCAAAGTGAAGTCCTTCAAAAAGAAGAATGAAGTCCTGCAAAGAAGACAGTCATGGGTGAAGATAAGTCCTAAGTGAAGACAGTCATGGGTGAAGACAAGTCCTAAGTGAAGACAGTCGTGGGTGAAGACAAGTCCTAGGTGAAGATATTTGTGGGTGAAGATAAGTCCAAGGCAAACATCCATTGGTGAAACAAGTCCCACATGAAGAGTATGGTCCTAGGTGAAGACAAGACCCACGTGAAGAGCATCATTTTAGGTGAAGACAAGTCCCATGTGAAGAGCATCATTTTAGGTGAAGACAAGTCCCATGTGAAGACTCAAGTTAGATAGGCATGCTATATGTACATGTTTGTGTATGCATACACACATTAGGTGGTATGGGTTGGGAACCACCTCCACGTGGTCCATGCCGGGATCTACTAGCTATGGACTGTAGGTACAATGAGCTAGTGGGTGCGAAGTGTTCCCTTTTATTACTCACCGAGTCCCAATTACAAACTCTCAACTTTGCGGTTATGAGGTAATTATGAGTAATGATGATGAAACCTATGAGGTAATTCTCTTCTAAATTCACAGCGTTCAAGAAACGTTCTCGAAGCAAGAAAATCTAGCCTAGCGCTTAGAGACACGACGGACTATCCATCGAAATTCTTGGCGTCTCCCGCCTCACGTTGGTTGTCGACTTCGCCCGCGAAGGTCAGAGAAAAGGGGGATTTCCCTCACCGTTCTCCAACACGTGGATGCGAGCATATGCGCATGCGCCTTACAACTCTAAGAGCGGTCCTTTTGAATGGCTAGGCTATAGCATTGAGTTTTTAGTGGCGAGGAACACTGACGGGGACGAGGTGAGTGTTAAGTTTTCATTACTTGCCCAGTAGAAATTTACTTTTCTGCGGTTATTAGGTAATGATGACGTAATCTATGAGGTAATTGCCAGAAAATTCAGGGCCTCCATGGAGCCTTTCTGAGACTTGAAAATCGGTATATATGTAGAGTATCTGACGCATGTATCCAGCGAATACATTATAAGCTGAGCGCTACTTTCTCTGCGAAGTACCGCCGGCCGAACTTCACGCGTTTTCTTGGCTGACGTAATCCCGTGGGTAAATAAAGCACGCCTTGTGCTATATATAGCACGCACGCTGTGTGCCATGCCGCGACTAACCTGATGTTCAGAAGCTGTCGAGTTTGTCTCCTGTGATTGAAAATTGTCAGTGTCGAGGTCGAGAGTCGGCCGCGGTCGACTCTCAGACTCCATCTCTGCAATTGAGGCGCCAGTATCAATGTGTGTACGCACTACATTGACGACCCTTTACCATATGAACCATTATACATGCAGCTACTGGGCAAGTGGTCAAGTTTTCATTTAATTATATTATGAAATTAAACGCTAGCAAAAAATTATAAAATTGAATGAGGTAATCATTCACCACTTCTAATTATAACATTCTATAATATGATCATTATTAATTAACCATCTGCATCGCTTTTTCAGCTCAGGCTCGCCCCAAACATGCAATGCATGACACTAGTATTATGCTCTTGCCTATACTAATATTATTATGACATTGTATGCCTCGAGGCAACTAGCTCAGTGGCACTGCCTTTCATGTGAAAATATGTGGACCAATTGAATACATTAACAATATTTCCCCTAGATGATGCATACCATATTTTTATGCAAATTATGCTGAGTAATTTTGCTGCGTAATTTTTCTCTCATTTAGGTATCAAGCCAGACTGGTGAAGATAACCAGGAGAGTGACGCTCAGACAGAGCTCATCACCACAGAGGAGAGGTGGGTACAATGGCCGCCAGAGGACCTGAAGGGGTGGGGCAAAGGGGGAGACCCTGGTCGTTATGAGGAAGGAGAAGAGGAAGTGGGAGGAGTATCTTTCAGAAGGATGGAGGGAGAAGGTGCTCTCAGGCTCATCTCTTTTCTCAAGAAAGCTGGCCAAGTTAGTGCATGTAGTCTGACCCTTTTTCGTCTGACGACCTTTACCTTCGCGTTGTGAATGGAGTGGGTAAAGGTCGTCAGGATAGACTAGCATTATAATATAGCCTGATATTGTTTTGATTATCTGATTGAAGGTTTGTTCAGTGTTACTGGAAGAAAACCTAGCAGCAGTTGGTCAGTCTCAGTTCCAGTCCACACAGTCCCAATTCCCATTCTGCGCCAGTGTACAACGAATCCAAGCAGTACCATCATTTTTATCAGGTATATACATGTAGGTCTGTCTGTATAGTTTTTAGCCCAAAAATATGGTTTTAAAAAGTTTTGCTCTCTTGCTTGGTTGCACTGTACATGTAACTGTTGTGTACTAAGTACAGTTTCCTATGCAAAATATCTGAAAGACAAATTTATTGCATCTGGTAAATTTTGCATAAATTAATATTAATTCTTTCAAGGGAGGTATGTGCAGTGGGTTGACTTCAGCTCCACCCAGGACCACCTCTTTCTCTTGGCCTACTCCTTCCCTCCGTCCCCAAGCAAAACTGCTGACTCGGGTTTTCATGGAAAGGGTCTGGTCTGCTTGTGGAACACCAGGGACCCACTGCAACCACAGATGTAAGTAATCCTCGTACCCAGTCAGTAGAATAGTACATGTATGTACATGTACATGTATTATATAGACAATGTAAGTGTATACGTTACTACAGGCAATAGAGCAAAAAATATAGGTGAGAGTATAATAATAATAATTATGGGGTTCTCCCCACTAACTGCCAATACCATAGCATTGGACTGTGAAGGCTATGGTACATGTACATGTATCTATGATTGTGTATTATTTGCAATTTCTGGTGGGTGGGGGGGGGGGGGGGGGGTTAAGCCTGAAATCAGCAACTTCTTTTACTCTCTTTCTCTCTCTCTCTCTCTCTCTCTCATGCATTTCAGGGTGTTGTCCTGTGAGTCTTGCCCCAGCTGCTGTTGTTTCAGTCCCCAGAAGTCCTCTCTTGCCTTTGCCGGGAACGAAGATGGCTCCCTGGTCCTCTGGGACCTGAGGGAGCCTCTCTCCATGCACAGGCCATCGCAGCTGACCACGCCCCTCTCCCCCCGGACCCATGGGACCAGCACGGTGACAGAGGCTCTGGCGAGGGTACCTACGTTCAGCACTGGTGAGATAAAAAGCTTATAAGCAAGATATTCCTTGCTCAAGAATAATTGTTTTATAGTGCTCATGTACACTGAATGTATGTTTCATACAGGTGCATGTCTTTTGCTGGGGATTAGGTTTGCCTGAGCAGGCAATGGGATGGTTGCCCCTTAGGTTTGGGGCTGTAAACCTACTAAATTTTCATGAACATGTACATGTGCATGTACATGTACATGCATGATGTCCACTGTGTTTGCTTTTCTGCAGCTGGCATACCTCAAACTGACAACCACAGAGCCCCTATAGTGTCCATCACTCCAGTATCCACTGCCTCTGGTGGTGCTGTTACTGGTGGCCATGTGGAAGGAGGCGGTGACGTTCAGGAGACCTCCAGTGGACTGTCCTTTCAACTAGCAACATTAGACAGGTGAGCCAAACCACACATAAATATTATTAATCATCCATGCAATTACTTACACATGTAGCTATCATCATTAGATTACTCTCTCAAACACTTTTTCTCCTCTCCCTCCCTCTCTCTCTTTCTCTCTCTCTACCTCTCTCTCCCTCTCCTCTCTCTCCTCTCTCTCCTTACCCCTTATTCACTCCCTCTCTTTCTCCCTCCCCTTCTCTGTCTCCCTCTTCAAACACACATCCACACAGGTCTGGTCATCTCAACTTGTGGGTGGTTGTGGAGGTCGTGAACCCAGACCCCTACGGCTCTGAGGCTGACCTTGGTCTGGTGCCCGGGGGAAGAGTAAAGCTGGTCAAGAGCACGTCCATTGACATAACTTCTCAACCAACAAGAAGAGGGACCGAAAGGTAATTACATGTATGTGTATCTGCACATGATCACCCTTCAGTATTAAGAGAATACATGTACATGTATAATTATGTATATTATGTATCGTAATTCGTGTTAATTTCATTCACAAACTTTTGTGTTAGAAATATTCGTTTAAGAATATTTTTGTCAACTTCAAGCGCTCACCATATATTCACTGTATAAGTTAGTGTAGGTAAATTAAAAAAATTTTTCATCACTTCATGCAAAATGAAAATTTTTTAACTTTAGTGAATTGCAGTATATTATGGGTACAAGTACATGTACATACCCAACACACTATTGAATAATGGTGTGTTTGTGGTCTGTATCAGTTACCAGTGCAGTAGCAGGTGTAGATAAACAATGTATCGATCTGATCACTGCACATGTTGAAACTGTGTTTAGTGGTACGTGACCAACTACATGTACGCACAATTTGCAAACCTCCATGTACACTATACAAACAGGTGGCATAGCGTGCATGTATATATATACATACATACACAATGTCATGTATCCCAACGCCCAGTACCTACTCACGTGCACCCAAGGAAATTGTTTGGAGCATTGGCAGCACAAAATTTTCCCACCTCCGACCACTGGTTGTATAAACTTTAGAATAGTACTCGGGTACTGGAGCACGTCTCCCCCTTCTCCCCCCTCCTCTCCTACAGGTATAAATCCTTGCACCTGTAACGTTTATGTGTATGGCAGGCCACGCAACAGACGCAGAACTACCTGTGTGAAATATTCAATTTTATGTCTTTTTTATGATAGATCGCTGGCGACTCTTACCCCTTCCATCTGTGTGTTCTGTATGGAGTTCCATCCTCGAGACAGCAGTCACCTCTACGTGGGCACTGACACTGGTAGAGTCCACCACGTCACCCGCTACGGCCGGAGACCCATACCAAGATTCCATACTACAACCACTGAAAATGAAGGTACACTACAGTATGTACATGTAAATGCTGTGACATAGTAAGATTTGTGTATACAGTGGACCCTCTATACTCCTGAAATGAGGACATCTCCTTTAAATTAATCAGGGCACCACCCGTGCTCCCAGCTACATAGAACAGTGTACAAAACTACCCCTGAAATACCTTAATCGGGACACTTTACAAGCTGTCCCAAAGGTGTCTGGAATAGAAGAGTTCCACTGTATTATTGAAATGTACATAATACATGTATGTTAGATTTTGTGTACACATTCACTCCTAGGTTGAAAGTGAAAGTGTATTGAATGTATATCTAGGTATACTGTGGGTAATGTTGAGCCATAATCTTATTGCTTATTTTAGCTGACTAAAACTACACAAGTTCTGGAAGCCTTTCTTATTACAGCTAGTGCACGTTCATGTGGGAATACAGTTGTATGTGGTTGCTCAGCAGTTGTTGTTTCATTTCATGTACATGTGGCTAATCCATAATTAAATTTTGCAGGTGCAGTTTGTGATGTGCTCTGTATGAGTTTCTCCCATCGGCAACCCGATCACTTCCTGGCTGGATGTTCCGACGGCTCCCTCAGGCTATACCACACCAAAACAGGTAACTAGCTACATGTATATAGACTCATTCAAACAAAAGGCCACACCATACTAATCTTAGCATCGTTCTCAGTTGCTACATGTATCTGTACGGTAACAAATAAAAGATTCACTTTGGACAACTTAACTGTTCGGTAAATGTTTTGACTAGATACCCTGAGGATGACTAGAAAAAGGAAATATTTACTGAATAGTTCAGTTGTTCACAGCGAATCTTCATGTACCAAGTTTACGATCTAATTTTTTGTATTCCCTTGTGCTTAGCCAAACCTCTCCTGACATGGAATACATTCGCCCCATACGGAGCTGCCGTGGTGCATGTGGAGTGGGTGGAGTCTTGCCCCGGGCTATTCCTGGTTCAAGACTCACATAATACCATCTACATGTGGTAAGTGGGATCAATAGATGATAATTATGCAAATTTTGTTATAGTATTTAACTTTTTATATTGTACTTTTTATCTTGATTATTATATCAGGGATCTAATGCAGAATGATTCTGAGCCAATGTTCACAGAAACACAAACATCTAGGTAGGAATATGCTGGCATGGCATACACATGCATGCACATGCATATACATTGCATGTGCAACATGTATTATGATCACCATCCTATCTTGCTCATGTTTTGTAGGATAACTTGTTGTCGACTTCACCATCAAAGCCACACCCACCACAAATCATCCCCAGCCCTGCCTATCCTACTCTTAGCCTATGCAGACTGTTCAGCAGCCATTCACCAATTCAAGGAACTAACACAAGATATTAGTGAACGTGAGCTAATGTTTGAAAATTACCTGACTGAGTTGGCCTAATTGATGAGTACCACTTGCCACTAAAAATTTGATGTACAGTGTCATTGTGTTCAGGTTCAAACAAGACATAATTAATAATTATTGCATACTCATAATTTGAAGGACATAAAATAATACCTTTAATAAAAATATTATAATTATACATTTAATGACAGCTGCAGTACACCTGTACTGTTTCGTGGTATTTCAGCATGTTTTGTGTGATGTACATGTACGTGTGGGGGGCTAATGGTATATCCCTATACAAACTTGAGGTATAGATATATAATAAGATTGTATATACTTAAACAACATGCACTGCCCAGACAGAACTATTAAAACAACACATCCAAGTTCACTGCAGTTGTATATAGTGAGTCCTGTTGCTGCCACATAACAATAATTATTATACTATACCCAAAAATAATGTATTTATGGTTGATTATTACTATTGTTTCAAGAGAGCTGCTTCTTTGTAGCATACTGTACCAATGTGTATTATTATAGTTTCAATTCTGCACTAAGGGTTGTCTATCTCCAACGTTATTAGCAGGTGGTTCAGGTGGTTGAGGTGGTTCTTCAGTGCCTTGCTTACTAGCAAGGTTTTTGATAGCTGAGATGACCTTTTGAACGAGATAAATTTCCCTTTCCTTCTCTGATTTGTCCTTCCATTCCTCGTTGCCACATATGCGCTCAAGTTCTTCGGTATCACACATTTCTTGTGCTTTGATGAGGAATGCAAAGGGTGAATTATTGTGTCGAAAGATGACCTGAAACGCTATTAGAGCAGCAAAGAACGTGACGGATGCCTGGTAGATAACGTAGAGGCGGTTTGGAGCATCGTCTATAGCATTAGTGATGGGTAGCAGAATGAGAAGAGCGAGGGACAGCCCAACAGACACTCCCGTAACAATAAATAGGACGACAAAGCAAATGAGTGTTACAAAGTTTTTACAAATTCTCCGGTAATCAAATTCACCTGCAGGACCCAAGCTAGGAAAACGCTGCTCCCAAAAGTGGTTAATGAAGTAATGGACTTGTTGAAAACCCAGGACATGAACAAACAAGACTATCGCATAAGCGAGAAGGATACTTGTGGCGTGGTAGGGATTATCGATGAATGCAAAAATGATGTGGTAACAGTGTGAAAAGACGCATGCAATTGGAGATAGCATACAGTATGTAAGTCTGTACCATTTTTCGGTTAACCGAGCTATGATCGGTACTAGAGTATAAATTATGAGAAACGAGAGTCCATCGAAAACTATCATCACGATGGGAACACTCCAGAAATTCCTTGGAGCTGCGTCTGATAATTTTCCATATTCAACGAACGCCATACTGTCTGCTACAAAGATAAGTATATGAAACAGTAAAGAAATCGTAATCTTTATCAAAAGACTTGCATCAGCTTTAGCATTTATTTTCTTCGTCCCACACTTCAATTCTTTCTCAATATCTTTACCAATCTCATAAGGTTTAAGCTCAAGCAAGTAGATGAAAAAGAAAATAACATAAACCATCATAAGAAGTGGGACAAGAGACTGTGCTGCCAGTGCAAGTGCATCTATGTTTTCGTTCGACTTGTACCAGATCTTAAGAGTTCCACTACTGTAGGAACGGCCTTTGTATGTATCATCGATGGGAGCTGTGAACTTTTGATGCATTGCATAGAGTTTAAGCTGCATTATGAAATGTATATAATATAATATCAACAATAATTCATACATGTAGAGGGGGGGGGGGGAAAGAGAGAGAGAGACAGATATTTAAAGGCTTACCCTCTGTGTAAGTAATGTCATGTATTCTTCACTAGCACCATTGCAACTTGCATTTAACTGAAGATCTAATGATTCAGTTTGTAACGATGGATCGGAAAACAGCAGCGATGTGAACTGGAAAATTTTTACTGGATGGAAGAAAAAGTAGATAGCCGATGACCAGAAATAGACGACCGATGAGTCTGAATTCATCACATGATTGGATTCATTCACGTAATGATATCGAACGGTGACAAAAACGGGAACGCTACCACTTGGCGCAAAGAAAGCCTGCTGCAAATTGTACACGTTTGAATCTCTGCTCAGTACCTCGACCACCAGGGATTTGTAACATTGTTTGCAGCTGTCACCCTTGTCGCATTTGATCAACGGATCTTCATCGGAAGTGACAGATTAGCCGCTGACAAGCAGCGCACAAATCAGGAAAACGCAAGCTCCTGTAGCTTTCTTCACCATCGGACATCCCAATGACGACTCCATCGCGTTCTGATCGAGGATGTCTGTGATCATGCCTTTTTAATCCGCATGCGCAATCGGTGGGCGGGGATACGCATGCGCAAATCCCAAACGGAATCGAGAGGAAAACCCTGCAATGATATTCAGTACGGTGATACACACCCACTTTTAATACGATGGCGCAGATTACTGCCGAAGAAGTTGCCAATGGAGTCGGCCTCGCTGCTGTTGAGCTCTCAAAACCTTGCGACAACAATATTATTACTTCTCTGGCCGATTGTTTCAGCCAGTGGAGAGTGATTTTTGGGTCTCTACTCAGCGAGCTCGATCTCGATGATGTTGACAAAGAAAACACTAGAGAAGAGGAGAAAAGAATAGCTGCTCTACGCAAATGGAAGGCCAGGAACGGCAGTAAAGCTACTTATAAGGTTCTCGTGGATGCTTTACTGAACAGAGGTGAACAAAATCAAGCTGAGAATCTGTGCAAGATTCTAGCAGACTATTCAATGAGCGACAGAAATGGTAAAGTGAATTCTAAGTAGTGGTACCAGGACCAGCATAATTGTTAAACAGCAACCAGTAATACTAGACTTCATTTAATAAGCCAAGTAATTTTTACAACATGGGGTGGGGCAGATGTTCATTTAAATAATTTAATAATCATTGTGCATGATTGTTTGGCCAGCCAATGTAATGAACAATTTTAGCTATAATATTCATTATAATATGTCCACTAACAGTAGTGTGGTGCCAACAATTAAGGCCACTCCAAATAAATTTCCTGTTTCCCGTCCACCGCCCGCATCCTTTTCTGGCATGTCACAAAATTTTCCATTATTAGTACTTTTGTATGTATGCAATATCCGCATTTACTTTTGTACACGTAGTGTTCTTGCCTCAAGTGAGTGATAATTAATTAGTTTAAGTGTTTCCTGTAGGCCTTGCTACTATGTAAATAATGTGATTTACCGCCCGCCCGCATACTACATTAGTTGTTTCCAGGACGGGAAACAGGAAATTTATTTGGAGTGGCCTAAGGGTGGATGGGGATGCAATTTTTTTATTTCAGGGCAAATTCCAGAAACCACCACGACGTCGACTGACTGTGAAGCAAAAGAAAGTGAATCTAACATGAAATTTCGATGTCCCTGTGGTGAATGCTCGTTAGAAACTTATCTTCAAGATGGTTGTCCTAAATCATATATTCCTTACTTTGGGATGACCACTCTTAGTAAAGAGGATCAAGAAGACTTAAATTACATACTCGAAAAGGATACCACGAAAATTATGGATAGTTTTGCCGATCTATCAAATGCAACTTGTGATTCTCTAATACGACAGAAAGTACCAGTGGACAAGTTAGTCAGAGTAGCTATCAGTTATAATTCCTCTTTACATGATAAGTTAATAGGATCAACGTCAGTTGATCAAGTGTTTGCACATCTCTTTCCAGAAATGTCATTCTTTAACCATGAAAGTTTGGCAAAGATTATTGATAAGTTAGGTGATCAAAACGACAAACGTCGTTTAACTGATTATTCTACAGAGTTTAAAGAGTTTTGCAAGCGCAAAGTTTTTGAAGTCGAACCAGGCAATTGTACTTGTGGACAACGCCTTTCCCAATTGAAAGGAAGGAAACTCTTTGCTATAGTTTTACCAATGGGTGAAGAAGCACTACAAAGCCTTGGAGATGCTATGAAATTCAAAAAGAAGCTTGCAGATGTTCTTGGTGTCTCACCAGCTGCCCTTCACCTTCACCGAATTGACCAAGGTTGCGTGATACTCGTATTTTCAGTTCCAGATTCTATTGCAGAAAAAATATTTCCCCTATCGAAGGAAATACTTGCCTTATTAAGAGTACAGGGTATGGTAGTCTTTGTGCCGCAAGATTTAAAATCTCAGGTATGCCATAATTTTTGGCCTTTTTATATAAATATTGTGTAGCTATACACATAATTCATTATTATACATGTAGGTGGATGATATAAAGAAGCCCCTTGCATGCAGTGCTGATATTACGCGTGAATCTTCGAGTGAACACACACCCACAGTTCCATCTGGTACACCTGGAGAGTTAATTGTCGGTCACAGTCTCCCAACTTCAGTACAGCTCTCCTGGACTCCTGTACCAGAGGATAAACAGAATGACACCATCATTGGCTACCTAGTACATGTTAAGGGACCTGACTCTACACAAGAGATTCCAGTGATGGATGGAAATGCTACCTCTTTTGAAGTGTCTTACCTAAGGCCGTATACCACTTATACATTCAGTGTCAGTGCAATAACAGAAGCAGGTGCTGGACCACCAATAATTGTATCCTCTACCACACCTCAGGGAGGTAAGTGAATCTTTGTTTAATTTCCCTCCCGGAATGTGCCACAAAAAGAGACACCAGCAACATTACTAACTCTACTCTATTATACTACTAATACTGCTATGCTAATAATATGCAATTTCTATCATACTTCTAAGCCCACAAGACTATCATGGTAGATACTAAATTTAATAGTAGTATAGTTTGCGCTCTAACTATGACATTGTATATACATTCATAACATTATTACTATGCATAGTTCCTTCTGGTCAACCTGGAAACTTATGTGTCCACCATAGAACATCAACCTCAGCACAACTTTCTTGGGCACCAGTGCCAAAGGATCAGCAAAATGGGATCATCACTGGCTATAAAGTGCAGGTTACAGGACCAAATTTTATACGAGAAATTTCAATAACTGATACCTCTACTGAAGTATCTGGCTTGAGATCCAATACTCTTTACAACTTCAGTGTCAGTGCCATGACAGTAGCTGGTACTGGACCACCAGCAAAAAGCTTCTTTACTACTCCTGAAGGAGGTAAGGCTTATGAGTTGCCAATACCTAATAATAGATGCTTTATAATAATAATAATATTGTAGAGCAACACTAAAAGCCATCTGTCTTGTAGTCAATCAAAATTGAATAGATGATAATAATAATATAATACAGTAAAAATATTAGCATGAATATTTGCACTGTATACAGTAGTACTCTGCATGTGCAGTAGATGCATGCATGCATGCACATACACACACTATATAGCTCCCTCTGGAACTCTTGAGTGGTTGACTGTCAGATGCAATGATCCAACATCAGTACAACTTTTCTGGGGAGCTATGTCAAAGGATCAACGGAGTGGATTTATTACTGGCTATGTAGTAAAAATAGAAGGAGCTGACACCAAAAGAAGCATTTCAACAACAGAAGGATATATCACTTTTAAGGAAGTGTCTGATTTGTGGCCCTCTACTGAGTACTCCTTCAGTGTCAGTGCTAAGACAGTAGCAGGTAGTGGACCTGCAATTAGTGTATCCTTCGTCACTCCTCAAGAAGGTGAGGCTTCAATGTATATAGAGGGATTCCGCAATTTGAAATCGATTATCCCGCAGCGCTAATTAGCTAAGTGGCCGAAGTCGACGTTTTACGCCTACTGCTGTTCTCAGGCTTGTAAGGATCGTCTTGGATACCAAGACCAACTGCCTGGAGCTTTTCTTTGTTCGCTTTATTGCATGCTCAGACCTTCGAAATAGTCGCTCATTTTCGAAAAAAAAAACTTGACACATTTCAATACAATAACACGCAGGCCTTTTTGCCCACAAAGGGTGTGGCAGTAGGCGTGGTATGTCGACTTCTGCCGCTTAGCTAATTAGCGCCGCGGGATAATCAATTCGCAGAATCCCTCTATATTATTCTGATTATTACCTTGAATTTTAAATTATATATGAACACTTGACCATCTCCCCAGTAGCTGCACAGTGTAATGGTGCATGTGGTAAAAGGTCGTCAATAGAATGCGTACACATCGATCGATGCTGGCCCCAGAAATCATGGAGATGGCGTCAAAGATCGACTCTCAACCTTGATAGCGACAAGTTTCGATGCTTCAATTATAGAGATGAACTCGACAGCACAGTATTCCTTCCGAATTTCAGGTTGGTCACGCTGCTGCAGTCGCCGCGCGGGCCAGCCCCTTGTGACAGTGATGCGTGCTAGCTTTATTAACCCTCGGCGCATGCGCGAGGGTTACGGTAGTCGTTCTGTGTGTGAGTGAGTGAGTGTGTGTGTCTGTTACCACGCTAGCTGCTACATACCTGTTTTATACGTTGAAAACAAGGTGCCATTAGGCTTTTCGTCGTAGATACAATATATGCATTATGTGGATTTCGTTGAAAATGCTTTGTTCAAAAGTTCTGGTGACATTTTCTGACCACCACGGCCTTCTTCGCTACTTGTCGAGTTCTCGCTCGATGAAAGAGATAGTAGCCGCTTCATTTCAAGAAGATTAGTGTGTAGCTCAAGCGATAGTTCTTGTAACTCGACTGACTCATCACTAGTCACAGTAGGCTATCAACTATGCTTCTTGGCTTTACTTACTAGATCTGCTGATCTGGCATGCACGTGGTACTATTGCGTAATACCTTGCAATCCGTAATGCATTCTTGTGGTCATAGTTTCTCTCTACAACACTGCTAACAGCAGCAAAGTGTTGCAGACTTAGTTTGCAATGTAGACCTAGTATATAGTCACTACTGCAATAAATCTCACAGCGCCGAGGGTTTAGCACCAATGGTGTTCATTTATCCACGGCATTACGTAAGCCAAGGAAACACGTGAAGTTCAACCAACAGTACTTCTCAGAGAAAGTAGCGCTCAGCTTATAATGTATTCGCTGGATACGCGCGTAAGATACTCCACATATTTACTGATTTTCAAGTCCCAGAAAGGCTCCAGCGAGGCCCTGGATTTTCTCATAATTACCTCATAGATTACCTAAGAGATTACACCATAGGTTTCGTCATACATTACACCACAATTACCTCATAACCACAGAAAAGTAAATTTCTACTGGGGAGATAATATACATGTAGCCTAGTAGTGTGGTGTGGTGAGGTGCTTATATAAGCAGATTTCGAAGTGACATCGTTCTCAGTTGCTATCCGCATCGAAAAAAGGCATGAAGAATCTTTGTGGAAAACTTAACAATTACTGTTTAGTAGACTTGCTATCATTTCAATTAGATGCTGTTACTCCCTGCTCTAGTCATCATCAGGGAAAAATTTAATGATTAGACAAAGCGTCTGACTGAGCTGTTAAATTATCTAGACTGAGGATCGTTAATTGTTTCTAAACAGATTTTGATCCATAACATGCACATACCCGCACACATACACACACAATATGCACATGCACACAGGTCTCCCAAACACTGTTGGTAGTCTTAAAACCAGCCAATATCATCCAACATGGGCATGGATTTCCTGGGCAGCTATACGGGAGGACATTGTCACTGGCTACATCGTACAGGTAGAAGGACCTGACTCTACACGAGAGATTTCAATAACAAATAAATACAGCACTTCTGTTGAGATACCCGACTTATTGCCCTCTACTCAATATACCTTTGAAGTCAGAGCCCTGAAAGGTATGGATAATATCCACCTTATACCCACCCTACCATACTCTAGTAATTATTATGCACACTGTCAGTATCTGATGTTACTGGTGAATTAAAAGTCAGCCACAATCTCCCAACTTCAGCACAGCTCTCCTGGACTCCTGTACCAGAGGATAAACAGAATGAAACCATTACCAGCTACGTAGTACAGGTTATGGGACCTGACTCTAAACGAGAGATTCCAGTGACGAATGGAAATGCTACCTCGTTTGAAGTGTCTGACTTAAAGCCATGTACCACTTATACTTTCACTATCATAACTAAAATAGGCACCGGTGCTGGAGTAATAAAAAGTGTTTCATCTACCACACCTCAAGGAGGTGAGGTTTTAAAACTACAAGGTGATATAAATCATCAAAGGGATAGGCCTTCACTGACTGTTGACTTATTAATGAGTATATTTGGTGGAAGAGCTATATATTATTATAATAATACTAACAGTAGCCTTAAATGATGTGCATTGTACTCCTATAATATAATTATATGCTGTAGCTCCCTCTGAAACTCCTAAGTGGTTGACTGTCGGGTGCAATCTCCCAACATCAGTACAGCTTTCCTGGGGTGCTGTGCCAAAGGATCAACAAAATGGAGAGATCACTGGCTACAGCATTCAAGTAGAAGGACCTGGCACTACACGAAACATTCAAACAGCTACCACAGTCTCTGATTGGATACGTATACGTAAATCACACTCTCTTATGGAAGATGCATACACTTCTGAGGAAGTATCAGACTTGAAGCCCTCTACTGAGTACACCTTCAGTGTGAGTGCTGTGACAGTAGCAGGTAGTGGACCTGCAATTAGTGTATCCTTCGTCACTCCTCAAGAAGGTGAGGCATAATTTAATGCATTACTGCCTCAATGTTTCATATTCAATGTCCTTTTCTCCATTGCACACATACACATGTGCACACACACAGCTCTCTCCAACACTATTGGTAGTCTTAAAACCAGCCAATATCATCCAACATCAGTGTGGATTTCCTGGCCAGCTGTATGGGAGGATGTTGTCATTGGCTACACAGTACAGGTAGAAGGACCCGACTCTACAAGAGAGATTCCAATAAGAAATACTCACAGCACTTCTATTAGAGTGTCTGACTTCTTATCACCCTCAAGTCAATACACCTTTGAAGTCAGAGCCCTGAAAGGTATGAAGTCCACCTTACCCACATGATTGCAACTATTATGCTCATACTACAGTACCTGATGCTCCTGGTGAATTAAAAGTCAGTCACAGTTTCCCAACTTCAGCACAGCTTTCCTGGACTCCTGTACCAGAGGATAAACAGAATGACACCATCACTGGCTACACAGTACAAGTTAAGGGACCTGACTCTACACGAGAGGTTCCAGTGATGGATGGAAATGCTACTTCATTTGAAGTGTCTGACTTACAGCCATATACCACTTACACTTTTAGTGTCAGTGCTGTAACTAAAATAGGCACTGGACTGGCAAAAATTGCTTCTTCTACCACACCTCAAGGAGGTAAGGTTTTAAATCTATAGTAAAGGTGATGTAAATCATCAAAGGGATGAGCCTTCACTCATATAGTTATCAATGACTAACTATCACTGCATAAGGGTATTATACTGACCAGAGGCTAAGCCTTGTTTTCCCTATACCTGCATGTATAAACTGTCCGCTCACTATAACTGCATACATGTGCACACACACGTACTACAGCCCCCTCTGCTACTCCTAAGTGGTTGACTGTCAGGGGCAGTCTCCCAACATCAGTATGGCTTTCCTGGGGTGCTGTGCCAGAGGATCAACAGAATGGAAAGATCACTGGCTACAACATACAAGTAAAAGGACCTGGCACTACACGAAACATTCAGACTACTACCACAGTCTCTGGCTGGATGCCTACTTCTGAGGAAGTATCTGACTTGAGGCCCTCTACTGAGTACTCTTTCAGTGTCTGTGCTAAGACTGTAGCAGGTAGTGGACCTGCAATTAGTGTATCCTTCGTCACTCCTCAAAAAGGTGAGGCATAACTTAATACATTACTGCCTCAATGTTTTATAATCATACGTACATACACACAGCTCTCTCCAACACTATTGGTAGTCTTAAAACCAGCCAATATCAACCAACAGCAACGTGGATTTCCTGGCCAGCTGTACGGGAGGATGCTGTCACTGGCTACACAGTACAGATAGAAGGACCTGACTCTACACAAGAGATTCCAATAAGAAATAATTTCAGCACTTCTGTTAGAGTATCTGATTTATCACCCTCAAGTCAATACACCTTTAAAGTCAGGGCCGTGAAAAGTATGAAGTCCACTTTCACTCTACCAAAAATTAATAATAATTATTATGTACATGCATACAGTATCTGATACTCCTGGTGAATTAAAAGTCAGTCACAGTCTTCCAACTTCAGCACATCTCTCCTGGACTCCTGTACCAGAGGATGATACCATCATTGGCTACACAGTACGGGTTGTGGAACCCTATTCTCTTGGAGAAACAAAACATATTCCAGTGATGAATGCAACTGCCACTTCGTTTGAAGTGTCTGACTTAAAGCCATATACCACTTATACTTTTAGTGTCAGTGCTATAACTAAAATAGGTACTGGACTGGCAAAAAGTGTTTCTTCTACCACACCTCAAGGAGGTGAGGTTTTAAATCTATAGTAAAGGTGATGTAAATCATCAAAGGGACGAGCCTTCACTCTTGTCAATGACTTAGTCTATAGCTACGTAGTTTGGTAGAAATTTATTAACTATCACTGCACAAGCTACTGAAATTTTCGTTGGTGCTAATTTCATATGATCGACCAAAACACCCTTAGAATAATTACATAATATGCTTGCTGCGGGAAATTGCGCGCATGTGCAGTTGGTATAGTGCTCGCACTTACGTGCGGTATAATATGGTAACGCTAGCAACACTGGCTTCCTTGAACGTAGCGAGGCTATTTATGCTGGTAGTGGTCCACTGGGATCAGGAAGGTCACTCCGTTTTGACGCCTTGGCAAAGAACTGATTTAGAGACATCGTTCAGTGAACTAGCCTTGCATTTAGCACCTGCCGCTAGTGATCACGTGTGCCCGTGGTAGGCATATAGGTCAAAGATCATGTGCTAAAGGAAAAAAAATTGCACGTTCAAATTTTCACAGTTTTTATTTTCGTACAAGGGATAGAGCATACAAAATATACAAAAATTAGCACCATACGAACATTTCCCACTATACGGTAAACTGACCGGAGGCTAAGCCTTGTTTTCCCTATTGTTTGTATACATGCGCACAAATACTACAGCTCCCTCTGCTACTCCTAAATGGTTGACTGTCGGGTGTAGTCATCCAACATCAGTACAGCTTTCCTGGGGTGATGTGCCAAAGGATCACCATAATGGAATAATCACTGGCTACAGCATACAAATAGAAGGATCTGACTCTACACGAAACATTCAGGCTACTACCACAGTTGCTGGCCGGATGCCTCCTGTACATATACGACACTCTCTTAGTATGGAAGATGCATACACTTCTGAGGAAGTATCTGACTTGAGGCCCTCTACTGAGTACTCTTTCCGTGTCAGTGCTAAGACAGTAGCAGGTAGTGGACCTGCAATTAGTGTATCCTTCGTCACTCCTCAAGAAGGTGAGGCTTTAATTTTAATGTATATTAGCTACTGCCTCAATATTAATGGGATGGTGTGCTGGTGACTGTGGGAGGCTTATTATATTCCAATATGCATCCATTCTATAATAATTACTATATATGACATAATTTATACAGGCCTTATAGAATCTATCAACCCTAATAATGATTAACTATGCACTCACCACACACACACAGCTCTCTCCAACACTACTGGTAGTCTTAAAACTAGCCAATGTCGTCCAACATCGGCACAGATTTCCTGGGAGGCTGTAAAAGAAGATGATAAAACTGTCGCTGGCTACAGAGTACAGGTAGAAGGACCTGACTCTACACAACTGATTCCAATAAATGATGACATCACTGCTATCAAGATACTTGACTTGAGGCCCTCTACTCAATACACCTTTAAAGTCAGTGCTGCGACAGTTGCAGGTGCCAAACCTCAAAGAGGTGAGACTTCAATGTCATAGTTTGGATTATTCTCTCACCATAACATATACCGTAGGACGGGTTTTAATTGCGTAGTTTAATAATTGCATTCTAGTCAAGTCAGGCCAAATTGCAAATCTAATAATTGCAATGGACGACCCCATACCGTACAATAGTATACATGCACGTTTATGTTTGCAAATCTGTTAATTGTAAAACACAGAAAAACTCGCAATTCGCAATTAATAGATACTTGCAATTAAAACCTGACCTATGGTACCCTTTGATCATTAAATTTTGCACACATACATACATGACATCCACATGCACATGCACACACACATGTATGCAGTTCCTTTTAACACTCATCCATGGCTCAGGTCTAGGTATGGTCAATCAACATATTCCTGGAAATCTTTCTTCACGGCTACAAGTGGTAAAAATACAGCACAGTACAGGATGATGTTGGAATCTACACCAAGTTTAAAGGATGCCTTAGCTGATCATACAAACATCACTTGGCTTATCACAGAACTAGAGAAAGCCAGATTTATTGTGGAAGACCAGAGAAAGTCATTGGAGACTATTGTTAATGCTGACACCAGAGCAGCTGAACTGATTAGCATGGTCAAAAATAAAGTTAATTCTAACTCAGAGAACTTTACCTCATTCTGTGATGTGCTCAAAAAAGATGAAGCCACCTATGGACATGTACTAGCAAAAATGAAAGATAAAGGTATGAATATGTATGTTACATTAGTACCATAGTTTACATGTAGCTATAATTAGTATCCACAGATAGAGTACACCTTACAACATTTTGTATAGGTGGGGGAGGGGGGGAGGAAAAATTTAATGAGATAGACAGAAACTTAATGATATATACAAATAAAATCGGCTATAACAGTGCATGTACATGTCGACTAGCACCTGGATATACTTGTACTAATAGTCAGTAATTTTTTCATGATTACCGTAGTGTCCCCGGGTAAGTGCCCATGAGCACTTATTACAAACATAACTCACGGTTTTGGTCCGCATGGGTGCTTACCTGGGATATAAATTAGTATAAAAGCTGTTACATTGACCCCTTGAAATGTGGCACATGAGCGCTTGCCCAGGACACTACGGTACTATCAGTTAAGCTAGCTGGCCTCATCTACCTTCTTTCCTTTCTCAAATTCACAGTTCCATCTGGTACACCTGGAGAGTTATTTGTCAGTCACAGTCTACCAACTTCAGCACAGCTCTCCTGGACTCCTGTGCCAAAGGGTAAACAGAATGACACCATCACTGGCTACCTAGTACATGTTAAGGGACGTGGTTCCACACAAGAGATTCCAGTAATGGATGGAAATGCTACCTCTTATGAAGTATCTGACTTAAGGCCTTATACAACTTACACCTTCAGTGTCAGTGCAATGACAGAAGCAGGAACTGGACCACCAATAATTGTATCCTCTGCATCTCAGGGAGGTAAGTGAATCATTTTTGTATAATTATACACATTTGAAAATTTTATAATGGATATAATTATATACATAATAAATACCAATTCCTTCTTAAGATACCTCGGCACAAACGTTAATACTATCTCACAGCTATCAAATGTGTACGTGTGTGAGTGATTCAAATACACGTAAAATCCAAGCATTACTGCCATCTCAATTAAACTCTCACATGATATTGTGCATACCTGTATGCACTCTTCTTACATGCACACATACATGCACACATGTATACACACTCACTATAGCTCCCTCTGGGTCTCCTAAGTGGTTGACTGTCGGGTGCAATCTCCCAACATCAGTGCAACTTTCCTGGGGGGCTGTGCCAGAGGATCAACAGAATGGAGAAATCACTGGCTACAGCATTCAAGTAGAAGGACCTGGCACTACACGAAGCATTCAAATAGCTACCACAGTCTCTGACTGGACACGTATATTATATAGACCACTCTCTCTTATGGAAGATGAATACACTTCTGAGAAAGTGTGTGACTTGAAACCCTCTACTGAGTACACTTTCAACGTCAGTGCTACGACAAAAGCAGGTAGTGGACCTGCAATTAGTGTATCCTTTGTCACTCCTCAAGAAGGTAAGGCTTAAATGCATAATTATAGCCTCAATATTAATGACATGGGTGGTGGGGTGCTTAGTACATTTGAACATCCAATAGTTTACTTTGTCTTTATACACACAAACACAATATCATGATTATAATATATGCACACACACACAGCTCTCTCCAACACTATTGGTAGCTTTAAAACTAGCCAATATCACCCAACATCAGCGCAGATTTCCTGGGAGACTGTAAAAGGAGATGATAAACCTGTCACTGGCTACACAGTACAGGTAGAAGGACCTGACTCTATACAAGAGATTCCAATAACATGTAAATACTTCACGTCTATTGAGATATCTGACTTGGGGCCCTCTACTCAATATACATTTAAAGTCAGTGCTGTGACAGTTGCAGGTACCACAGGTGAGACTTCAATGCCTTTGTGATCATAATGCATAATGTACTTAGGGTGCCCAAGTGTATAAGATGCCTCTGTTACTCTATTCTCTATTACACATTCACACATATTATATACACAGCTCATTACGACCGTTACAGAAGTTTCGATGATGACCATCTGAGTGAATCAACTTTTGCGTCGTATTCCTGGAAATCTTTCTTCACAGCTACAAGTGGTAAAAATACACCACAGTACAGGATGATGTTGGAATATGCACCAAGTTTAGAACATGCCATATCTGATCGCTATGGTGGCCGAGCCACTAAAATTCTTGCTACAGAACTAGAAGAGGCTGGACTTATTACGAATGATCAAATAAGATCATTTCTGTTTCATGATGATGCTAAGGCCACAGCAGCTGTACTTCTTGGCATGGTCACAATTAAGGTTTATTCTAACTCAGAGAACTTCACCACATTCCTTGATGTGCTCAAAAAAGATAAAGAAACCTATGGACATATACTAGCAAAAATGGAAGAAAAAGGTATATATGTTTGTGATAATAGTGTGCACAGCTATGGAGCTTATTTTGTGTCAAAAATCAGAATTTTTGATTTAGAATGTGAAATATAATGTGATCGGGCAATATCAACTGTGGAATGAAGTTTTCAGTTTGTTTGTAATTTTAATTTTCATTTGATTCTCAATTTGATTCTCAATTTGATTTTCAATTTGATTTTCAATTCGATTTTCGATTTGATTTTCACAGTGTGATCCTTTTTAGGGTGATCAGGCAATATCAACTTTGATTTGAGTTTGTTCTGTAGTTTAATTTGGATAATTATTTTCAATTTGATTTTCAGTACGATCTTCAGTTTGATTTTCCATTTGACTTTCTGTTCAATTTTCACTTTGACTTTTGATTGTTCACATTCCATTATTCTATAACCCAGATCTGGTTCCAATGCTCATTTTCATTAGAGTGCGACGCTGTTCCTCAACAATATACCGGTAATTATATTTTACTTGTCTGGCGACCTTTATTAGTTATTATTAGCAAGAATTAACCACTGCTGTGAGGTTCCCATCATTCGACTTGAGAACGACATTTCACTTCCGTTTGTGAATGTAATAAAGGTCGCCATGCAAGTTAAACGTAACAATTATTGTTGAGAGAGATTGCACTCTAATGAAAATGACCAATGGAACCTGTTCTGGGTTATAGAATAATGGAATATGAAATAATTGAAAATCGAAGAAAAAATTGAACAGAAAATCAAGTGGAAAATCAAACTGAAGATCACAATGTTGGAAAATCAAATTGAAAATCGAATTGAAACTCGAATTGAAAATCAAATTGAAAATCAAATTGAAAATCAAATGAAAAGTCAAAATTTAAAACTACAAACTGAAAACTTCATATTTCACAGTTGATATTGCCCGATAACATTATATTTCACATTCTAAATCAAAATTCTGATTTTTGACACAAATAAGCTCCATACACAGCATCTAACTTACCAGTGTAATTTGCCACAGCCCATGACTACAGGCCCTGCATGACAGTAGTGATGGTATAACCCTTGTCATAAAGGATATAGGCAATAATTTTCAATCCATCTGTACATGTACACCTGTGTGCAAATTCACAAGTTGAACTGTGTTATTATATGCCCACATATTTACGGTGGCCGAGAAGGACACTGCCGCAGCGGCCAAAGCCGCCGTTGGCCGCCAAAGGGCCGCCCATCGGCTGCGGCTGGCCGCCATGGCTTAGCCGCGCCCGCCAATCTGTTTGAAAATCGATTTTCTAGCTTACAACTGGTTAATTAGACTACTATCCCGCACGCATGCGCAAGCGGTCAGTTTGTCAGTCTGTCTTTGTCATCGTCCACACGATATGCATAGGCATCTGGGCACAGTGGGTTATAACAGCGATCAAATACAACAAAGAAACGGACTCGGCCTCGTTTGGATTCGATTGATACTGGGTACAGGGGCTAAAAATGTTTGTTGGTCACTCCTATCAACCGCGTGCTTTCTGCCCATGCGCACGCAGTACTCACTTACCAGACCACGCCCACCGCAGCGTTTAAGCGCACGCTTTCGATCTCTGCTAAGCATGAGAACGATCACCACTGATAAAGAAAGGGTAGTATACGTCACATAAACCTTTCCCTCTCGATTACCCCCACTGCAGCGTTTAATTATTAATAATTATTTTTCTGACAAACACGCGGAGGGCTGAATTCCCGAGTAAACGCAATGATCTAGACCACACCTAACATTGTCCAGTTAACCATTCATGAACTGAATATCAATTTTAAACTTTTGGCGGGCGCGGCTGAGCTGCGGCAGCCAGCCACAGCCGATGGGTGTCCCTTTGGCGGCCAACGGCGGCTTTCGGGCGGCCCCAATGCAGCTTGGGCCGCCGCGGCAGTGTCCTTCTCGGCCACCGTACATATTGGTATATGCACACGCAATGTCATAATTATAGGACTCCTTGATGATCCAGTAATGGGACTAAACCCATTACCATCATCGCCAGGACCATCACTGAAGCCTGGCTCTTATTCCCAAGAGCTTGTTGAACACAAAGCGGGACAGAGTACAGCAGGTTAGCATAATTTTTTAGGTCAGTCACTACAATGCAACACTGAAGCCAGATCCTTAGGAACTCTCACCTACTAACCAATTTTTCCAAGTACTACACATTATATGGCTGTGAAAATACATTTATTTCTTGCCGGAAGTTGTGATCGCTGCTCTGAATCAGCTGAAGAGAGCATGAGAGTATAGGAGTGAAGCCAAACTAGCCCCTTGCTTGTGATGTGATCAGTATTGTTGTGCACATGTACACTGGTATACTTAATTATTATAATAATTATAGGACTCCTCTTCGATGAGCCTCATTTGGGATTGAGCCGATTATCACCAACTCCAGACTCCATCGAACATGAATCAGGGCAGAATACTGGTCATGCCTCACTTTCAACAATTTTACCCAAAGGTAGCATAAAAATAATTAATAGTGAATACCAGAGCAGCTGATCATACCTCACTTCCTTCAGTTTTATTCAAATAGACGAGTGGCCTTATTTTAGGGGTTTTTTCCTATATTGTTATTATAATAATTATTGTGAGGCAGTTGAGACCAAGAGTTACTGGACCCATGTCTGCTCATCAGGGTGTCGCTCCACTATAACATTCGAGATGATGCACTAAGCTTAAGTTATGCAGACTGCATGTTGTATAATAATAATTATACTAATAGCGCTGAATCAGGTGTGATGCTGTATAACAATGTCATGTATTGCTGAACTATAATAATTATTATGTACCTAGGTTATATCAAGTCAAGGCATCTCAATATCATCAAGTGGGAAGATGAAAATGGAAAAATACAGCAGTTTTATCTTACTGAGGAAATTGCGCACAAGTGGCACACCATTGGAGAGCTAGTTGGTCTGACCTACTCCAAGCTACAAAGCCTTGACGATGAGTACCGGTATCGGTTTGAATCCGGTGTGCCATGGCCAGAAGAGTGCTGCCGAGCAGTTTTAGATCTGTGGTTGAGTAATCCTCCTCTAAAGTACCCTGCTACATGGCAAGGACTGACTGACCTTTTGGAGGCCAGCAAGTTAGATGAGGTAGCTACTGAATTAAGAACTGTTTTGAGCAAAGCTATAGATCTGTGAGTGGTATATGTATATAGTTTCTACATAATCGTGTATTATACTAGTTAATCAGTGGAAATATTATTATAATATTGATGAATGTTTGTTTAATATTACAAAAATAATGGAATTAGTGCGCGTGCGTGATTTCATTCACGCGGTGGGACCACCCCGTTTGTGGGGCGGCGGTGTCTCTCGTGACAAGAATTAATTAATGGCTGGCAGTGCTGAAGAATTAGTGAGTCGCAAGACTTCTGCAAGCAGTAATCTCTCAGACTTGGACCGGCGTGGATCTTCCCCGTCGATCTACGACCTGAATGAAGGTAGCTACATGAGCTATAAGTTATACAACGCATGTTAATTTTGAGAAGTATAGAAAGGTGTGGCTGGCTATGACATGTACATCTAGTAAACAACCTACGCCCAGGTCTAGTTGAGCATAATATAGCTATCCATCTTGTATGATTACAGCTTAGCCATGGCATCTGGAAATTTATTATAAATCCTGAGCTACATAGTGACTAAGCCTCGAACCCAGGCTCACTTTCGGGGGGAGGGGAACGTGAGTCTGGGTTCAGTTGGGGGGGGGGGGGGGGGGAGGGGGCATAGGCCATCACTGTGGACACACAATCCACAATGATCCCTTCTATTCCCTGTAGCCCTGACTCTCGAAGATCTAGCTGCCATATACAGCTGTCTCTTTGAAGTCCGCAGCAAGTGGTTCAGCATTGGACTGGAACTTGGAGTCGACGCCACAAAACTGACCGATATCGAACGTGATGGATCGGACGATGGAAAAGCATTGAGAAAGATGCTCATGATTATACTCAAGAAGCAGATATCAGGACGAAGGCTGTGTGAGGCACTTCGAGAGCATGTTGTAGATGAGGCCGTCCTTGCACAAAACCTGGAGATCAATTTACCGAGATCATGATCAGTAATCAGCAGACGACTGCAGACAACAAATTTTATAACAAGAGGTATATTATATTAGTTATATCAATTACCACATCATCGGATTGAATCAGTTTAGTGTACGTGACTGTATAATTAATATGCAGGCACCAGTGATACTCGGCGCTCTTCAAATACACCTTCTTCATCAGCCGTGACTTCCAGCATCGAAGTCAGCACAGTGAGTACTCAGGCACTAAATTTACTTGGCGTCATGATTAGATTCTATTTATAGGGGACGGATCCAGGGCTTACAATGGAAAGCAGATTGTCACCGAGTGAACCAATTTCTAAAGGTGGTCTTTCATATTATGCTACCCAATTGCAAGTTGAACATTAATTTTGCTAATTTTTTCCCATCAATACAGGGGCAGAAGGTGTATCAAATGCTCTGCCTGATGTTGTCACTGTTAGGTTGCGTGACCGAAGTTGGAAGAGTAGTTGACTTGGAGAAGTATATATTATTTATTATTGAAGTAGCTTGATGAAAGTATGCGACAACTGACACAAAAACGTACTCCTATTTATACAAAAAGCCAAGCTAAGGAATATTCTAGAACACAAATGACATAAATCATATCCTGCCTAACACCTATAGTGATATAAAACTCATAAGAAACCTAACAGGAAACCAACATATAAAATATTACCTATACATTCAAAAAGAGTGATCTAGGTGTTAGGTGATATAACATGCAAAATGACATACTACCATACAGAAATCATATATTCCTACCTACTTACTCCCATAAAAGGAATAAAAACCAACACAGTCCTAAAAATCCCAATATCTAATACTAATCAAGTCCATAGTTCAACCCACACCTTCACAGTCACCACTGGACAAAGCCAGGTCAACCCCAAAATAAAGGTAATTAAATTTCATAATAATAATTATGAAGCACACTATTACAAAGAAATTTCTTGTTAATAATATAATAATATAGAGATTACCGAACCACTACAATGACGAAGAGTGTACTCACTATTTCAAAGTGAATGTTATAGGAGATCCAGGTATGGTAGTTAGTCAGTAGTCTCGCGAGCCAGCTCCTTTGCGTATACGTAGGAGGGGCTGTCTCGTGAGCCAGCTCCTTTGCAAAGGAGGGGCTGGCTCACGAGACTAGTTAGTCAGGGTGGCCCAGTAGTCTACCCATATAGTCATTAAAAGTATCCAGCTGTATGATACTCTACAATGTCCTAGACGACGTAGATACATACCTGTCATTATATTTCCAGATGTTGGGAAATCTACCATGCTGTTACGATACATGAAATCTTCGTTCACATTTGGAGGTACGTATGCCTAGTACTCAATGAATAATATCATTCTTAATCTGCTGAGTTTGCCAAAATTTCTTGCAGATCGCATGCTAGGACCCACTCTTCAGTGGGAGACGGTTGGCGTATGTGTGTTTCAGTACAACGACAAATGAGTCAAATTGTACCTCTGGGACACGGCCGGCTGTGAGCAGAACTTTGACTTAATACCAACCAGGTATACAAAGAATAATGTAGCTGTTGTCGATGATAGAGCTGGATATTGTGAGTCACGATATGTTTGACCTTCCACGTCTCTCAGAGTACGAGCTCTACGTCAAGAAATTTGGAGCTGATGATACTAGACAGGTAAGTCAGGTGACTGCGTAGCCAATACGAGTGTAGCACCATGTAACCACACCAATGAAGCGCATTTGTCACGTCTTCTGCGCATGCATGATAATGTATTTTCTGGTATCCAGCTAGTCCATATAATCGAGGTTCCGGATAAACGAGGTCCAGATAACGGAGATTGCATTGTATAAATTTTTGTCAATGTACACTTCCCTCTATATCATATTATACTCTTGTCTGTAACTTATAATTTATGTAGCTGGTCGTTATGAGGAACGGGAGGGAGAGGAAGCAGGAGGAGGGAGAGTATCTTTCAGAAGGATGGAGGGAGAAGGCTGATGTCTTTCCTCAAGAAAGCTGGCCAAGTTAGTACATGTAGTCTGACCCTTTTTCTCCTGACGACCTTTACCTTCGCGTTGTGAATTATATAGGGTCCGCAAAGTGAAAATTCGACCTCTGAATTTCGGACAAATTACAACCGGTGCATCAAGGGCTCACCGGTACTTAATCAACCGCACCCCAATCCCCGTCCTTAGTGCTTCCTTTGGGGGAGAATTGCACAATTTGCCACCGATCCGAGATTGAAGTGGGCGTGGTCGTGGGACGGCACAACACAAATTTATTCTAATTAAGCCAGCAGCTAGCCTAGGTACTCATCGGTACTTAATCAACCGCACCCCAATCCCCGTCCTTAGTGCTTCCTTTGGGGGAGAATTGCACAATTTGCCACCGATCCGAGATTGAAGTGGGCGTGGTCGTGGGACGGCACAACACAAATTTATTCTAATTAAGCCAGCAGCTAGCCTAGGTACTAGCGCTGCAAATGCGCCCCTGTGTACCAGCAAAGCCCTTCGTTTCTGGTGCTGGTAGGGCTGTTTTATCTGTAGGTAAGTGAGAAATGGAGAGATCTGGGGGCATTGCGGTTAAATGGGTGTGGCCTTGCGATCCCTACCACTTGCGTTTTATGGGATATGGTCCACACATTGCATGTAGTGGATGAAATGAGATTTCAGTGAACCCTTGCCATCTGGCTGGGAGCACTCTAGTTCTGTCTATTGATAGCGATGTCAAACCTATATTGAAACCTTAGAAATGCATTTCACTCTTGCATCTCACAGAATCGAAAATTTCTGCAGATCATTTTGGTGAAAGTTTCATCTTTACATCTTCTTCCTGAGTGAAGTTATGATGTGAAGTATGTGTTGAAGTCTTATAACTGGCCTCGTCAATTCTTTATAGGAGTCCCTGCTGTTGGTGTTCCGTGATAAAATTCCAGATTTCATTGTAAACTTTGTGTGGAAAGGGTCTGGTCTGCTTGTGGAACACCAGGGACCCACTGCAACCACAGATGTGAGTCAATCTGCTACTCGAGTCAGTAGAATTGTGTGTACAGTACATGTAGACAACAAATACCATGGCAATGTAAATAAATGTGTATATGTAGTAGTATACATAACTACAGGTGATAGAGTAGAAGATTAATAATTATGGGGTACTCCCCACTAATTAAAAATACATGTACATGTACCATAGCATTGAATTATGAAGACTATGGTACTTATGACTGTTGTACTATTTGCAATTTCTGGTGGGTGGGGGGTTAAGCCTGTAATCAGCAACTTCTTTTACTCTCACTCGCTCTCTCGTTCTCTCTCTCTCCCTCCTCTCTCTCTCTCTCTCTCGCCATATATTCGCTGTATAAGTTAGTGCAGGTAAATTATTTTCGCACAAAAATTTTTTCATCACTTCATGCAAAACAAAAACTTTTTACATGTACATTGTATGGGTACAAGTACATGTACATACACAACACACTATTGAATACAGTCCAACCTCGATTATCCGAACTCTCGATTATCTGAACTCGATTTGCAAAGAAAATGCAGGGTCAAAGTACACATTGTGACCACGTGACTGGATTGCGCATGCGCAGTAAACCTATGTCACATAGTTGCCACGCAAGAACCAGCTGCTGTGCTGCTATCAAATCTAGTTTTAACACTTAATTAAGTAAGTAAAAGAAACACATGGTAAGCGTTCTATGGATCGAGAATAGGATTAAAATCGTCAAAATGCTCAATAAATCTGTCTATATAATATGTTTTTGAATGCATGATCGATCTGGTGGGTCGTGGTCAACGTTATCCAAACTTCTTACATGTATTTCAGGGATAGTTTTGTACACTGTTCTATGTACATGTAGCTGGGACCACCGGTGGTGTCCTGATTAAAGGAGATGTCCTCATTCGTTATAGAGGGGTTCCACTGTATGCACAAAATCTAACAATGTTATAACATGTACATAGTGTACCTTCATTTTCAGTGGTTGTAGTGTGGAATCTTGCATGGTATAGGTCTCCGGCCGTAGCGGGTGACGTGGTGGACTCTACCAGTATCAGTGCCCACGTAGCGGTGACTGCTGTCTCAAGGATGGAACTCCATACAGAACACACGGATGGAGGGGGTAAGAGATGCAAGCGATCTATCCCGGACAAGGATATAAGGGGGGACTTGCTCCAGTACCCAAGTACTATTCTAAAGTTTATATATACAACCAGTGGTCGGGGGTGGGAAGATCTTGTGCTCCCAATGCTCCCATTCCCATAAGTTATTGTCTGTCACCAATAGCTTTTCCCTAACACAGGTTGTCACTGAACCTACTCGCATATCTCATTCTAGCACCCTTATTGACCTTGCTTTTCTTTCTTCACTCTCATTGCTCTCATCTTGTAGTACTGTACCTCCATTAGCAAACTCAGACCATCATGGCCTTCTTCTTTCACTTAATATAGTTGCAACTCCGTGCCAACCCTGTGCTAAGTCTAAAAGGAAACTATGGCGATACAGTCAGGCTGACTTTAACCTAGCAGCAGAAATGATCAACAATACTGACTGGGATTCTCTTTTATCTAGCAATGTCGATACCTGCTGGAAGAACTGGCACAGTAAATTTATTGAGATCATGCACAGCTGTATCCCTCAAGTACCTGCTAAATCGAAGAAGTCTTTTCCGTGGATAAACAAGCAGATCCTGCAAACTATTGCAAAACGGAATACATATTACCGCCTATTGAAGAGTACTGACCACGAGTGCCAATCTATCCTTCACAAGTACAAGTCCTTGAGAAACAGGGTTGTCGGGCTCCTCCGAGAAGAAAAAAGAAAGTACTTTGAAAACCTGAACTCTCCTGACCAAAAAGTTTTCTGGAAGGCAGTCAAGATGTTGAACAGGACGACTGCAACTATTCCTACACTCGTGGGTGAAAATGGGTTGCTGGCATCCACTAGCAATGAAAAAGCTACCACTCTCAACCATGCAGTATTTCTTCAGTTGCTTTAACACATGCCTTCCTCCTTTGTCGGATGAGGATCATCTGTTGCCATGTACACCTACATCCTGCCCTGAGAAGTTTTTGATCACAGAAGATTGTGTGGCTATGGCGCTACTCAAACTTGATGTTACCAAATCAACAGGAATCGATGGTATATCAGCAGTTATGTTGAGGAATACAGCCTTGAGTATAGCTCCAAGTATAACAAACATTTTTAACCGTAGTATCAGATATGGTTGCTGTCCTAACGACTGGAAAGTTGCTAGAATTGTACCAATTCCAAAGGCAGGTGCTATGTCATCCCCAGCCAATTACAGACCTATCTCTATCCTCCCCATTATTAGTAAGATTTTGGAACGTCATGTTGCCGATATTATTATGGATCACTTGGAAGAAGTGGCCCCCATCTCATCAAATCAGTGGGGTTTTATGCCTGGACGCTCTACTACATCGGCACTACTCTCCATCTCACACAATTGTTTGCAGGCCCTGGACTCAGGATGTGAAGTATGTACGATTTTTTTCGATATTCGTAAGGCCTTTGACTCTGTGCCGCACAGAGCTTTAATGGAAAAAATGCGAAAGATAGGTCTACATGACCACCTGCTGAGTTGGCTGCATAGCTACTTATCAAACAGGTCTCAAGTTGTTGCTGTCGATGGAGAATCATCTGACGAACTCTCTGTTTTATCTGGAGTACCCCAGGGGTCGGTTCTTGGGCCTCTGCTTTTCCTGGTCTATATTAATGATGTAACTAGCCAGATCTCAGCAGGCAGTAATATTGTCCTTTTTGATGATGACATAGCGCTATACAGAGTGATCACTTCACCTGTTGACTACATGCAACTTCAGTCAGACATAGATTCTATAGCTAACTGGACAGAGGTATATCACCTTACCTTACATTCTGGGAAATGTTGTGCCATCTCTGTACAGTTAAGGCCTGGGTCCACTTGAACTGGAGCGAGGGTCACATATCAGGTTATGGAAGCTACTTGGAGCAAGCTATGAACTTCTAACTTGGAATATAGTTACTACACACGATATAGATTCTAATTAATTAACTAATGGCCACGCCCACCTGTTTATTAATTAACAGTAATTAAAAATATCCATACACTCACTTAGGCGGCGTATATAGAAACTAGGTAGGCTCTAGTTGAGGAGGTCCTCCTAATAACCATGACTAGCACTACCAATTTTCAAATTAGCGTCTTACATGCATGTACCTTCGGGGAGTTATAAGCCTACGAAGACTGAAATTGTAGTCAACTTCGAGCTAATTAAATATTCATAGCCTTGTGTTGGCTTTATGATAGAAACTTACGGTTTGCTAACAAGGAATATACCAGAAGAATGTCCGCTCTTTCCAATGAGTACACTCAAAGCAAGACTCAGGGCGGCTATTTACGCCGCCTTTCTCAATCCAGTCGGCCATCTCCAGCTGCTCCGAGTAGCCTCGAGCGCTTGATACACGAACAACTGCTCTTGACACGACAATAGCCTAGCCTAATAATATAGACTCTACGCTAAAGGCTAAATAGATCCTGCGGCTAACTCACGATCACCTAGCTACCTTGTACACGATGTCTTCTAGCCTCCTAGCCACTCCTTTCTATACAAAGCTAACTGTTAGCCATTGGCCACACCCCCGTATAATTTGCAATTATTTCCGTTCACCTCCGTATATGTACGTAGCGCGCGCCCCAGGCCTTAACATGCCAGAGATGTTGTTTACCAGGAAACACGCAACTTCTTACCACCCACTGATGCTCAAAGACATTCAGCTCAATTATGTTGATCAGTACAAGTATCTTGGCCTCATTTTTTGTCCCAGCTTCTCATGGTCAAATCACATTGGCCTTATTGTCAACAAAGTGAGAAGATTGACTGGCTTGCTATCACCCCGTGACAGAAGATTTTATAAGCACTCAAATTCTCGAACTCTCCTAAAACTATATGGTTCATTCATTCGCCCACATTTGGAATATGCATCTGTCGTATGGTCTCCGTATCTTACTAAGGACATATCTATGATTGAAAAAGCTCAGTACTTTGCTCTTAAGGTTTGCTTGAAGGACTGGTCGTTGAACTATGAGGAAGCACTGGACCTAGCACATATTCCACCTCTGATTGCTCGACGTGATCGTGCGGCCCTATGTTACATGTATAATATTGTGCACAATAATATGGACTTTGAAAATGCACCAATAGAACCAAGACCAATCTCAAGGTTGACAAGGTACAGTAACAGTCATCAACTCCGTCAGCCATACTGCCACACAAATGCCTTTCAGAATTCATTTTTTCCTAAAACTATCTCAAAGTGGAACTCGCTATCTGAAGAAGTGTTTGTTTGTCCGTCACTTGCTAGTTTTAAGTATGCTGTTTCATAATCTTTGTTTTATAATTATTACCATTGCTTATCCCCTGTCCTCTAATTAAATTTATATTCTTTTTGTATTAGGTACATGCACGCATTAGCTTATTAGCTACTTCATGTATCTACTGCATATTTGCAGGAATATTATAGAAAATGCTCCAAACAAGTTCCTTGGGTGCACATGAGTAGGTACTGGGCGATGGGATACATGACATTGTGTATATATAACTATTATTATGTAGGCTATGCCATCTGTTTGTATAGTGTATGTGGAGGTTTACAAATTGTGTGTAGTTGGTCACGTACCACTAAACATGTGGTCAGATACATTGTTTATCTACACCCGCTAATGCACTGGTAACTGTACGCAGATACAGACCACAAACACACCATTACAGTCCAATCTCGATTATCCGAACCCCTTTGGCCAAGGGGAAATTTTGAACCGTTTGGATAAGCAAGGACACCTCCTTAATCGGGGCACTTTAAGCTGTCCCAAAGGTGTCCGGAATAGAGGGGTTCCACTATAATATTATTTCATACATGCATGTATGTTAGAATTTGTGTACTCATTTACACCTGGGTTGAAAGTGAAAGTGTACTGAATGTATACAGTATATCTACATGTAGGTACACTATGGGTAATGTTGAGCCATGATCTTATTGTTTATTAATTTTTAGCTGACTAAAGTACACTTAGTTTTGGGAGCCTTTCTTATCACAGTGCACGCTCGCTCGTGTGGGAATGATAAGCCTTATGTGGTCATTCAGCAGTTGTTTGTTTCATTTCACCTGTTATACATGTACATGTACATGTACCTATTACAAATTGGTGCAATCATATACATGTAGCTAATCCATAAAGAAATTCTGCAGGTGCAGTTTGTGATGTGCTCTGTTTGAGTTTCTCCCATCGACAACCTGATCACTTCCTGGCAAGCTGCTCCAACGGCTCCCTCAGACTATACCACACCAAAACAGGTAGCTAGCTATATAGACTCATTCGAACAAAAATCTTAAAAGGTCACACCATACTAACCTTAACATCATTCTTGGTTGCTATCTGCATGTAGAAACAAACAAAGATTTACTTTGGACAACTTAACTGTTTGGTAAACGTTTCAACTAGATGCCCTGAGGATGACTAGAGCATCTAGTCAAAAGCCGAAAGGGAATTAATATTATTTGCTGAACAGTTCAGTTATTCACAGCATATCTCTCATGTACCAAGGTTATGATCTAATTTTTTGTATTATCTTATGCTTAGCCAAACCTCTCCTGGCATGGAATACATTCGCCCCATACGGAGCTTCCGTGGTACATGTGGAGTGGGTGGAGTCTTGCCCCGGGCTATTCCTGGTTCAAGACTCACTCAATACCATCTATGTGTGGTAAGTGGGGTTGATAGACGATATTTATGCAAATTTTGCTACATGACATAATTATTGTCTTGATATCAGGGATCTAATGCAGAATGATTCAGAACCAATGTTCAAAGAAACGCAAACATCTAGGTAGGAATATACTTGCATGGCATGCACAATATCATGCATGTACATTGCATGTGTAGCATGTATTATGATCACCATTCTATTTTCTTGCTCATGTTTTATAGGATAACTTGTTGTCGACTTCATCATCAAAGCCACACCCACAAATCATCCCCAGCCCTGCCCATCCTACTCTTAGCCTATGCAGACTGTTCAGTAGCTATTCATCAATTCAAAGAACTAGCACAGGATATTAGTGAACGTGAGCTAATGCTTGAAAACTACCTGACCAGGTTGGCCTAATTGATGACTATCACTATAATTGTTATTCGTTATTATAGTACCATAAAAATTTAATTAATACTTTAAATTTGAGATTAGATCTAAAATAATTATTATGTGCAAGACACAGTCATAATAACGCAATACTTGACAATGTGATCATGACATTGTAATAATTATTAATTTTGGAGGATGTCCTCATAATTATTGTTTGTGTAAGTACACCTATACTGTTTTTGTGGTATTTTGGTATAATCTTATTTGTGTGATGTAGATGTGGGCTGAGAATTGGTAGTGGGTATAGGCCCATACAAGCTTGAGGTGTATATATACTCAAAACATGAAGTTAATGTAGCTAGGGCTTTTACTATAGGTGTTAGGGCCTTCCTCTATTGTAGCTATAATAAAATTAGTACTTTACTGAACAGAGATTATGAGTTACAGAAGTTGGAAATTTTTTAAGATACTCAAGTTTCTCAATCTGAAAATCCAATTACATTCTTTAACCTCCCAAGTAAAGTTTACTTCTACACTGGATACAAAAATAATTAGTAATCACATGTCATCTATACGAAGTTCACTATACCCAGCATATTTATACCAATAATAATAATAGTATGACATTATTAAGTTGATTCTATTGTTCCAGCTGCAGTAAGGGTTGTTTATCTCCTCCACCACCTTCGGAATGTACGTCAACTGCAACTTTTACACCAGCACTACCTTGGCTTGGTTTTTGGATTCCTTCAGGTTGTTTTTCAGGTGCTCGAGGTGGATTTCCACCACCGTTACGGTAATCTTGTTTAATACAAGTTTCGATGCTTCAATTACAGAGACGAACTCGACTGCACAGTATTCCTTCCGAATTTCAGGTTGGTCACGCTGCTGCAGTCGCCACGCGGGCCAGCCCCTTGTGACAGTGATGCGTGCTATATATAGCGCAAGGCTAGCTTTATTTATCCACGGCATTACGTAAGCCAAGGAAACACGTGAAGTTCAACCAACAGTGCTTCTCAGAGAAAGTAGCGCTCAGCTTGTAATGTATTCGCTGGATACGCGCGTAAGATATTCTACATATTTACTGATTTTCAAGTCCCAAAAAGGCTCCAGCGAAGCCCTGGATTTTCTCATAATTACCTCATAGATTACCTAAGAGATTACACCATAGGTTTCATCATACATTACACCACAATTACCTCATAACCACAGAAAAATAAATTTCTACTGGGTAGATAATTATCACTAGCAAGCTTTTCTATAGCTAAGATGACCTTTCGAACGAGATAAATTTCCCTTTCTTTCTCTGATTTGTCCTTCCATTCCTTGTCGCCACATATGCGGTCAAGTTCTTTGGTATCACACATCTCTTGTGGTTTGATGAGGAATGCAAAGGGTGAATTATTGTGTCGAAAGATGACCTGAAATGCAATTAGAGCAGCAAAGAACGTGACAGATGCCTGGTAGATAACATAGAGGCGGTTTGGAGCATCGTCTATAGCATTAGTGATGGGTAGCAGAGTGAGAAGAGCGAGAGACAGCCCAACAGACACTCCCGTAACAATAAATAGGACGATAAAGCAAATGAACGTTACACAGTTTTTACAAATTCTCTGGCGATCAATAATTATTTCCTCAGAATTATTATTATCGTTCTCTTGTGGGACCTCAAGGGCCACTTGGTCTGCAGGACCTGGGTTTTTGTTCTTCCACTCCCAGAAGTGGTTAATGAAGTAATGCACTTGTTGAAAGCCAAGGACATGAACAAACAAGATCATTGCATAAAGGAGAAGAATACTTGTGGCGTGGTAGGGATTATCGATGAACGCAAAAATGATGTGGTAGCAGTGTGTAAAGACGCATGCAATTGGAGATAACATACAGTATGTAAGTCTGTACCATTTTTTGGTAAACCGAGCTATGATCGGTACTAGAGTATAAATTATGAGAAACCAGAGTCCATCGAAAATTATCATCACAATGGGTACACTCCAGAAATACCAAGGAGCTGCGTAATAATAATCGTGAATTTCGTCTGATAATTTTCCATATTCAACGAACGCCATACTGTCTGCTGCAAAGATAAGTATATGAAACAGTAAAGAAATCGTAATCTTTATCAAAAGATTAGCATCAGCTTTTGCCCTTATTTTCTTCGTCCTACTCTTTAATTCTTTCTCAATATCTTTACCAATCTCATAGGGTTTAAGCTCAAGCAAGTAGATGAAAAAGAAAATAACATAAACCATCATAAGAAGTGGAAAATTTTTACTGGATGAAAGAAAAAGTAGATAGCCGATGACCAGAAATAGACGACCGGTGAGTCTGAATTCATCACATGATTGGATTCATTCACGTAATGATATCGAACGGTGACAAAAACGGGAACGCTACCACTTGGCGCAAAGAAAGCCTGCTGCAAATTGTACACGTTTGAATCTCTGCTCAGTACCTCAGCCACCAGGGATTTGTAACATTGTGTGCAGCTGTCACCCTTGTCGCATTCGATCAACGGATCTTCATCGGAAGTGACAGGTTGGCCGCTGACAAGCAGCGCACAAATCAGGAAAACGCAAGCTCCTGTAGCTTTCTTCACCATCGAACATTCCAATGACGACTCCATCGCGTTATTCTGATGGAGGATGTCTGTGATCATGTCATTTTTAATCCGCATGCGCAATCGGTGGGCGGGATACGCATGCGCAAATCCCGAACGGAATCGAGAGAGGAAAACCCTGCAATGATATTCAGTACGCTTTTGGTGCTTCAATATGATGGCGAGGGTTTCTGCCGAAGAAGTTGCTAATGGTGTCGGCCTCGCGGCTGATGAACTTTCAAAACCTTGCGACAGTAAAATTATTCCTTCTCTGGCCGATTGTTTCAGCGAGTGGGAAGTGATTTTTGGGTCTCTGCTCAGTGAGGTCGATGTCAATTACGTGAACGAAGACAACACTACAGCAGTGAAGAAAAGGATAGCTGCTCTACGCAAATGGAGGGATAGGAAGGGGCGTGAAGCTACTTATAAGGTTCTCGTGGATGCTTTGCTGAGCAAAGGTGAACGATATCAAGCTGAGATTCTGTGTCGCAAGATTCTAGCAGACCAAATGAGCGTCACAAATGGTAAGTGAATGTATTCTGTATTGAACCAATAGTGGTACCAGGTCGGACCATTGTTAAACAGTGATCAGTGCTGCTGGATTTCATTAGGCCAAGTGATATTTACAACTGGGAGGTGGGGCAGATGTAACTAGAGCTCTGTAGAGCACATACCCCGCGCTCTCTGCCAGCGTACATGGTGTAGTATTGCAACACTATGCGGCAGTTTTATGACTTGACGACCCTTTCCAACATTGAGGTTGAGCATGCACAGTCCATCAGCATACTAAACGAGTGGGTGTGGTCGATAAACCACAGGCATGCTGAACAGAAAATTCACGATTTGTAACACTAGTAAGCCTTTTTGAGCAATTCGAAGCGTGTACAAACCAGTTTTTCACCGATATCTACTGATTGGTCGTGCTTATAGCTCGCACAGACGCCTAGAACGCGAGATCTGGCGATTTTTATGCCGACAACGACAACGACAACGAGGACGACAACAACGACAGACAGATAAACCGATTGCTTTACCCCTTGCGCATGCGTGCGGGGTAATAACTAATGTTTGGCCAGCTGATGTAATGAATAATTTCAGCTATATTAAACAAGCACATCCTCCGCTGCCTGTTGACGACCTTTACCTACATGTGCAAATAATTATGCGCATGAGCAGAAAGCACATGGCCTGGTGTGGGTAAGGTCGATAGGCGTGGCCAGAAAAACATAGTGTTTACGATGTTCATGGGCTTCACCAAACAATTAGAGGCACAATGGAGCCAGTTGTTTGATGATGCTGACGGATTCCCTGTGCTTACGAGTTACTCAGATGCCTAGATCTTCAGATTTGATGATTTTTGCATTGATGACAGATAGATAAAACCGATTGCTTTACCCCTTGCTGCACATGCACACGTGGGGTAAATATTCATTGTATGTATCACTAAACTAGTAGTGTGGTGGCAGAAATTAAGGGTGGATGGGAATGAGAAACCATTTTTTATCTTTAGGTCAAATTCCAGAAACCACCACAACTGACTGTGAAGCAAAGGAAAGTGAATCTGACATAAAATTTCAATGTCCCTGTGGTAAATGCTCATTAGAAACTTACCTTCAACATGGTTGTCCTCAATCATGCATTCCTTACCTTGGGATGACCACTCTCAGTAAAGAGGATCGAGAAAACTTGAACTATATACTGAAAAAGGATACCAAGAAAATCATGAAGAGTTTTGACAATCTATCGGATGGAACTTGTGACTCTCTAATAAGACGAGAAGTACCGGTTGAAAGATTAGTCAGAGTGGCTGTCAAGTTCGATCCCTCATTACGAGATGAATTAAAGAAATCAAAATCAATCGATGAAGTGTTTACAGATCTTGCTCCAGAAATGTCATTCTTCAATCATGAAATTTTGACGAGGATAATTGATGTGTTAGGTGATAAAGATGACAAAGAATGTCTGGCTCGTTATTCTAAAGAATTTCAGGAATTTTGTAAGCGGAAAGTTTTTGAAATTGAACCAGGCCGTTGTACTTGTGGGCAACGCCTTTCTAATTTGAAACAAAGGAAACCCTTTGCTGTAGTTTTACCGACAGGTGAAAAAAATTACGAAACCTTGAAGATGCTGTGAGTATAAAAGAGACGCTCTCAGACATTCTTGGTGTCCCATTAGCTACCCTTCATCTCCACCGAATTGACAGGGGTAGCATAATACTTGTATTTTCAGTTCCAGATTCCATTGCACAAGATTTATTCCCCCTACCAAAGGAGAAGCTTGCCTTACTGAGAGCAAAGGGTATGGTACTTTTTGTACCGCAAGATTTAACATATGAATCAAATCAGGTATATGCCTTTTTGGCCTTTTCTCATGAGTATAATAATAGTATTGTGTGCACAAAACAATAATAGTTGGAAGACGCAACGAAACCACTTGCATGCAGTGCTGATGTGCATGAACCGTCAAGCAAACACACACCCACAGTTCCATCTGGTACACCTGGAGAGTTACTTGTCAGTCATAGTCTCCTGACTTCAGCACAGCTCTCCTGGACTCCTGTACCAGAGGATGACACAATCACTGGCTACACAGTACAGGTGGAGGGACCACAGTTTATGCGAGAAATTTCAATAGCCGGTGCTGCTACCACTTCTACTGAAGTATTTGGCTTGAGACCCCATACCTCTTACTACTTTAGTGTCAGTGCCATGACAGTAGCTGGTACTGGACCACCAGCAAGAATCTCATCCATTACTCCTCAAAGAGGTAAGGCTTAGCTACTATGATTTTGGCTTTGGATTTAAAGCATATGAGTTGCTGATACCTATGCTTAATAAATCATCAATTGCATTTGTTGTGTTTGCGACACTAAGCAATATTTCATGAATTCCAATTAACTTTCTATTAATTTGGAGGGGGATGGGGTGGGGATAGATCCTCTTGGAGGGAAACACATTCTGCTGGGCTCTATACAGATAAACCCTGAATAGTGCTCTCCTCTCTCTTTCTGTGTGCATCATTACCTGCACACACACTCGTGATAGCTCCCTCTGGATCTCCTAAGTGGTTAACTGCCAGGTACAATCATCCAACATCAGTACGACTTTCCTGGGGTGCTGTACCAGAGGATCAGCGGAATGGAATTATCACTGGCTACAGCATACAAATAGAAGGACCTGACACCACAACAAGCATTCCAGCAACTGGAGAGTATGCCACTTCTAAGGAAGTATCTGATTTGAAGCCCTCTACTGAGTACACTTTCAGTGTCAGTGCTAAGACAGTAGCAGGTAGTGGACCTGCAATTAGTGTATCCTTCGTCACTCCTCAAGAAGGTAAGATTTAATGCTGCCTCAACATTGGAATGTTCTTAATTAGTGGAACCCCTCTATACCGAGACTCTGTAAAGTGGCCAGATAAGTGAGGGTCCTCTCTTCAGGGTATGGTGGTTGTGGCTTACTGCTATTACTGATGATACAATGTGACCCATGACCTCAGAAGCACATGGAAGCTTGCTACCGCAGCAGTTATAGCACTATAGCTAGCCTTTATCTCTTCTTACAATTTTATTTTACAAGCGAGTCTGCAAATTTTTTGCCGAAGTGTCCGTTTTAAGGGTGAGTTTGTATGGACAATGATACTATTATTGGGGCTAAGCAAAGTATCCGCTATACGGAGTAGTGGGGTATCCACTGTTGAGGAGTTGGAATGTATTGAAATCTATGGAAATACGATCCGGACATTCAGAATTGTCCGTATATTGCAGGTATCTGCAGTTGTCCATTAGGCGGGGTTCCACTGTATTCCAGTGCATGTCCATTTACACATGCACACATGTGCATACACACAGCTCTCTCCAATGCTATTGGTAGTCTTAAAGCCAGCCAATATCATCCAACATCAGCGCAGATTTCCTGGGCAGCTGCAGCTATATGGGAGGATATTGTCATTGGCTACACTGTACAAGTAGAAGGACCTGACTCTACACATGAGATTCTAATAGGAAATAAATACATCACTTCTGTTGAGATATCTGACTTATTGCCCTCTACACAATATACCTTTGAAGTCAGAGCCCGGAAAGGTATGGATTAAGTACCCACACAACCAAAATTATTATTATGCACATGCATACATGTCAGTACCTGGTGCTCCTGGTGAATTAAAGGTCAGTCACAGTCTCCCAACTTTAGCACAGCTCTCCTGGACTCCTGTACTACAGAATGACACTATCACTGGCTACATAGTACAGGTTGTTGTACCCTACTCCTTATCTGTAAAAAAAGACAGGATTAAATTTCTAGTGATGGATGGAAATGCTACCTCTTTTGAAGTGTCTAACTTAAAGCCATATACCACTTACACTTTTAGTGTCAGTGCTGTAACTAAAATAGGCACTGGACTGGCAAAAAGCGTTTCTTCTACCACACCTCAAGCAGGTGAGGTTTTGCATGTTATAATTAAATCATAGAGAAGGTGAGCCTTCACTGACAGTTACCTTGTCTACGAGCATATTGTTCGGTGGAAATAGCAGTGTGCAAGCTATGCTAACAGTAGGCTAAGCCTTGCTTTCCCTACATGTACTGTCACTCACTAACTGCATATACGCTACACAGCTCCCTCTGGGTCTCCTAAGTGGTTGACTGTCAGGGGCACTCATCCAACATCAGTATGGCTTTCCTGGGGGGCTGTGCCAGAGGATGACCAGAATGGAGAAATCACTGGCTACAGCATACAAGTAGAAGGATCTGGCGCTGCACAAAACATTCAAATAGCTACCACGGTCTCTGATAGGGTTAGACCACGCTCTCTTATGGAAGATGCATACACCTCTAAGGAAGTATCTGATTTGAGGCCCTCTACTGAGTACACATTCAGTGTCAGTGCTGTGACAGTAGCAGGTAGTGGACCTGCAATTAGTGTATCCTTTGTCACTCCTCAAGAAGGTGAGGCTTCAATGCATAATGCTCTGATTATTACTTCAATGTTTAAATTACGTATGTGTAGCCTTGTAGTGTGGTTACGGTGGGGTGCTTATAAACAAATTTCATCGAAATAGACGAAGATTAACTGTTTAGTAAACTTGCTGACATTTCAATTAGATGCTGTTACGGTAGTCAGTCAGATCGAGCAGTTAAGTTATCGAGAGAGTCTTTGTTTATTTCAAAACAGAATTTTTGATCCATAACATGCACAATAATAATATTATGCACATGCACACAGGTCTCCCAAACACTATTGGTAGGTTTAAAACCAGCCAACATCATCCAATATCAGCATGGATTTCCTGGGAAGCTCTACGGAAGGACGTCACTGGCTACATCGTACAGGTAGAAGGAGCTGACTCTACACAAGCAATTCCAATAAGAAATAAACACAGCACTTCTCTTCGAATATCTGACTTAATGCCCTCTACTCAATACACCTTTGAAGTTAGAGCCCTGAAAGGTATGAATAAAGTCCACCTTACCCACTCAATGTTTGCTTTTCTCGATCATAATATACTTCTGATTCACTATAGCTACATTTTTATATTGTAGTCAGTATTGACTGTCCATTCTGCATGTGCCACATATACTATGCATGACATGTACATTGTATGCAAAGCTACTCAAAAAGCAAGCATAGGGATGTATAGTGGATGTGATACGTTATCCCTACAAATCTCATCTCTTTGAGAGAGCATGATAATATTTAGATCCTAGTTGTAACAAAATTATAATACTGCTATCTGATTGGTCAGGGCAGGTATCTATTTCCCATATAAACCTGTAAAAAGCTCATAATATAAAAATTATTGCTTATGGTTAGGATTGTTGCTAGGCAGCACTTTATATGTCAAGCCTATGGGCATTGTTGCTAGGATCTAAAATTGTTAGACACTGTTTAGTCGGTGATTTAAAAGACCTCAGGGCTCAGTAGAATCCTCGCTTTGCTCAGAATTTTACATAGATCCCTTCGGTCTTCTATATCACGTAGAAACCTCCTAAACAGTGTCTAACTTACAAGTGAAGCCATGCGACAATTGGTCCCTTGCTTGTGTAACAGTTAGTACCGTCAGTTGCACATACTGGTGTATATGCACACACTTAATTATTATTAATTAGGCCTCGTCGACACTCCATGGAGATTGAGACGATCATCACACCCTCCAGACCCCTCACTGGAGCTTGGCTCTGGCTCTTATTTCCAAGAGCCCATCAAATACAAAGCAGATTAGCATAATGATTCTGTAGTGGAGGTCCACTTCTAAATAAGCCATTATTATTGTTCAGAATTCTCATCAGCTACTGTATGCACACACTTATAGGACTCGATCGTGGTGATCCATTAACATTGCGATCATCTCCAGACCTCTCAAGCTCACCGAAGCATGACTCTTCTTTCCAGGTCCACCAGAAGTTCATCAAACACAGACCAGGTTAGTGAATTTTTCCCGTATTACATAGTGGAAGTCAGCCATTGGTGTTTTTTTTTGCATAGTATATACGTACTTGTACTGCACACATTTGTGACCCTCCACGAGGAAACCAAGCATAATGCGGTTGATACTTGATGTAAGAGTCACGAAATATGCTTGATCAGCACATTTTCCTGAATTCTGTGTACATGTATAGTTACAGTAGTGATATGCTTTAGTGACAGTAATGCCTACAGTGCCCCTGGTGCCTCTGGTGTCCTTGGTGTCTGTTGTTACTTCTGTGAGGTGCTTTGGTGACAGTGGTGCCTGTAGTGCCCCTGGTGTCCTCGGTATCTGTTGTCGTTTCTGTGAGGTGCTGCAGTGACAGTGGTGCCTGTAGTGCCCCTGGTGTCCTTGGTGTCTGTTGTTGGTGCTTTGGTGACAGTGGTGCCTGTAGTGCCCTTGGTGTCCTTGGTGTCTGTTGTTGTTTCTGTGAGGTGCTTTGGTGACAGTGGTGCCTGTAGTGCCCCCGGTGTCCTTGGTGTCTGTTGTTGGTGCTTTAGTGACAGTGGTGCCTGTAGTGCCCTTGATGTCCTTGGTGTCTGTTGTTGTTTCTGTGAGGTGCTTTGGTGACAGTGGTGCCTGTAGTGCCCCCGGTGTCCTTGGTGTCTGTTGTTGGTGCTTTGGTGACAGTGGTGCCTGTAGTGTCCCTGGTGTCCTTGGTGTCTGTTGTTGTTTCTGTGAGGTGCTTTGGTGACAGTGGTGCCTGCGGTGCCCTTGGTGTCCTTGGTGTCCGTAGTTGTTTCTGTGAGGTGCTTTGGTGACAGTGGTGCCTGTAGTGCCCCTGGTGTCCTTGGTGTCTGTTGTTTCTGTGAGGTGCTGCGGTGATAGTGGTGCCTGAGGTGCCCTCAGTGTCCCTTACTGTTTCTATAAAGTGCTGCAGTGACATTGTTGAAACAGCATCGGACACCGAGGACACCAGGGGCACCACAGGCACCACTTTCACCGCAGCACATCACAGAAACAGCAATGAACACCAGGACACCAAGGACACCAGGGGCACTGCAGGCACCACTGTCACAGCAGCACCTCACAGAAATAGCAAGGGACACTGAGGACACCAAGGGCACTGCAGGCACCAATGTCACTGCAGCCTGTACCTCACAGAAACAGCAAGGGACACTGAGGGCACCACAGGCACCACTGTCACCGTGCAGCACCTCACAGAAACAACAACAGACACCAAGGACACCAGGGGCACAGCAGGCACCACTGTCACCAAAGCACCAACAACAGACACCAAGGACACCAGGGGCACAACAGGCACCACTGTCACCAAAGCACCTCACAGAAACGACAACAGACACCAAGGACACCAAGGGCACCGCAGGCACCACTGTCACCAAAGCACCTCACAGAAACAACAACAGACACCAAGGACACCAGGGGCACAGCAGGCACCACTGTCACCAAAGCACCAACAACAGACACCAAGGACACCAGGGGCACAACAGGCACCACTGTCACCAAAGCACCTCACAGAAACGACAACAGACACCAAGGACACCAAGGGCACCGCAGGCACCACTGTCACCAAAGCACCTCACAGAAACAACAATTAACAGACACCAAGGACACCAAGGGCACTACAGGCACCACTGTCACCAAAGCACCAACAACAGAGACCAAGGACACCAGGGGCACTACAGGCACCACTGTCACCAAAGCACCAACAACAGACACCAAGGACACCAGGGGCACTACAGGCACCACTGTCACCAAAGCACCTCACAGAAACGACAACAAACACCAAGGACACCAAGGGCACCGCAGGCACCACTGTCACCAAAGCACCTCACAGAAACAACAACAGACACCAAGGACACCAGGGGCACAGCAGGCACCACTGTCACCAAAGCACCAACAACAGACACCAAGGACACCAGGGGCACAATTAACAGGCACCACTGTCACCAAAGCACCTCACAGAAACGACAACAAACACCAAGGACACCAAGGGCACCGCAGGCACCACTGTCACCAAAGCACCTCACAGAAACAACAACAGACACCAAGGACACCAAGGGCACTACAGGCACCACTGTCACCAAAGCACCAACAACAGACACCAAGGACACCAGGGGCACTACAGGCACCACTGTCACCAAAGCACCAACAACAGACACCAAGGACACCAGGGGCACTACAGGCACCACTGTCACCAAAGCACCAACAACAGACACCAAGGACACCAGGGGCACTACAGGCACCACTATCACTGCAGCACATCACAGAAATAACAACAGACACCGAGGACACCAGGGGCACTACAGGCACCACTGTCACCAAAGCACCTCACAGAAGTAACAACAGACACCAAGGACACCAGAGGCACCGGGGGCACTGTAGGCATTACTGTCACTAAAGCATATCACTACTGTAACTATACATGTACACATCGAATTCAGGAAAATGTGCTGATCAAGCATATTTCGTGACCCTTACATCAAGTATCAACCCATAATGCACTGGATATCAATCTGAGATACAGGCCAAAATAGTTGCCCAAGGTGATAATTATCGTTTTTCACTTTTCGGTATAGATATATAGAGGAATCATTCCTCTACACAAAAATCTGCTTAGTAGCTTCTAGAATGCTATACTTACCGAGTTATGACTCGAAGAAGTCGGCCGGGTAGCTAACATTGATCGTCCATGATACGGAGCCGTTGCCATAGTTGCAGCTAGGCAAGCACGGCAGCTGCACAGAAAACACTCTCCAGTCACTTCTTTCTTCGATTTTGTATACTAACGATCTATAGACACGCTTATCTTTTCGTTCTTTTCCATCGAAACGCCGGCTGCTGCTCTCTTTCCAACATTTTGGCAGCCATCTGGCTCTTTGACTTAGTGGGCGGGGCCACGTATTTACCATAAACGGCGAATATACGGACTTCCGCGTGCAAGGTACGTAGCAATGTTCATTGCAATTTTTTGCAATACTTTAGTACGGGCGATCCAGGTATATTTTTGCTCATATCTCCATGACTACACGGGCTAGAGACTTCAAATTTGCTGGAGCAATAGTTCAAAGGTTATAGTTGGTAATGGTGGCCTTAACTCGAATTTTTTTTTCCGCGCATTATGCTTGGTTTCCTCGTGGAGGGTCACATTTAATTATTACAGTACTCGTCAGTGATCCACAATCGAGACCAAGACTATTACCAGTAGCATCATCTCCAGACCCCTCACTAGAGCCGCTGGAGCAGCTCGGCTCTTATTCCCAAGAGCCTGTCAAACACAAAGCAGGTTGGCATAAAGTTACGTGTATAATAAATTTCTTATGTTCTGTAGTGGAACTTGTTCATTAGCTACTGAACAAGAGTTTAAGAATTCTTACCTACTATCATAGTAGTCCCAAGTTGCCATGTCTCAATCACTACAGCCATAAGCATTATAGGTGTGACATTTAATGTCATGCCCCAATTAAGACATAATCATTGAGAAGAAGAGACCATAGAAGTGAAGCCACACATGTGTATCAATAAATAATTATGAAAATGTGCTGGTATGTATATATGCATACACTAATTAAATTTTATAGATCATCCATGGTTGGGACTGAGGCCATTACCATCATCTCCAGATCCCTCACTGAAGTTCAGTTCTTATCCCCAAGAGCTCATCGAACACGAAGCAGAGCAGAGTACTGGTGATGCCTCACTTTCAATGGTTTTACCCGAAGGTACATTAGTAATTAAATCAATGTCAACATTACATATTACATGTATTGTGGTGGTGAATAGCTACTATTATATAATATGTCAGCTAGCCATTAGTATACAAGTATAAAAACAATTGAATAAAATTGAAGAATGAAGCAGGGATGGCAGGATCAAAAAGTACACAAACAAGAGATAAATCGCATCTATACTATACATCCCTATGCTTGCTTTTCTCGGCTGTTGTGCACCTATTAATCATGGTTGACGTGTTTATTGAGTGTGGTATGTGGGAGACATTTGTGCAGGTTGTTCCCTAGTTGTCACGATGGTTCAGGTTTATCAGTTTTGATTCAATCGCATTTTTACTGGTTATTTTTGCACCCCTCAAAAAGCAAGCGTAGGGATGTATAGTAGATGCGATTTGTGTACTTTTTGATCCTGCCATCCCTACTTCATTCTTCAATTTTATTCAATTGTTTTTGTACTTGTTTCTATCCTTTTTTATTGCACTTAGTGTAATTTATCAATTCCATCTTACAAGGTATGCTCACAACCTCTGATTAAGTGGAAGATGGGAGGTGCGCAAAATTCTTTCCATCCCTTCTTATAGAGTCTACCGACTCCGATAATATGATAATATTCATGTGATGCAGCAGTATTATAATATTATTGCTTCAATTTTTTATGTATCCAGATTATATCAAATTAAGGCATCTGAATGTCATTAAGTGGAATTTCAAAGATGAAAGTGGAAAAGTACAGCAATTAACTCTAATAAAGAAAATTGCCCACAAGTGGCGCACCATTGGAATGCTCCTTGGTCTGACCTACTTTAAGCTACGCTGCCTTGGTGATAAGTATTCTCATGGGTTTATATCAAGGCAGGAAGAATGCTGCCAAGAGGTTTTAAAACTTTGGTTAGATAATCCTCCTCTGAAATACCCTGCCACATGGCAAGGACTGATTAAACTTTTGGAGGACAGCCACTTAGAGGAGGTAGCGACTGAACTAACAAATATTTTGATAAAGCAATAGGTCGATGAGTGATAATTATCTTAGTCTGCAAATACTTCTTCATGATCATGCTAAGTGTTAATCAATGGAAATAACAATAATGTTTTTTATTGCAAATTAATGGAAATGCGCATGCGTGATTTCCCATTGTGGGGCCACCCCGACCGGTCATTAACCACAATAATAATAATAATGTTATATGCATGGTTTGCTGCAGGCCTACGTGAATGACGCTGTACTAGTACCTCCACCACCAGCTGCAGGGATTTGTAACATTATGTGCAGCTGACGCCCTTGTCGCATTTAAAAAGCAGCGCACAAATCAAGAGAACGCAAGCTGCTGTCTCGATCCGCATAGCAATCGGTGGGTGGGGGTACGCATGCGCAAATCGCAAACTTACGGAATCGAGTGAGGAAAACCCTGTAATAATATTCAGTACGGTGATACACACCCACTTTTAATACTATGGCGCAGATATCTGCCGAAGAAGTTGCTAATGGAGTCGGCCTCGCTGTAGTCTCGTGCCCAGCCTCTTTATCGCACGCGGAAAAAGAGTCTGGTGAAACGCGTATTCAATTTTGGTTCCATACGTACGTGACGTATTCTGACACGGGCACAATGAATGTCATTATAAGCGATGGCGCAATCACTGTTTAACATTATTATTCGCGCAAAGTGTTTGAAGAGCACCTACCGTAGGCTATGGCGCCAGCGGGATCCTTGGACAGTGGAGTCCGAGTGCTATGCTTGTCTCGTTGCCTGATTTGTACCCAAAAGGACGGCGGTAAGCTTTCAAAAACAGGAAAAATTTTCTCCTGGTAGACTAAGAGAGATAATCACATTCTTGCTGGCTAAAATGTAGCTTACCACTTTCGCCTAAACTTCACAGACACTAGCATGATTCAAACGTGGGATAGTTTCGGTGATCGCTTGCTGAATGTCAGTTTCGCTGTCCAACAACTACATGTAGCCATCTCCTACAAGTAAAGTGCAAAGTACACGGTGAAGCATCGCAATCTTTTCTTGATGACGTGGCACCGTTCTGCAATCTGATTGGACGCGGCCAATCTCACCGCGCGGAACCAAAATTGAATACGCGTTTCACCAGACTCTTTTTCCGCGTGCGATAAAGAGGCTGGGCACGAGACTAGCCTCGCTGTTGACGTGCTCTCAAAACCTTGCGACAACAACATTATTACTTCTCTGGCCGATTGTTTCAGCCAGTGGAGAGTGATTTTTGGGTCTCTACTCAGTGAGCTCGATCTTGCTGATGTTGACAGAGATAAGCCTACAGAGGAGGAGAAAAGGATAGCTGCTCTACGCACATGGAAGGCCAGGAACGGTAGTAAAGCTACTTATAAGGTTCTCGTGGAGGCTTTACTGAACAGAGGTGAACAAAATCAAGCTGAGAATCTGTGTCGAAAAATTCTAGTAGACCTTTCGACAATGAGTGGCAAAAATGGTAAATGAATTCTACATTAAATTAATAGTGGTACTGGGATCAGCATATTGTTCAGCCTCGTTCCCAGGCTCTCCCCCTCCTTTTTATTTCATACATGCATGCGATTTTATTTACGCGAAATTATTGTGCAGAGAGAAGGAAGGGGGAGAGCCTGGGAACGAGGCTACATATTGTTTAATAATATATCAGTGCTTTTTATAGGGCAGATGATCATTGTTAAGATCAATAGCTGGTGTGTGATTGTTCGGCCAGCCACTAATCTCAGCTATAGACCTTTTCATTGTACCTTAGGTAACTATTTTTGCGGGTACTAACATTAATATTGTGATATTTCTGTGGATTGGTCCAAAAACACAAAATTTTGTACCCGTTAACATTAGCTATATGCACTACAATTTGTTGATCCTGTAACATTTTCGCGCACAGATTGCAAATTTAGTACTTGCAAATTGTGGTTTAAGCCAAAATCCCAGAAAAATGTATACCATACTTCTTCTAAAAATTCGGCCCTTCTAATTATTCGGCACCCTTTACTGAATGATTGAAAATAGTCTCTAATTTTCGGCAAAGGTCGTCATGCATATATGCTATAAACGGGAATGGAATGAGCACACAGACAGAATGTTGAATATTAACCTCTAAAAATTTGGCGAAGCTAAAGCAATATTATTATTTTCATGCCGAATTTTTAGAAGAAATACGGTACTTGCAAATAATTGTTACCCTAAGGTATGTACCACTAAAAATAGTGTGGTGGCTGGCAGCAATTGAGGGTGTTTTTTTAACTTAATTATGATAATTATTATCGTCAACTTCCAGGCACCACCACGACTGACTGTGATGCAAAGGAAAGTGAATCTGACATAAGATTTGAGTGCCCCTGTGGTGAATGCTCGTTAGAAACTTACCTTGAAGATGGTTGTCCTCAATCGTGTATTCCTTATCTTGGGAGGACCACTCTTAGTGAAGAGGATCAAGAAAACTTGAATTTCATATTGAGAAAGGATACCAAAAAAATTATGGACAGTTTTGCCCGTCTATCTAACAGAACTTGTGATTCTCTAAAAAGGCAAGGAGTAACAGTTGACAGCTTAGTCAGAGTGGCTGTCAATTCCAATTCCTCTTTACATGATCAGTTGATAAAATCAACATCGGTTGATCAAGTGTTTACACATCTTGCTCCAGAAATGTCATTCTTTAATCATAAAACTTTGGCAGAGATAATTAATGAGTTAGGTGATTCTGATGACAAAGATCGTTTAGCTGATTATTCAAGAGAGTTTAAGGACTTTTGTAAGCGGAAGGTTTTCGAAATCGAACCAGGCCCTTGTACTTGTGGGAAACGCCTTTCTAAATTGAAACGAAGGAAACTGTTTGCTGTAGTTTTACCACCAGGCCAAGAAACAATGTTACGAAAATTTGGAGATGCTGTGAATATCAAGGAGACACTTGCAGAAATTCTTGGTGTCCCACCAGCTACCCTTCATCTCCACCGAATTGACAGGGGTAGCATAATACTTGTATTTTCAGTTCCAGATTCCATTGCACAAGAATTATTCCCCCTACCGAAGGAGAAACTTGCCTTACTGAGAGCAAAGGGTATGGTACTTTTTGTACCGCAAGATTTAACATATGAACCAAATCAGGTATATGCCTTTTTGATCTTTTCTCGCGAGTATGATAATTATAAATAATAACATTGTGTGCACAATAATAATTATTATAGATGGAAGATGCAACGAAACCATTTGCATGCAGTGCTGATATGCATGAATCTTCAAGTGAACACACACCCGCAGTTCCATCTGGTACACCTGGAGAGTTACTTGTCAGTCACAGTCTCCCAACTTCAGCACAGCTCTCCTGGACTCCTGTACCAGAGGATAAACAGAATGACACCATCACTGGCTACATAGTACGAGTTAAGGGACCTGACTCTACACAAGAGATTCCAGTGATGGATGGAAATGCTACCTCTTATGAAGTGTCTAAATTGAGGCCATATACCACTTATACATTCAGTGTCAGTGCAACAACAGAAGCAGGCGCTGGACCACCAATAATTGTATCTTCTACCACACCTCAGGGAGGTGAGTCAATATACTCATTGAAATTCCCTCTATGAAATGCTACCAAAGTTAAAGAGAGAGTATTTTCCATTATTATGCTAACATTATTAGTTTGTACCCACAATACTACTATGGTATATGCATGTATACCATAGATCAGGATATTTTCACCGGTAAAATATTTCACTTGTAAAATTAAATTTTTTGCATTTTGATCTAATTTTCATCGCCAGAGCCTTGGAAACCATCAATAGGCTTCAAGTAGTGGAGTAGAGACATCTAGTTCTTTCACACCACGACAACGTTGACTCGATTGTGCGTGACTTGAGGTGCCAAACTTTATTCTAAATATTCGTCTTGGAAAATATTTCATGTTAAAAATATTTGACGTACTAAATAGTTTGCATGCTTAATTTTTGTCAGTAAGGATCATTTTTTAACGACAAAATTTTCTGATCTAGGTAGTTTGCTGATAAACTATACCTGAACTGTTCAACATGACATTGTATAACTTGTATTTGTAACATTTATACACGTAGCTCCTTCTGGTAAACCTGGAGAGTTATGTGTCCGCCACAGAATTGCAACCTCAGCACAACTTTCCTGGACCCCAGTGCCAAAGGATCAGCAAAATGGAATCATCACTGGCTATACAGTGCAGGTTGTAGGACCGGATTTTATACGAGAAGTTTTAATAACTGATGCCACTGCCACTTCTACTGAAGTGTCTGGCTTGAAACGTGGTACTTCTTACTACTTTAGTGTCAGTGCCATGACAGTAGCTGGTGCTGGACCGCCATCAAGAAGCTTCTCCATTACTCCTTATGGAGGTAAGGCTTATGAGTTGCTAAGGCCAGCAGAAATCATATGCCTCATTATTTACTGTATAATTGAGAACCACAAGATCGTGAGTCTTATGTATATGTACAATATGTCAGTGCGCCCCCTCCCCCCAGCATAACAATACAATTGAGGCATGTCCACCCCTCAAGCCTTCAATAGAGGTATTCTTTGATGTGGGGCTGTGGAGGATCCTAAAGCTTTGATGGCCCCATCATGATTTAATGTGTTATATAAGAGAAAGGAAACATTCTTTTCCATGAATGACTGACCACCCCCAATTCAGACAGGGATTTATCTATAGGGTGGAGAGCATACGAGTTTCTCATGAGGTTGACTTACCCTCCTTAGAATTTAAACTAAATAGTACTTAAGTACTGGAATGTGCATGTGTCTGATTTCCCCCAGTGTATAATAATTATAGAATCATGGTTAATGGTTCAAGTGCTGATACAGATATACGTACCATGAATAATATTATAATCATCATAATAATATTATTATATCGGCCAAATTGGATATAAATGAAGCTAACCTTTCCCACCCCTTCCTTTTCTCATATCCACAGTTCCAACTGGTACACCTGGAGAGTTATTTGTCAGTCATAGTCTCCCAACTTCAGCACAGCTCTCCTGGACTCCTGTACCAGAGGATAAACAGAATGACACCATCACTGGCTACACAGTACAGGTTGAGGGACCTGACTCTACACAAGAGATTCCAGTGATAGATAGAAATGCTACCTCTTATGAAGTGTCTGACTTAAGGCCATATACCACTTACACCTTCAGTGTCAGTGCAATGACAGAAGCAGGCGCTGGACCACCAATAATTATTTCCTCTACCACACCTCAAGGAGGTAAGTGAATCCTTGTTGAAATTCCCTCCATGAAATGCGGCATAAAAATAAAACGCCACCAAAGTTCCAGGAGAGAAAGTGTCTGGCTTGAGACCCAGTACTTCTTACTATTTTAGTGTCAGTGCCATGACAGTGGCTGATACTGGGCCACCAGCAAGAAGCTTGTCTATTACTCCTAAAAGAAGTAAGAATTCCTGATACCCACGCTTTAGTGATGAAGCTGACCTCACCCACCCTCTCCTTTTCTCAACTACACAGTTCCAACTGATACACCTGGAGAGTTACTTGTCAGTCACAGTCACCCAACTTCAGCACAGCTTTCCTGGACTCCTGTGCCAGAGGATGAACACAATGACGACATCACTGGCTTCACAGTACAGGTTGAGGGACCTGACTCTACACGAGAGATTCCAGTGATGGATAGAAATGCTACCTCTTATGAAGTATCTGACTTAAGGCTGTATACCACTTATACATTCAGTGTCAGTGCAATGACAGAAGCAGGCGCTGGACCACCAATAATTGTATCTTCTACCACACCTCAAGGAGGTAAGATTTTGATAGTTCTCTACTGCAGTACTACCTTAGTCTAAGAGTGACAATTATTTGCAGGTACATATTTCTGCAATTTTGGCTTAAACGTGTTTTGCGAGTACTAAATTTTGTGATCATGTTATATGTGATGCCGTAAAGCGACATTTTTCTGCGTGAGTTTTATTTATGTGAATTATGCAAGTCAAACGGTGGTCGCATAAATTTGTATCGCATAAATATTATGACGCCATATATTTGTAATGCATGCAACATTGAAACGCATATATTTTCTCAGAGACCGATTCGCATAATTTTTTCACATGCAGAAAAATGTATTTTATGGTAATGGTACAAGATTGACACATTCCAGTACGTATAACTAATGTTAGTTACATAATTTTGTGTTTTTGGGCCAATCCGTGAAAATATCAAACATTATAGTACCCTCAAATATAGTCACCTTAAGGTATTAAATTTAGTACACACGTGCGCACACTACAGCTCCCTCTGGTACTCCTGAGTGGTTGACTGTCAGGGGCAGTCTCCCAACATCAGTACAGCTTTACTGGAGTGCTGTACCGGAGGATCAGCAGAATGGAGAAATTGCTGGCTATAGTATTCAAGTCGAAGGACCTGACACCATGCAAAATATTGAGACAAATACCTCAGTCTCCGAAGATTTGCTGTGGATTCCATATGCTTCTGAGAAAGTGTCTAACTTGAGGCCCTCTACTGAGTATTCTTTCAGTGTCAGTGCTAAGACAGTAGCAGGTAGTGGACCTGCAATTAGTGTATCCTTCGTCACTCCTCAAGAAGGTGAGACTTCAATGCATACTTAATCTAGTGCATTAAGTTATGTACACACTCACACACAGCTCTCTCCAACACTATTGGTAGTCTTAAAACTAGCCAGTATCGCCCAACATCAGCACAGATTTCCTGGGAGCCTGCAGCTGTACAAGAAGAATCTGATGATAAACTGTCACTGGCTACAGAGCACAGGTATATAGAAGGGCCTGACTCTACCCAAGTGATTCCAAGAAGTCGTAACATCACTTCTGTTAAGATACTTGATTTGAGGCCTTCTACTCAATACATCTTTAAAGTCAGTGCTGTGACAGTTGCAGATATCAAACCACTTGATGAAAGAGGTGAGACGTCAACGCCATAGTTTGGATTATTCTCTCACCATAACATATACTGTAATTCACGAAAATTTCGTTGTTAAAAAATTATCATTTTGCGCGAAGTGATGAATATTTTTTACGCGAAAAGTTTACCTGTACTGCTGACTTATACCACAGCGAATATATGGCGCGTGCTTAAAGTTGACGAAAATATTGTTACACGAATACTTCTAGCACTAAATTTTTGTAAACAAATCACGGTAATACAAGAAGCGAGCTCACTTCACTCGCTCACTCCTTTCTCTCTGAGCTGCATATTATTGTGCACATACATGTAATATTATGTCGACGATCGACCTTTACCTACATGCGCATGCGCACGTGCACATCCTTCCTGATCATGTGACTTTGTCAATCAGCTAGCAGAAGAAATTCGTTAGTTGTCTTGCAGCTTCGCTTGCAAGGGCTTCCATCCAGAGTGTCACCCCTTTGCATTCTCCATTGGGTTTGGGTATTAGTGGTACTGTTCAGTCTAATTCTGCCCTGGCGCAAGCAGCTGACTTTAGTCACTGCTTGGGCCATACCCAGCCGTGTCAGTGGGCTATCTGTTGTATCACCCCAAGTCCTAGAAATAAAACGTTTTAGCTTGGATGGAATCGCTTCTGGTCACCTTTCCAGTCGTACACACGCATGCACGCATGCAACTATAATCTTAGTATAATGATACACTATGATCAAGTGTGCACACATACACACATACACTGATATCCACATGCACATGCACACAGACATGTATACAGTTCCTTTTGGCACTCGTCCATGGCTCAGGTCTAGCTATGATCTATCAACATATTCCTGGAAATCTTTCTTCACGGCTACAAGTGGTAAAAACACACCACAGTACAGGATGATGTTGGAATATGCATCAAGTTTAGAGGATGCCTTAGCTGATGTCACAAATCTAGATGTTCTTACCGTGGAACTAACAATAGTTGGACTTATTACGGATGATCAAATGAAACACGTGCTTCTTGGTATACATGATGCTAAGGTCAAAGCAGCTAGTATACTTATTGGCTTGGTCACAATTAAGGTTTATTCTAACTCAGAGAACTTCACCACATTCCTTGATGTGCTCAAAAAACATGAAGCAAAGTATGGACATACCGGTATACTAGCAAAAATCAAAGATTCTGAAAAAGGTTTGTTTGTGATAATAGTGTGCACTGCATCTAACTTTAATACCAATGCAATTTTCCATAGCCCATGACTACAGGCCCTGCATGACACTATATTTAGCAGTAACCTTGTCATAAAGGATAGGCAGCAATTTTCAATTTTCAATTTTCAATCCATCTGTACACATGTACATCTGTGTGCTAATTCATCAGTTTAACAATGTTATTATGCACATGCACGTATTTGCACATGCAATGTCATAATTATTATAGGACTCCTTGATGATCCAGTATTAGGACTGAGCCCATTACCATCATCTTCAGAACCCCCATTACCTTCATTGAGGCTACCGCTACCCTCTCATCCTTATAGACACAAAGCGGAGCAGAGTACAGAAGGTTAGCATAATTATTTCTTTAGGCCGGTCAGCAACACTGAAGCCAGATCCTTAACAACTCTCAATGCAAGCACATTCATTTCTTCCCTGAAAACGTGATCGCTGATCTGAATCAGCTGAAGAGAGCTGGCGTGATAGTATAGGAGTAAAGCCAAACTAGTTCCTTGCTTGTGATGTTATCAGTTACTGTAGTATAATATTACTGTTGTTGTGCACACGTATACTGGTATACTTAATCATTATAGGACTCTTTGATAAGCCACATTTGGGCAGATTGAGCCGATTATCATCAATTTCAGACCCCATCAAACACGGATCAGGGCAGAGTACTGGTCATGCCTCACTTTCTACAGTTTTACCCAAAGGTATATAGCATAAAAGTTAATATTAGGTAACTATGCATTGCATGATAATAATGAATATACCAGAGCAGCTGATCATTACCTCACTACTTCAGTTTTATCCGATGATCAGAGGGGTATATAGGAGTGGGGGGGGGGGGGGGGGCAGAGGGGCGATTGCCCCCCTCCCCCCACTTTTCTAGGGGGGGGGGGGGGCATAGCCCCTCCACTTTTTGAATCTGAACTTTCTTATACTAATTAGCTAATTAGGAATTCATTGTGTATTTTATACCATGCATTGTTGAAATAAATTTTCTTACTGCCTGAACGAACCTAATTACACAGGAATAACTGATTCAAATTTTAGTCCCCGAAATGCCTCAGAAAGCATCTGGTAATACCTAAACTCTCAAAATTTATGGGGAAGCATGCCCCCAGACCACCACCCCCCGGAGAGCTGCAAGCATTCTGCGTCGGTTTGTATGACCCCCACTTTTTTATTGCTTCCTACCCCTCTGATGATGTGATGCTGTATAACAATATGACAGTCATATTATATAGCTGAACTATAATAATATTATAGGTTATACCATCATCGAGTGGAAAGATGAAAGTGGAAAAGTACAGCAGTTTTATCTTACAGAGAAAATTGCGCACAAGTGGCGCACCATCGGAGAGCTCCTTGGTCTGCCCTACTCCAAGCTACAAAGCCTTGGTCATGAGTATCAGGATCGGTTTGAGAGCTGTCGAGCAGTTTTAGATCTTTGGTTAGATGATCCTCCCCCGAAATACCCTGCTACGTGGCAAGGACTGATTGACCTTCTGGAGAAAAGCCAGTTAGCTGAGGTTGCTACTGAACTAAAAACTGTTTTGAGCAAAGCTATAGATCTGTGAGTGGTACATGTAGTTTCTACATAATCGTGTATTATACTAGTTAATCAGTGGAAATATTATTATTATCATATTGATGTTTGTTATTGCAATAATGGAATTAGTGCGCGTGCGTGATTTCATTCACGCGGTGGGACCACCCCGATTATTAGTTTGTGGCGCGGCGGTGTCTCTCGTGACAAGAATTAATTAATGGCTGGCAGTGCTGAAGAATTGGTGAGTCGCAAGACTTAATTCTGCAAGCAGTAATCTCTCCGACTTGGACCGGCGTGGATCTTTCCCGTCGATCTACGACTTGAATGAAGGTAGCTACATGAGCTATAAGTTATACAGCGCATGTTAATTTTGAGAAGTATAGAAAGGTGTTGCTGGCTATGACATGTACATCTAGTAAACAACCTACGCCCAGGTCTAGTTGAGCATGATATAGCTATCCATCTTGTATGATTACAGCTTAGCCATGGCATCTGGAAGTCTATTAATCCTGAGCTACATAGTGACTAAGCCTCGAACCCAGGCTCACTTTCGGGGGGAAGGGAACGTGAGCCTGGGTTGGAGGGGGCATAGGCCATCACTGTGGACGCACAATCCACAATGATCCCTGCTATTTCCCTGTAGCCCTGACTCTCGAAGATCTAGCTGCTGTATACAGCTGTCTCTTTGAAGTCCGCAGCAAGTGGTTCAGCATTGGACTGGAACTTGGCGTTGACGCCACAAAACTGACCGATATCGAACTTTATGGATCAGACGATGGAAAAGCATTGAGAAAGATGCTCATGATTATACTCAAGAAACAAATATCAGGACGACGGCTGTGTGAGGCACTACGGGAGCATGTTGTAGATGAGGCCGTCCTTGCACAAAACCTGGAGATCAATTTACCAAGATCGGTAATCAGCCGACGACTACAGACAACAAATTTTATGACAAGAGGTAATTATTAATTATATCAATTACCACATCATTGGATTGAATTAATCTAGTGTGACTGTCTGTATAATTAATATTATGTAGGCACCAATGATACTCGGCGCTCTTCAAATACACCTTCTTCATCAGCCGTGACTTCCAGCATCGAAGTCAGCACAGTGAGTACTCAGGCACTAGCTGAATTTACTTGACATCATGACTAGATTCTATTTATAGGGGATGGATCCAGGACTTATACTGGAAGACAGATTGTCACCAAGTGAACCAATTTCTAAAGGTGGGCTTTCACATGGCACCCAAGTAGAATTGGAATATTTGCTAACTTTTTCCCCATCAATACAGGGGCAGAAGGTGTGTCAAACTCTCTTCCAGATGTTGTCACCACTGGACAAAGCCAGGTCAACCCCAAAATAAAGGTAATTAAATTTCACAATATGAAGCACACTAATACAAAGAAATTTCTTGTTAATAATATATAGAGACTACCAAACCACTACAATGACGAAGATTGTACTCACTGTTTCAAAGTCAATGTTGTAGGAGATCCAGGTATGGTAGTCTCGCAAACTAGCTCCTTTGCGTAGGAGGGGCTGGCTCACGAGACTAGTTAGTCAGGGTGGCCCAGTAGAGTCTACTCATGCAGTCATCAAAAGTTTCCAGCTGTATCCATGGATACTATACGATGTCATAGATGACATAGATACATACATGTCATTATAATTCCAGATGTTGGGAAATCTACCATGCTGCTACGATACATGAAATCTTCATTCACATTTGGAGGTATGTATGCCTAGTACTCAGTGAATATCATTCTTAATCTGCTGATTTTGCTGAAATTTCTTGCAGATTGCATGCTGGGACCTACTCTTCAGTGGGAGACAGTTGACGTATGTGTATTTCAGTACAACAACAAACCGTAACGAGTCAAATTGTACCTCTGGGACATGGCCAGCTGTGAGCAGAACTTCGACTTAATACCAACCAGGTATACAAAAAATAATGTAGCTGTTGTCGATGATAGAGCTGGATATTGTGAGTCACGACATATTTGACCTTCCACCTCTCTCAGAGTACGAGCTCTACGTCAAGAAATTTGGAGCTGATGATACTAGACAGGTAAGTCAGGTGACTGCTTAGCCAATACGAGTGTAGCACCATGTAACCACACGAATGAAGCGCATTTGTCACGTCTTCTGCGCATGCATGATAATGTATTTTCTGGTATCCAGCTAGTCCATATAATTGAGGTTCCGGATAAACGAGGTCCAGATAACGGAGATTGCATTGTATAAATTTTTGTCAATGTACACTTCCCTCTATATCATATTATACTCTTGTCTGTAACTTATTATGTAGCTGGTCGTTATGAGGAACGGGAGGGAGAGGAAGCAGGAGGAAGGAGAGTATCTTTCAGAAGGATGGAGGGAGAAGGCTGATGTCTTTCCTCAAGAAAGCTGGCCAAGTTAGTACATGTAGTCTGACCCTTTTTCTCCTGACGACCTTTACCTTCGCGTTGTGAATTATATAGGGTCCGCAAAGTGAAAATTCGACCTCTGAATTTCGGACAAATTACAACCGGTGCATCAAGGGCTCACCGGTACTTAATCAACCGCACCCCAATCCCCGTCCTTAGTGCTTCCTTTGGGGGAGAATTGCACAATTTGCCACCGATCCGAGATTGAAGTGGGCGTGGTCGTGGGACGGCACAACACAAATTTATTCTAATTAAGCCAGCAGCTAGCCTAGGTACTAGTGCTGCAAATGCGCCCCTGTGTACCAGCAAAGCCCTTCGTTTCTGGTGCTGGTAGGGCTGTTTTATCTGTAGGTAAGTGAGAAATGGAGAGATCTGGGGGCATTGCGGTTAAATGGGTGTGGCCTTGCGATCCCTACCACTTGCGTTTTATGGGATATGGTCCACACATTGCATGTAGTGGATGAAATGAGATTTCAGTGAACCCTTGCCATCTGGCTGGGAGCACTCTAGTTCTGTCTATTGATAGTGATGGCAAACCAACATTGAAACCTTAGAAATGCATTTCACTCTTGCATCTCACAGAATCAAAAATTTCTGCAGATCATTTTGGTGAAAGTTTCATCTTTATATCTTGTTCCTGAGTGAAGTTATGATGTGAAGTATGTGTTGAAGTCTCATAACTGGCCTTGTCAATTCTTTATAGGAGTCCCTGCTGTTGATAAAATTCCAGATTTCATTGTAAACTTTGTGTGGAAAGGGTCTGGTCTGCTTGTGGAACACCAGGGACCCACTGCAACCACAGATGTGAGTCAATCTGCTACTCGAGTCAGTAGAATTGTGTGTACAGTACATGTAGACAACAAATACCATGGCAATGTAAATAAATGTGTATATGTAGTAGTATACATAACTACAGGTGATAGAGTAGAAGATTAATAATTATGGGGTACTCCCCACTAATTAAAAATACATGTACATGTACCATAGCATTGAACTATGAAGACTATGGTACTTATGACTGTTGTACTATTTGCAATTTCTGGTGGGTGGGGGGTTAAGCCTGTAATCAGCAACTTCTTTTACTCTCACTCACTCTTTCTCGTTCTCTCTCTCTCCCTCCTCTCTCTCTCTCTCTCGCCATATATTCGCTGTATAAGTTAGTGCAGGTAAATTATTTTCGCACAAAAATTTTTTCATCACTTCATGCAAAACAAAAACTTTTTACATGTACATTGTATGGGTACAAGTACATGTACATACACAACACACTAGTCCAACCTCGATTATCCGAACTCTCGATTATCTGAACTCAATTTGCAAAGAAAATGCAGGGTCAAAGTACACATTGTGACCACGTGACTGGATTGCGCATGCGCAGTAAACCTATGTCGCATAGTTGCCACGCAAGAACCAGCTGCTGTGCTGCTATCAAATCTAGTTTTAACACTTAATTAAGTAAGTAAAAGAAACGCATGGTAAGCGTTCTATGGATCGAGAATAGGATTAAAATCGTCAAAATGCTCAATAAATCTGTCTATATAATACGTTTTTGAATGCATGATCGATCTGGTGGGTCGTGGTCAACGTTATCCAAACTTCTTACATGTATTTCAGGGATAGTTTTGTACACTGTTCTATGTACATGTAGCTGGGACCACCGGTGGTGTCCTGATTAAAGGAGATGTCCTCATTCGTTATAGAGGGGTTCCACTGTATGCACAAAATCTAACAATGTTATAACATGTACATAGTGTACCTTCATTTTCAGTGGTTGTAGTGTGGAATCTTGGTATAGGTCTCCGGCCGTAGCGGGTGACGTGGTGGACTCTACCAGTATCAGTGCCCACGTAGAGGTGACTGCTGTCTCAAGGATGGAACTCCATACAGAACACACGGATGGAGGGGGTAAGAGATGCAAGCGATCTATCCCGGACAAGGATATAAAATTGATGATTTCACATAGAAAATTGAATATTTCACACAGATAGTTCTGCATCTGTTGTGTGGCCTGCCATACACATAAACGTTACAGGTGCAAGGATTTATACCTGTAGGAGGGGGGAGGGGGGAGGCGAAGGGGGAGAAGGGGGGACTTGCTCCAGTACCCAAGTACTATTCTAAAGTTTATATATACAACCAGTGGTCGGGGGTGGGAAAATCTTGTGCTCCCAATGCTCCAAACAAGTTCCTTGGGTGCACATGAGTAGGTACTGGGCGATGGGATACATGACATTGTGTATCATTATACTAAGGTTATAGTTGTCCGTGCGTCTGTGCGTCTGTGCGTACGAGCGGGAGGTGACCGGAAGCGATTTGACCCGAGCTAAAAAGTTTTTTTTCTGGGCGTCACTGGACTTGGGACAATACAGCAGACAGCCAACTGACGGCGGCTGGCTATGGCCCAGCAGCCACTAAAGCGAGCTGCTTCAATAAAACGGCAGGGCAGAATTAGACTGAACTGTACACTTACATATGGCGGCCTGGAGAATGCGAAAGGGTGACATTCTGGAGTTGATGTTGCCCATAGGTGCTTTCCAGAGGGAGGCGATTCTATTCTAAGCGTCTTCTCTTGGGACCCCTTGCGAGCGAAGCTGCAAGATAAGTAACGAATTCTTTAGCTAGGTGATTGACAAAGTCACATGATTAGGCAGGATGTGCACGTGCGCTAGCTTGCTCTCAGCGCATGCGCACAAACGTGTAGGTAAAGGTCGTCGACCACACATGCACAATAATATCACAGGGATAAAGGAGTGAGCGAGCGAAGCGAGCTCACTCCTTGTATATAACTATTATTATGTAGGCTATGCCATCTGTTTGTATAGTGTACGTGGAGGTTTACAAATTGTGTGTAGTTGGTCACGTACCACTAAACATGTGGTCAGATACATTGTTTATCTACACCCGCTAATGCACTAGTAACTGTACGCAGATACAGACCACAAACACACCATTACAGTCCAATCTCGATTATCCGAACCCCTTTGGCCAAGGGGAAATTTTGAACCGTTTGGATAAACAAGGACACCTCCTTAATCGGGGCACTTTAAGCTGTCCCAAAGGTGTCCGGAATAGAGGGGTTCCACTATAATATTATTTCATACATGCATGTATGTTAGAATTTGTGTACTCATTTACACCTGGGTTGAAAGTGAAAGTGTACTGAATGTATACAGTATATCTACATGTAGGTACACTATGGGTAATGTTGAGCCATGATCTTATTGTTTATTAATTTTTAGCTGACTAAAGTACACTTAGTTTTGGGAGCCTTTCTTATCACAGTGCACGCTCGCTCGTGTGGGAATGATAAGCCTTATGTGGTCATTCAGCAGTTGTTTGTTTCATTTCACCTGTTATACATGTACATGTACATGTACCTATTACAAATTGGTACAATCATATACATGTAGCTAATCCATAAAGAAATTCTGCAGGTGCAGTTTGTGATGTGCTCTGTTTGAGTTTCTCCCATCGACAACCCGATCACTTCCTGGCAAGCTGCTCCAACGGCTCCCTCAGACTATACCACACCAAAACAGGTAGCTAGCTATAGACTCATTCGAACAAAAATCTTAAAAGGTCACACCATACTAACCTTAACATCATTCTTGGTTGCTATCTGCATGTAGAAACAAACAAAGATTTACTTTGGACAACTTAACTGTTTGGTAAACGTTTCAACTAGATGCCCTGAGGATGACTAGAGCATCTAGTCAAAAGCCGAAAGGGAATTAATATTATTTGCTGAACAGTTCAGTTATTCACAGCATATCTCTCATGTACCAAGGTTATGATCTAATTTTTTGTATTATCTTATGCTTAGCCAAACCTCTCCTGGCATGGAATACATTCGCCCCATACGGAGCTTCCGTGGTACATGTGGAGTGGGTGGAGTCTTGCCCCAGGCTATTCCTGGTTCAAGACTCACTCAATACCATCTATGTGTGGTAAGTGGGGTTGATAGACGATATTTATGCAAATTTTGCTACATGACATAATTATTGTCTTGATATCAGGGATCTAATGCAGAATGATTCAGAACCAATGTTCAAAGAAACACAAACATCTAGGTAGGAATATACTTGCATGGCATGCACAATATCATGCATGTACATTGCATGTGTAGCATGTATTATGATCACCATTCTATATTTCTTGCTCATGTTTTATAGGATAACTTGTTGTCGACTTCATCATCAAAGCCACACCCACAAATCATCCCCAGCCCTGCCCATCCTACTCTTAGCCTATGCAGACTATTCAGTAGCTATTCATCAATTCAAAGAACTAGCACAGGATATTAGTGAACGTGAGCTAATGCTTGAAAACTACCTGACCAGGTTGGCCTAATTGATGACTATCACTATAATTGTTATTCGTTATTATAGTACCATAAAAATTTAATTAATACTTTAAATTTGAGATTAGATCTAAAATAATTATTATGTGCAAGACACAGTCATAATAACGCAATACTTGACAATGTGATCATGACATTGTAATAATTATTAATTTTGGAGGATGTCCTCATAATTATTGTTTGTGTAAGTACACCTATACTGTTTTTGTGGTATTTTGGTATAATATTATTTGTGTGATGTAGATGTGGGCTGAGAATTGGTAGTGGGTATAGGCCCATACAAGCTTGAGGTGTATATATACTCAAAACATGAAGTTAATGTAGCTAGGGCTTTTACTATAGGTGTTAGGGCCTTCCTCTATTGTAGCTATAATAAAATTAGTACTTTACTGAACAGAGATTATGAGTTACAGAAGTTGGAAATTTTTTAAGATACTCAAGTTTCTCAATCTGAAAATCCAATTACATTCTTTAACCTCCCAAGTAAAGTTTACTTCTACACTGGATACAAAAATAATTAGTAATCACATGTCATCTATACGAAGTTCACTATACCCAGCATATTTATACCAATAATAATAATAGTATGACATTATTAAGTTGATTCTATTGTTCCAGCTGCAGTAAGGGTTGTTTATCTCCTCCACCACCTTCGGAATGTACGTCAACTGCAACTTTTACACCAGCACTACCTTGGCTTGGTTTTTGGATTCCTTCAGGTTGTTTTTCAGGTGCTCGAGGTGGATTTCCACCACCGTTACGGTAATCTTGTTTAATATTATCACTAGCAAGCTTTTCTATAGCTAAGATGACCTTTCGAACGAGATAAATTTCCCTTTCTTTCTCTGATTTGTCCTTCCATTCCTTGTCGCCACATATGCGGTCAAGTTCTTTGGTATCACACATCTCTTGTGCTTTGATGAGGAATGCAAAGGGTGAATTATTGTGTCGAAAGATGACCTGAAATGCAATTAGAGCAGCAAAGAACGTGACAGATGCCTGGTAGATAACATAGAGGCGGTTTGGAGCATCGTCTATAGCATTAGTGATGGGTAGCAGAGTGAGAAGAGCGAGAGACAGCCCAACAGACACTCCCGTAACAATAAATAGGACGATAAAGCAAATGAACGTTACACAGTTTTTACAAATTCTCTGGCGATCAATAATTATTTCCTCAGTATCGTTCTCTTGTGGGACCTCAAGGGCCACTTGGTCTGCAGGACCTGGGTTTTTGTTCTTCCACTCCCAGAAGTGGTTAATGAAGTAATGCACTTGTTGAAAGCCAAGGACATGAACAAACAAGATCATTGCATAAAGGAGAAGAATACTTGTGGCGTGGTAGGGATTATCGATGAACGCAAAAATGATGTGGTAGCAGTGTGTAAAGACGCATGCAATTGGAGATAACATACAGTATGTAAGTCTGTACCATTTTTTGGTAAACCGAGCTATGATCGGTACTAGAGTATAAATTATGAGAAACCAGAGTCCATCGAAAATTATCATCACAATGGGTACACTCCAGAAATACCAAGGAGCTGCGTAATAATAATCGTGAATTTCGTCTGATAATTTTCCATATTCAACGAACGCCATACTGTCTGCTGCAAAGATAAGTATATGAAACAGTAAAGAAATCGTAATCTTTATCAAAAGATTAGCATCAGCTTTTGCCCTTATTTTCTTCGTCCTACTCTTTAATTCTTTCTCAATATCTTTACCAATCTCATAGGGTTTAAGCTCAAGCAAGTAGATGAAAAAGAAAATAACATAAACCATCATAAGAAGTGGAACAAGAAACTGTGCTGCCAGCGCAAGTGCATCTATGTTTTCGTTCGACTTGTACCAGATCTTAAGAGTTCCACTAGTGTGGGAACGACCTTTGTATGTATCGTCGATGGGAGCTGTGAACTTTTGATGCATTGCATAGAGTTTAAGCTGCATTGTGAAATGTATATTATATTATTATATCAACAATAATACACACATGTAGAGGGGGTGGGGGGAGAGAGAGAGATCATGATATATAAAGGCTTACCCTCTGTGTAAGTAATGTCATGTATTCTTCACTAGTACCATTGCAACTTGCATCTAACTGAAGATCTAATGACTCAGTTTGTAATTCTGGATCAGAAAACAGCAGCGATGTGAACTGGAAAATTTTTACTGGATGGAAGAAAAAGTAGATAGCCGATGACCAGAAATAGACGACCGGTGAGCCTGGATTCATCACATGATTGAATTCATTCACGTAATGGTATCGAACGGTGACAAAAACGGGAACGCTACCACTCGGCGCAAAGAAAGCCTGCTGCAAATTGTACACGTTTGAATCTCTGCTCAGTACCTCAGCCACCAGGGATTTGTAACATTGTGTGCAGCTGTCACCCTTGTCGCATTCGATCAACGGATCTTCATCGGAAGTGACAGGTTGGCCGCTGACAAGCAGCGCACAAATCAGGAAAACGCAAGCTCCTGTAGCTTTCTTCACCATCGAACATTCCAATGACGACTCAATCGCGTTATTCTGATGGAGGATGTCTGTGATCATGTCATTTTTAATCCGCATGCGCAATCGGTGGGCGGGATACGCATGCGCAAATCCCGAACGGAATCGAGAGAGGAAAACCCTGCAATGATATTCAGTACGCTTATGGTGCTTCAATATGATGGCGAGGGTTTCTGCCGAAGAAGTTGCTAATGGTGTCGGCCTCGCGGCTGATGAACTTTCAAAACCTTGCGACAGTAAAATTATTCCTTCTCTGGCCGATTGTTTCAGCGAGTGGGAAGTGATTTTTGGGTCTCTGCTCAGTGAGGTCGATGTCAATTACGTGACACTACAGCAGTGAAGAAAAGGATAGCTGCTCTACGCAAATGGAGGGATAGGAAGGGGCGTGAAGCTACTTATAAGGTTCTCGTGGATGCTTTGCTGAGCAAAGGTGAACGATATCAAGCTGAGATTCTGTGTTGCAAGATTCTAGCAGACCAAATGAGCGTCACAAATGGTAAGTGAATGTATTCTGTATTGAACCAATAGTGGTACCAGGTCGGACCATTGTTAAACAGTGATCAGTGCTGCTGGATTTCATTAGGCCAAGTGATATTTACAACTGGGAGGTGGGGCAGATGTAACTAGAGCTCTGTAGAGCACATACCCCGCTAGCCTCGTCCCCAGGCCTTCTGAGGGGGGAGGGGGAAGGAAGGCCTGGTATCCACTGCATGCGCATGCGCTACATTTTCCGTATAATTTACCGTAAAGTGTCCGTACACTAATATCTACCACGTGCTGACAAGTGAAACGGTCCATGTGTCTAAAGAATACGGAATGACCTCCCGACCTTTGTACTAGCGATCACGCTAAACGCGTGCCCACGCTGTTCAGAGGCCTTTGTCGATCGATGGACAATATCGCTCGGGCCACCTCGAAATCTCGCTCGAACTTCCAACTGTCTAAGCCTGCCATTACTAGGTACGTTGAGCACGATGCATTAAGGTCAAAGGACAAGTATACTAGACAGTATCCGTACGTAATCGGATTATTCAGAATCTGAATAATAACAGCGCATGCGCATGCAGTGGATACCAGGCCTTCCTTCCCCCTCCCCCCTCAGAAGGCCTGGGGACGAGGCTAATACCCCGCGCTCTCTGCCAGCGTACATGGTGTAGTATTGCAACACTATGCGGCAGTTTTATGACTTGACGACCCTTTCCAACATTGAGGTTGAGCATGCACAGTCCATCAGCATACTAAACGAGTGGGTGTGGTCGATAAACCACAGGCATACTGAACAGAAAATTCACGATTTGTAACACTAGTAAGCCTTTTTGAGCAATTCGAAGCGTGTACAAACCAGTTTTTCACCGATATCTACTGATTGGTCGTGCTTATAGCTCGCACAGACGCCTAGAACGCGAGATCTGGCGATTTTTATGCCGACAACGACAACGAGGACGACAACAACGACAGACAGACAAACCGATTGCTTTACCCCTTGCGCATGCGTGCGGGGTAATAACTAATGTTTGGCCAGCTGATGTAATGAATAATTTCAGCTATATTAAACAAGCACATCCTCCGCTGCCTGTTGACGACCTTTACCTACATGTGCAAATAATTATACGCATGAGCAGAAAGCACATGGCCTGGTGTGGGTAAGGTCGATAGGCGTGGCCAGAAAAACATAGTGTTTACGATGTTCATGGGCTTCACCAAACAATTAGAGGCACAATGGAGCCAGTTGTTTGATGATGCTGACAGATTCCCTGTGCTTACGAGTTACTCAGATGCCTAGATCTTCAGATTTGACGATTTTTGCATTGACGACAGATAGATAAAACCGATTGCTTTACCCCTTGCTGCACATGCACACGTGGGGTAAATATTCATTGTATGTATCACTAAACTAGTAGTGTGGTGGCAGAAATTAAGGGTGGATGGGAATGAGAAACCATTTTTTATCTTTAGGTCAAATTCCAGAAACCACCACAACTGACTGTGAAGCAAAGGAAAGTGAATCTGACATAAATGCTCATTAGAAACTTACCTTCAACATGGTTGTCCTCAATCATGCATTCCTTACCTTGGGATGACCACTCTCAGTAAAGAGGATCGAGAAAACTTGAACTATATACTGAAAAAGGATACCAAGAAAATCATGAAGAGTTTTGACAATCTATCGGATGGAACTTGTGACTCTCTAATAAGACGAGAAGTACCGGTTGAAAGATTAGTCAGAGTGGCTGTCAAGTTCGATCCCTCATTACGAGATGAATTAAAGAAATCAAAATCAATCGATGAAGTGTTTACAGATCTTGCTCCAGAAATGTCATTCTTCAATCATGAAATTTTGACGAGGATAATTGATGTGTTAGGTGATAAAGATGACAAAGAATGTCTGGCTCGTTATTCTAAAGAATTTCAGGAATTTTGTAAGCGGAAAGTTTTTGAAATTGAACCAGGCCGTTGTACTTGTGGGCAACGCCTTTCTAATTTGAAACAAAGGAAACCCTTTGCTGTAGTTTTACCGACAGGTGAAAAAAAATTACGAAACCTTGAAGATGCTGTGAGTATAAAAGAGACGCTCTCAGACATTCTTGGTGTCCCATTAGCTACCCTTCATCTCCACCGAATTGACAGGGGTAGCATAATACTTGTATTTTCAGTTCCAGATTCCATTGCACAAGATTTATTCCCCCTACCAAAGGAGAAGCTTGCCTTACTGAGAGCAAAGGGTATGGTACTTTTTGTACCGCAAGATTTAACATATGAATCAAATCAGGTATATGCCTTTTTGGCCTTTTCTCATGAGTATAATAATAGTATTGTGTGCACAAAACAATAATAGTTGGAAGACGCAACGAAACCACTTGCATGCAGTGCTGATGTGCATGAACCGTCAAGCAAACACACACCCACAGTTCCATCTGGTACACCTGGAGAGTTACTTGTCAGTCATAGTCTCCTGACTTCAGCACAGCTCTCCTGGACTCCTGTACCAGAGGATGACACAATCACTGGCTACACAGTACAGGTGGAGGGACCACAGTTTATGCGAGAAATTTCAATAGCCGGTGCTGCTACCACTTCTACTGAAGTATTTGGCTTGAGACCCCATACCTCTTACTACTTTAGTGTCAGTGCCATGACAGTAGCTGGTACTGGACCACCAGCAAGAATCTCATCCATTACTCCTCAAAGAGGTAAGGCTTAGCTACTATGATTTTGGCTTTGGATTTAAAGCATATGAGTTGCTGATACCTATGCTTAATAAATCATCAATTGCATTTGTTGTGTTTGCGACACTAAGCAATATTTCATGAATTCCAATTAACTTTCTATTAATTTGGAGGGGGGTGGGGTGGGGATAGATCCTCTTGGAGGGAAACACATTCTGCTGGGCTCTATACAGATAAACCCTGAATAGTGCTCTCCTCTCTCTTTCTGTGTGCATCATTACCTGCACACACACTCGTGATAGCTCCCTCTGGATCTCCTAAGTGGTTAACTGCCAGGTACAATCATCCAACATCAGTACGACTTTCCTGGGGTGCTGTACCAGAGGATCAGCGGAATGGAATTATCACTGGCTACAGCATACAAATAGAAGGACCTGACACCACAACAAGCATTCCAGCAACTGGAGAGTATGCCACTTCTAAGGAAGTATCTGATTTGAAGCCCTCTACTGAGTACACTTTCAGTGTCAGTGCTAAGACAGTAGCAGGTAGTGGACCTGCAATTAGTGTATCCTTCGTCACTCCTCAAGAAGGTAAGATTTAATGCTGCCTCAACATTGGAATGTTCTTAATTAGTGGAACCCCTCTATACCGAGACTCTGTAAAGTGGCCAGATAAGTGAGGGTCCTCTCTTCAGGGTATGGTGGTTGTGGCTTACTGCTATTACTGATGATACAATGTGACCCATGACCTCAGAAGCACATGGAAGCTTGCTACCGCAGCAGTTATAGCGCTATAGCTAGCCTTTATCTCTTCTTACAATTTTATTTTACAAGCGAGTCTGCAAATTTTTTGCCGAAGTGTCCGTTTTAAGGGTGAGTTTGTATGGACAATGATACTATTATTGGGGCTAAGCAAAGTATCCGCTATACGGAGTAGTGGGGTATCCACTGTTGAGGAGTTGGAATGTATTGAAATCTATGGAAATACGATCCGGACATTCAGAATTGTCCGTATATTGCAGGTATCTGCAGTTGTCCATTAGGCGGGGTTCCACTGTATTCCAGTGCATGTCCATTTACACATGCACACATGTGCATACACACAGCTCTCTCCAATGCTATTGGTAGTCTTAAAGCCAGCCAATATCATCCAACATCAGCGCAGATTTCCTGGGCAGCTGCAGCTATATGGGAGGATATTGTCATTGGCTACACTGTACAAGTAGAAGGACCTGACTCTACACATGAGATTCTAATAGGAAATAAATACATCACTTCTGTTGAGATATCTGACTTATTGCCCTCTACACAATATACCTTTGAAGTCAGAGCCCGGAAAGGTATGGATTAAGTACCCACACAACCAAAATTATTATTATGCACATGCATACATGTCAGTACCTGGTGCTCCTGGTGAATTAAAGGTCAGTCACAGTCTCCCAACTTTAGCACAGCTCTCCTGGACTCCTGTACTACAGAATGACACTATCACTGGCTACATAGTACAGGTTGTTGTACCCTACTCCTTATCTGTAAAAAAAGACAGGATTAAATTTCTAGTGATGGATGGAAATGCTACCTCTTTTGAAGTGTCTAACTTAAAGCCATATACCACTTACACTTTTAGTGTCAGTGCTGTAACTAAAATAGGCACTGGACTGGCAAAAAGCGTTTCTTCTACCACACCTCAAGCAGGTGAGGTTTTGCATGTTATAATTAAATCATAGAGAAGGTGAGCCTTCACTGACAGTTACCTTGTCTACGAGCATATTGTTTGGTGGAAATAGCAGTGTGCAAGCTATGCTAACAGTAGGCTAAGCCTTGCTTTCCCTACATGTACTGTCACTCACTAACTGCATATACGCTACACAGCTCCCTCTGGGTCTCCTAAGTGGTTGACTGTCAGATTAGCATAATGATTCTGTAGTGGAGGTCCACTTCTAAATAAGCCATTATTATTGTTCAGAATTCTCATCAGCTACTGTATGCACACACTTATAGGACTCGATCGTGGTGATCCATTAACATTGCGATCATCTCCAGACCTCTTAAGCTCACCGAAGCATGACTCTTCTTTCCAGGTCCACCAGAAGTTCATCAAACACAGACCAGGTTAGTGAATTTTTCCCGTATTACATAGTGGAAGTCAGCCATTGGTGTTTTTTTTTTGCATAGTATATACGTACTTGTACTGCACACATTTGTGACCCTCCACGAGGAAACCAAGCATAATGCACTGGATATCAATCTGAGATACAGGCCAAAATAGTTGCCCAAGGTGATAATTATCGTTTTTCACTTTTTGGTATAGATATATATAGAGGAATCATTCCTCTACACAAAAATCTGCTTCGTAGCTTCTAGAATGCTATACTTACCGAGTTATGACTCGAAGAAGTCGGCCGGGTAGCTAACATTGATCGTCCATGATACGGAGCCGTTGCCATATTTGCAGCTAGGCAAGCACGGCAGCTGCACAGAAAACACTCTCCAGTCACTTCTTTCTTCGATTTTGTATACTAACGATCTATAGACACGCTTATCTTTTCGTTCTTTTCCATCGAAACGCCGGCTGCTGCTCTCTTTCCAACATTTTGGCAGCCATCTGGCTCTTTGACTTAGTGGGCGGGGCCACGTATTTACCATAAACGGCGAATATATGGACTTCCGCGTGCAACGTACGTAGCAATGTTCATTGCAATTTTTTGCAATACTTTAGTACGGGCGATCCGGGTATATTTTTGCTCATATCTCCATGACTACACGGGCTAGAGACTTCAAATTTGCTGGAGCAATAGTTCAAAGGTTATAGTTGGTAATGGTGGCCTTAACTCGAATTTTTTTTTCCGCGCATTATGCTTGGTTTCCTCGTGGAGGGTCACATTTAATTATTACAGTACTCGTCAGTGATCCACAATCGAGACCAAGACTATTACCAGTAGCATCATCTCCAGACCCCTCACTAGAGCCGCTGGAGCAGCTCGGCTCTTATTCCCAAGAGCCTGTCAAACACAAAGCAGGTTGGCATAAAGTTACGTGTATAATAAATTTCTTATGTTCTGTAGTGGAACTTGTTCATTAGCTACTGAACAAGAGTTTAAGAATTCTTACCTACTATCATAGTAGTCCCAAGTTGCCATGTCTCAATCATACAGCCATAAGCATTATAGGTGTGACATTTAATGTCATGCCCCAATTAAGACATAATCATTGAGAAGAAGAGACCATAGAAGTGAAGCCACACATGTGTATCAATAAATAATTATGAAAATGTGCTGGTATGTATATATGCATACACTAATTAAATTTTATAGATCATCCATGGTTGGGACTGAGGCCATTACCATCATCTCCAGATCCCTCACTGAAGTTCAGCTCTTATCCCCAAGAGCTCATCGAACACGAAGCAGAGCAGAGTACTGGTGATGCCTCACTTTCAATGGTTTTACCCGAAGGTATATTAGTAATTAAATCAATGTCAACATTACATATTACATGTATTGTGGTGGTGAATAGCTACTATTATATAATATGTCAGCTAGCCATTAGTATACAAGTATAAAAACAATTGAATAAAATTGAAGAATGAAGCAGGGATGGCAGGATCAAAAAGTACACAAACAAGAGATAAATCGCATCTACTATACATCCCTATGCTTGCTTTTCTCGGCTGTTGTGCACCTATTAATCATGGTTGACGTGTTTGTTGAGTGTGGTATGTGGGAGACATTTGTGCAGGTTGTTCCCTAGTTGTCACGATGGTTCAGGTTTATCAGTTTTGATTCAATCGCATTTTTACTGGTTATTTTTGCACCCCTCAAAAAGCAAGCGTAGGGATGTATAATAGATGCGATTTGTGTACTTTTTGATCCTGCCATCCCTACTTCATTCTTCAATTTTATTCAATTGTTTTTGTACTTGTTTCTGTCCTTTTTTATTGCACTTAGTGTAATTTATCAATTCCATCTTGCAAGGTATGCTCACAACCTCTGATTAAGTGGAAGATGGGAGGTGCGCAAAATTCTTTCCATCCCTACTTATAGAGTCTACCGACTCCGATAATATGATAATATTCATGTGATGCAGCAGTATTATAATATTATTGCTTCAATTTTTTATGTATCCAGATTATATCAAATTAAGGCATCTGAATGTCATTAAGTGGAATTTCAAAGATGAAAGTGGAAAAGTACAGCAATTAACTCTAATAAAGAAAATTGCCCACAAGTGGCGCACCATTGGAATGCTCCTTGGTCTGACCTACTTTAAGCTACGCTGCCTTGGTGATAAGTATTCTCATGGGTTTATATCAAGGCAGGAAGAATGCTGCCAAGAGGTTTTAAAACTTTGGTTAGATAATCCTCCTCTGAAATACCCTGCCACGTGGCAAGGACTGATTAAACTTTTGGAGGACAGCCAGTTAGAGGAGGTAGCGACTGAACTAACAAATATTTTGATAAAGCAATAGGTCGATGAGTGATAATTATCTTAGTCTGCAAATACTTCTACATGATCATGCTAAGTGTTAATCAATGGAAATAACAATAATGTTTTTTATTGCAAATTAATGGAAATGCGCATGCGTGATTTCCCATTGTGGGGCCACCCCGACCGGTCATTAACCACAATAATAATAATAATGTTATATGCATGGTTTGCTGCAGGCCTACGTGAATGACGCTGTACTAGTACCTCCACCACCAGCTGCAGGGATTTGTAACATAATGTGCAGCTGACGCCCTTGTCGCATTTAAAAAGCAGCGCACAAATCAAGAGAACGCAAGCTGCTGTCTCGATCCGCATAGCAATCGGTGGGTGGGGGTACGCATGCGCAAATCGCAAACTTACTACGGAATCGAGTGAGGAAAACCCTGTAATAATATTCAGTACGGTGATACACACCCACTTTTAATACTATGGCGCAGATATCTGCCGAAGAAGTTGCTAATGGAGTCGGCCTCGCTGTTGACGTGCTCTCAAAACCTTGCGACAACAACATTATTACTTCTCTGGCCGATTGTTTCAGCCAGTGGAGAGTGATTTTTGGGTCTCTACTCAGTGAGCTCGATCTTGCTGATGTTGACAGAGATAAGCCTACAGAGGAGGAGAAAAGGATAGCTGCTCTACGCACATGGAAGGCCAGGAACGGTAGTAAAGCTACTTATAAGGTTCTCGTGGAGGCTTTACTGAACAGAGGTGAACAAAATCAAGCTGAGAATCTGTGTCGGAAAATTCTAGTAGACCTTTCGACAATGAGTGGCAAAAATGGTAAATGAATTCTACACTAAATTAATAGTGGTACTGGGATCAGCATATTGTTCAGCCTCGTTCCCAGGCTCTCCCCCTCCTTTTTATTTCATACATGCGATTTTATTTACGCGAAATTATTGTGCAGAGAGAAGGAAGGGGGAGAGCCTGGGAACGAGACTACATATTGTTTAATAATATATCAGTGCTTTTTATATAGGGCAGATGATCATTGTTAAGATCAATAGCTGGTGTGTGATTGTTCGGCCAGCCACTAATCTCAGCTATAGGCCTTTTCATTGTACCTTAGGTAACTATTTTTGCGGGTACTAACATTAATATTGTGATATTTCTGTGGATTGGTCCAAAAACACAAAATTTTGTACCCGTTAACATTAGCTATATGCACTACAATTTGTTGATCCTGTAACATTTTCGCGCACAGATTGCAAATTTAGTACTTGCAAATTGTGGTTTAAGCCAAAATCCCAGAAAAATGTATACCATACTTCTTCTAAAAATTCGGCCCTTCTAATTATTCGGCACCCTTTACTGAATGATTGAAAATAGTCTCTAATTTTCGGCAAAGGTCGTCATGCATATATGCTATAAACGGGAATGGAATGAGCACACAGACAGAATGTTGAATATTAACCTCTAAAAATTTGGCGAAGCTAAAGCAATATTATTATTTTCATGCCGAATTTTTAGAAGAAATACGGTACTTGCAAAATTAATAATTGTTACCCTAAGGTATGTACCACTAAAAATAGTGTGGTGGCTGGCAGCAATTGAGGGTGTTTTTTTAACTTAATTATGATAATTATTATCGTCAACTTCCAGGCACCACCACGACTGACTGTGATGCAAAGGAAAGTGAATCTGACATAAGATTTGAGTGCCCCTGTGGTGAATGCTCGTTAGAAACTTACCTTGAAGATGGTTGTCCTCAATCGTGTATTCCTTATCTTGGGAGGACCACTCTTAGTGAAGAGGATCAAGAAAACTTGAATTTCATATTGAGAAAGGATACCAAAAAAATTATGGACAGTTTTGCCCGTCTATCTAACAGAACTTGTGATTCTCTAAAAAGGCAAGGAGTAACAGTTGACAGCTTAGTCAGAGTGGCTGTCAATTCCAATTCCTCTTTACATGATCAGTTGATAAAATCAACATCGGTTGATCAAGTGTTTACACATCTTGCTCCAGAAATGTCATTCTTTAATCATAAAACTTTGGCAGAGATAATTAATGAGTTAGGTGATTCTGATGACAAAGATCGTTTAGCTGATTATTCAAGAGAGTTTTAGGACTTTTGTAAGCGGAAGGTTTTCGAAATCGAACCAGGCCCTTATACTTGTGGGAAACGCCTTTCTAAATTGAAACGAAGGAAACTGTTTGCTGTAGTTTTACCACCAGGCCAAGAAACAATGTTACGAAAATTTGGAGATGCTGTGAATATCAAGGAGACACTTGCAGAAATTCTTGGTGTCCCACCAGCTACCCTTCATCTCCACCGAATTGACAGGGGTAGCATAATACTTGTATTTTCAGTTCCAGATTCCATTGCGCAAGAATTATTCCCCCTACCGAAGGAGAAACTTGCCTTACTGAGAGCAAAGGGTATGGTACTTTTTGTACCGCAAGATTTAACATATGAACCAAATCAGGTATATGCCTTTTTGATCTTTTCTCGCGAGTATGATAATTATAAATAATAACATTGTGTGCACAATAATAATTATTATAGATAGAAGATGCAACGAAACCATTTGCATGCAGTGCTGATATGCATGAATCTTCAAGTGAACACACACCCGCAGTTCCATATGGTACACCTGGAGAGTTACTTGTCAGTCACAGTCTCCCAACTTCAGCACAGCTCTCCTGGACTCCTGTACCAGAGGATAAACAGAATGACACCATCACTGGCTACATAGTACGAGTTAAGGGACCTGACTCTACACAAGAGATTCCAGTGATGGATGGAAATGCTACCTCTTATGAAGTGTCTAAATTGAGGCCATATACCACTTATACATTCAGTGTCAGTGCAACAACAGAAGCAGGCGCTGGACCACCAATAATTGTATCTTCTACCACACCTCAGGGAGGTGAGTCAATATACTCATTGAAATTCCCTCTATGAAATGCTACCAAAGTTACTAAAGGAGAGAGAGAGTATTTTCCATTATTATGCTAACATTATTAGTTTGTACCCACAATACTACTATGGTATATGCATGTATACCATAGATCAGGATATTTTCACCGGTAAAATATTTCACTTGTAAAATTAAATTTTTTGCATTTTGATCTAATTTTCATCGCCAGAGCCTTGGAAACCATCAATAGGCTTCAAGTAGTGGAGTAGAGACATCTAGTTTTTTCACACCATGTTAAAAATATTTGACGTACTAAATATTTTGCATGCTTAATTTTTGTCAGTAAGGATCATCAACGAAACTTTTTTAATGACAAAATTTTCTGATCTAGGTAGTTTGCTGATAAACTCATGCCTGAACTGTTCAACACGACATTGTATAACTTGTTGTATTTGTAACATTTATACACATAGCTCCTTCTGGTAAACCTGGAGAGTTAAGTGTCCGTCACAGAATTGCAACCTCAGCACAGCTTTCCTGGACACCAGTGCCAAAGAATCAGCAAAATGGAATCATCACTGGCTATACAGTGCAGGTTACAGGACCAGATTTTACACGAGAAATTTCAATAACTGATGCCACTGCCACTTCTACTGAAGTATCTGGCTTGAAACGTGGTACTTCTTACTACTTTAGTGTCAGTGCCATGACAGTAGCTGGTGCTGGACCGCCATCAAGAAGCTTCTCCATTACTCCTTATGGAGGTAAGGCTTGTGAGTTGCTAAGGCCAGCAGAAATCATCTGCCTCATTATTTACTTTTGAGAATTAACAATCATAAGATTGCGAGTCTTATGTTAAATAATTATGTACAACATGTCAGTCCCCCCCCCCCCCCCCCCCCCGAGCATAACAATACAATTGCGGCATGTCCACCCTCAGTAGAGGCATTCTTTGGTGTGGGGCTATGGAGGATCCTAAAGCTTTGATGCCCCATCTACAACATATCAGCCCCATCAATGTGTTATAAAAAAAAGTTTTCCACGAATGACTGACCACCCCCAATTCAGACAGGGATTTATCTAGAGGGTACAGAGCATAAGAGTTTCTCACCCCTGAGGTTGATTTCCCCTCCATATAATTTGAAGTGAAATAGTACTTACATACTGGAATGTGTATGTGTCTGATTTCCCCCAGTGTATAATATAGATTCATGGTTAATGGTTCAGGTGCTGATACAGGTACATGTACGTACCATAAATAATATAATCATCATGTATCGGCCAAATTGGACATAAATGAAGGTGACCTCTCCCACCCCCTTCCTTCCTCAAATTCACAGTTCCATCTGGTACTCCTGGAGAGTTACTTGTCAGTCACAGTCTCCCAACTTCAGCACAACTCTCCTGGACTCCTGTACCAGAGGATAAACAGAATGACACCATCACTGGCTACATAGTACAGGTTCAGGGACCTGACTCTACACGAGAGGTTCCAGTGATGAATGGAAATGCTACCTCTTTTGAAGTGTCTAATTTGAGGCCATACACCACTTACACCTTCAATGTCAGTGCAATGACAGAAGCAGGCGTTGGACCACCAATAAGTACTTTCTCTACCACACCTCAAGGAGGTAAGGTTTTATGCTGGACCCTGTATTATTTATGAGTAAATATGCACGCATGCGCACAAATTTTCACACACGCACACATGCACATACACTCACATGCACAACAGCTGGTACTCCTAAGTGGTTGACTGTCAGGTGCAATCATCCAACATCAGTACGGCTTTTCTGGGGTGCTGTGCCAAAGGATCAGTGGAATGGAGAAATCACTGGCTACAGTATGCAAGTAGAAGGACCTGACACTACAAGAAACATTCCGATAACCGAAGAATATGCCACTTTTAAGGAAGTGTCTGACTTGAGGCCCTCTACTGAGTACTCTTTCAGTGTCAGTGCTAAGACAGTAGCAGGTAGTGGACCTGCAATTAGTGTATCCTTTGTCACTCCTCAAGAAGGTGAGGCTTCAATGCATACTAGCGCATTAAATTCAAACTGAACGCAATTCTTTTTGCACGCTATGTACACACACACTCGCACACACACACTCGCACGCAGGTCTCTCCAATACTATTGGTAGTCTTAAAACTAGCCAATGTCGTCCAACATCAGCACAGATTTCCTGGGAGGCTGTAAAAGAAGATGATAAAACTGTCACTGGCTACAGAGTACAGGTAGAAGGACCTGATTCTACACAGGTGATTCCAATAAGTGATGACACCACTTCTGTTGAGATACTTCACTTGAGGCCCTCTACTCAATACACCTTTAAAATCAGTGCTGTGATAGTTGCAGATACCAAACCTCAAACAGGTGAGACTTCAATGCCTTAGTTCGGATTCACCATGACATACATGTTCACTATGATCACGTGCATGCACACATTCACATACATACACTGACACACACATGTACGCAGTTCCTTTTGGCACTCATCCACGGCTCACATCTACATTATGTTATTTCTGGAAATCTTTCTTGACAGCTACAAGTGGTAAAAATACAGCACAGTACAGGATGATGTTGGAATCTGCACCAAGTTTAAAGGATGCCTTAGCTGATCACACAAATGCCACTTGGCTTGCCACAGAACTAGAGAAAGCTGGACTCATTACGGAAGACCAGAGAAAATCATTGGAGACTAGTGTTGATACTGACACCAGAGTAGCAAAACTCATTAGCATGGTCACAACTGAAGTTGATTCTAACTCAGAAAATTTTACCAGATTCCTTGATGTGCTCAAAAAGGATGAAGCCACCTATGGACACATTCTAGCAAAAATGAAAGAAAAAGGTGTGTATGTGTGTAACTAATGCACATTAGTAGCTACCATAGTTACGATAATAATAATATTATTATATTTCTGCATAATACTGTGCTAAGTTAGTAGCTATACAACTTACACTCTCTGCAAAGTATCATGGAGTTATCTCCATAGAAACCATCTGGACACTCTTTGCTACATACGCCATCATACACAGTATATAGGCGGGGGGGGGGGGGGGGGGGAGATTAATGAGGTAGACAGAAACTTAATGTTATAGCTACATAATTATTGACCTCCTAATCTTCTCCTATAAATGGAGACATCTGACAGCATATACATGTAGACTAGTTCACTAGCTTGTGCAAGTTTATTTTAGAACATTGAAAACCTGGGATGGCCCTGGATATACGTGTAATAGTCAGTAATTTATCAGTTAAGCTGGTCTCACCTACCCTCTTTCCTTGCTCAAATTCACAGTTCCATCTGGTGCACCTGGAGAATTACTTGTCAGTCACAGTCTCCCAACTTCAGCACAGCTCTCCTGGACTCCTGTACCAGAGGATAAACAGAATGACACCATCACTGGCTACACAGTACGAGTTGAGGGACCTGACTCTAAACAAGAGGTTCCAGTGATGGATGGAAATGCTACCTCTTTTGAAGTGTCTGACTTGAGACCTTATACCACTTACACCTTCAGTGTCAGTGCAATAACAGAAGCAGGTGCTGGACTACCAATAATTGTATCCTCTACCACACCTCAGGGAGGTGAGATATTGTGCTTTTTATATACACATGTACGTGCATGAAAAATTATTATCACTTCCGTTTTGATGAAGTATAGATACTTCAGCATAAACTGCTACTCCACAGTGAATGTTACATGAACTACCTCTTACAAGTATGCACACATGTACACACACTCACTGTAGCTCCCTCTGGTACTCCTAAATGGTTGACTGTCAGGTGCAGTCTCCCAACATCAGTGTGGCTTTCCTGGGGGACTGTGCCAAAGGATCAACAGAATGGAGTAATCACTGGCTACAGCATACAATTAGAAGGACCTGATACTACACGAAGCATTCAAATAGCTACCACTGTCTCTGACGAGACGTCCTCAGACGAGACGTCCTCTGACGAGACGTCCTCTCTATGCTCTCTTTTTTCAGGAGATGATCTGCTGTTCTCTACAGTAACTGAGGAAGAGGTGTCTGACTTGAAGCCCTCTACTGAGTACTCTTTCAGTGTCAGTGCTGAGACAGTAGCAGGTAGTGGACCTGCAATTAGTGTATCCTTTGTCACTCCTCAAGAAGGTGAGGCTTCAACGCATATAACGCATGTTGTATGTGGTGGGATGTTTAGTGTATGTTTGTTGTCCAAAGAGCATACGTAATTTTTTCCTTACACTCACACAGCTCTCTCCAGCACTATTGGTAGCTTTAAAACTGGCCAGTATCACCCAACATCAGCAGAGATTTCCTGGGAGACTGTGCAAGAAGAATCTGATGATAAACCTGTCACTGGCTACAGAGTACAGGTAGAAGGGCCTGACTCTACCCAAGTGATTCCAAGAAGTGACAAAATCACTTCTCTTGAGATACTTGATTTGAGGCCCTCAACTCAATATACCTTTAAAATCAGTGCTGTAACAGTTGAAGGTACCAAAGTTCAAAGAGGTGAGACTTCAATGCCATAGTTTGGATTATTTTCTCGCCATAACATATACAATATGATCATTTGCGCATACACATACACATACACTGACATACACTGACGTCGATATACACATGCACACACACATGTACACAGTTCCTTTTAATACTCGTCCATGGCTCAGGTCTAGGTATGGTGAATCAAGATATTTCTGGAAATCTTTCTTCACGGCTACAAGTGGTAAAAATATACCACAGTACAGGATGATGTTGGAATATGCACCAAGTTTAAAGGATGCCTTAGCTGATGGTACAAACGTCACTTGGCTTGCCACAGAACTAGAGAAAGCTGGACTCATTATGGAATACCAGAGAAAGTCATTGGAGACTAGTATTGATACTGATACCAGCACGGCAAAACTTATTAGCATGATCACATCAAAAGTTTGTTCTAACTCAGAGAACTTCACCACATTCTGTGATGTGCTCAAAAAGGATGAAGCCACCTATGGACATATACTAGCAAAAATGAAAGATAAAGGTATATAAATAATAGTTAGACACTGTTTAGGAGGTTTCTACATTATTTAGAAGACTGAAGGGCTCTATGTAGAATCCCGAGCGAAGCGAGGGTTCTACTGAGCCCTGAGGTCTTCTTAATCACGTAGAAACTGACTAAACAGTGTCTAACAACTTTAGATCTTAACAACAATGCCCATAGGCTTGACATATAAACTGCTGCCTAGCAACAATCCTAACCATAGGCAACAATTTTTTACAGGTTTATATGAGCTTTTTACAGGTTTATATGAGAAGTAGATACCTGCTCCTGACCAATCAGATAAGAGTATTTGTTACAACTAGGATCTAATATTATGCATGTGTGTGTATCTAGCTAATGAATACATATAGAATCTGATTAGCTATATTATGACATTGTAGCTAATTGTTTCCAATTGTAACTAACAGTACACTATATATGCATATTCATGTACAACAGTTCATACACATGTATGTGCTGAGAGCTAGACAAAAACTTGAAGCTAATTTTATTAAATGTGATATGATGAAGACTTAATAAGAGTTATTCTGTTCTATAGTATACACCATGACATTATTGGGGTCAGCTGCATGACAGTGTAATAGTTAAGCCACCCTCTTCTATCAATTCACAGTTCCATCTGGTACTCCTGGAGAGTTACTTGTCAGTCACAGTCTCCCAACTTCAGCACAGCTCTCCTGGACTCCTGTACCAGAGGATAAACAGAATGACACCATCACTGGCTACAGAGTACAGGTTAAGGGGCCTGACTCTACACAAGAGATTCCAGTGATGGATGGAAATGCTACCTCTTATGCAGTGTCTGACTTAAGACTGTGTACCACTTACACCTTTGGTGTCAGTGCAATTACACAAGCAGGCGTTGGACCACCAATAATTGTATCCTCTACCACACCTCAGGGAGGTGAGATATTATGCTTTTTGCATACATGCATGAAAATTACTTCCTTTTTGATGAAGTATAGATACTTCAGCACAAACTGCTACTCCACAGTGAATGTTACATGAACTAGCTCTTACAAGCATGCACACATGTACACACACTCACTATAGCTCCCTCTGGTACTCCTAAGTGGTTGACTGTCAGAGGCAGTCTCTCAACATCAGTACAGCTTTCCTGGGGTGCTGTACCAAAGGATCAACAGAATGGAGAGATCACTGGCTACGGTATACAAGTAGAAGGACCTGACAACACTCGGAGAACTACCACAGTTTCTGGTAGGATGCATAGACTGCACTCTGTAGCCTACACCTCTGAGGAAGTATCTGACTTGAGGCCCTCTACTGAGTACACTTTCAGTGTCAGTGCTGTGACAGTAGCAGGTAGTGGACCTGCAATTAGTGTATCCTTTGTCACTCCTCAAGAAGGTGAGACTTCATTGCATACTAGCGCATTGAATTCAAAGTGAATGCAATTCTTTTTACACATGTTAATTAGTATAAACGTCCGTTCTATGTTCTCTCACACACAGCTCTCTCCAACACTAATGGTAGCTTTAAAACTAGCCAATATCACCCAATATCAGCGCAGATTTCCTGGGAGGCTGTAAAAGAATATCATAAAACTGTCACTGGCTACACAGCACGGGTAGAAGGACCTGACTCTACTCAACTGATTCCAATAAATTATGACATCACTACTTTTGAGATACTTGACTTGAGGCCCTCTACTCAATACACCTTTAAAGTCAGTGCTGTGACAGAAGCAGGTACCAAACCTCAAAGAGATGACCCTTCAATGTCATAGTTTGGATTATTCTCTCACCATAAAATATACCCTATGATCATTAAATTTTGCGCACACACATATACATACACTGATATGCACATGCACACACACATGCACAGTTCCTTTTAACACTCGTCCATGGCTCAGGTCTAGGTATGATTCAACATATTCCTGGAAATCTTTCTTCATGGCTACAAGTGGTAAAAATACAGCACAGTACAGGATGATGTTGGAATATGCACCAAGTCTAGAGGATGCCTTAGCTGATCGTACAAACGCACTCTTTGCTGCCTGAATATAGTAGGCAGGAAAGAGTGTATCCCCAGGAAAGAGTGTAGGGGTACACTCTTTCCTGCCAGTTAGAATGGGCATGGCTATCTAAATAGTGTAATTTTATCCACACCCGTATCCACAAACAGTACATTTTTTGTATGGGGGGGGGGAGGGGTTTATTGACTCGGGTAGACAGAAATTTAATGCTGTAGCTAAAATTTAATAATTACTGAGCTCCTAGGACTTAATCTTCTCCTATAAATGAAGTCAGCTAATGGTGTGTACATGTAGATTAGTTCACTAGCTCATGCAAATTTACTTTGCAACATTGAAAACCTGGGATGTCCCTGGGTATACGTGTAATAGTTAGTAATGTATCAGTTAAGCTGGCCTCACCTACCCTCTTCCTTGCTCAAATTCACAGTTCCATCTGGTACACCTGGAGAGTTGCTTGTCAGTCACAGTCTCCCAACTTCAGCACAGCTCTCCTGGACTCCTGTACCAGAGGATAAACAGAATGACACTATCACTGGCTACATAGTACAAGTTGAGGGACCTGACTCTACACAAGAGATTCCAGTGGATGGAAATGCTACCTCTTGTGAAGTGTCTGACTTAAGGCTGTATACCACTTATGCCTTCAGTGTCAGTGCAATGACAGAAGCAGGTGCTGGACCACCGATAATTTTATCCTCTACCACACCTCAGGGAGGTGAGATATTGTGCTTTTCTGTGACATCCATATGTACATGTACATGCATGAAAAATTATTATCTCTTCCTTTTTGATGAAGTATAGATACTTCATGCAGCACAAAACATTGAAACTGCTACTCCACAGTGAACATTATGTGCATGCACTAGCTCTTACAAGCATGCACACATGTACACACACTCACTATAGCTCCCTCTGGTACTCCTAAGTGGTTGACTGTCAGGTGCAATCTCCCAACATCAGTACGGCTATCCTGGGGTGCTGTGCCAGAGGATCAACAGAATGGAAAAATCACTGGCTACAGTATACAAATACATGTAGAAGGATCTAACACCACATGCACAAGAAATGTTCAGACAACAGGAAGATATTTCACTTTAGATGCATACACTTCTGAGGAAATATCTGACTTGAGGCCCTCTACAGAGTACACCTTCCGTGTCAGTGCTAAGACAGTAGCAGGTAGTGGACCTGCAATTAGTGTATCCTTCGTCACTCCTCAAGAAGGTAAGGCTTCAGTACATACGTTAATGACATGGTGTGGTAGGGTGCTTGAACGTCCAATTTTTACTTCTTCATACACGAACACATAATTATACATGCACACATACAGCTTTATCCAACATTATTGGTAGCTTTAAAACTAGCCAATATCATCCAACATCAGCGCGGATTTCCTGGGATGCTGTAAAAAAAGATGATAAAACTGTCACTGGCTACACAGTAGAGGTAGAAGGACCTGACTCTACACAAGAGATTCCAATAACATGTAAATACATCACTTCTGTTGAGATATCTGACTTGAGCCCCTCAACACTGCACACCTTTAAAGTCAGTGCTGTGACAGTTGCAGGTACCACAGGTGAGACTTTAATGCATTATGCATAATCATAATCATGTACGATGTCCAAGTATTATATTCGAAACAGTTCTATTATACTAACGCAAATCTTCAGCACACACAAGAATGCACTAATATTGATTGCATGCAATACTATAGGACAGGTTTTAATTGCGTAGTTTAATGATTGCATTCTAGTCAAGTCAGGCCCAATTGCGAATCCAATAATTGCGATGGACGACCCCGTACCGTACTGTAGTATACGTGCACGTTTATATTTCCAAATCTATTATTCACAATAATTAATAGATACTCGCAATTAAAACCCGACCTATAGTAGTACCACATGCATGCCAGATCGGCAGATCTAGTATCTATGCACACACAGAATGACTACCATACCCCTCACGCATGCGCCGAGGGTTAATAATGTACAATGTCGTGACATACCTCTGTTGCTCTATTCTAATGCATACTCACACATACACAGCTTATTACCACCCTCGTATGAGTTTCTGGAGTGAATCAACTTTTGCATCATATTCCTGGAAATCTTTTTTCATGGCTACAAGTGGTAAAAATATACCACAGTACAGGATGATGTTGGAATATGCACCAAGTTTAGCAGATGCCTTAGCTGATGACATAAATGAAGACGTTATGCATACTCTCACCAGAGAACTAGAAGTAGCTGGACTTATTACAAAAAATCCACTCATGGAATCACATATGGTTCATGATGCTAAGACCATAGCAGCTATACTTATTGGCATGATCACAATTAAGGTTTATTCTAACTCAGAGAACTTCACCACATTCCTTGATGTGCTCAAAAAACATAAAGCAATCTATGGACATACCAGTATACTAGCAAAAATGAAAGAAAAAGGTGTGTTTGTGATAATAGGCTAAGTGTGCACTGCATCTAACTTACCAATGTAATTTGCCACAGCCCATGACTACAGGCCCTGCATGACACTATTAATTTTAGTAGTGACCTTGTCATAAAGGATAGGCAACAATTTTCAATTTTCAATCCATGTACATCTGTGTGCTAATTCACCAGTTGAACAATGTTATTATGCACACGATATTGCACACGCAATGTCATAATTATTATAGGACTCCTTGATGATCCAGTATTGGGACTGAGCCCATTACCGTCATCTCCAGAACCCTCATTGGAGCTACCCTCTCATCCTTATTCCCAAGAGCTCATTAAACACAAAGCGGGGCAGAGTACAGCAGGTTAGCATAATTCTTTAGGCCAGTCAGCAACACTGAAGCCAGATCCTTAACAACTCTCAATGCAAGCACGTTCATTTCTTCTCTGAAAACGTGATCGCTGATCTGAATCAGCTGAAGAGAGCTAGCGTGATAGTATAGGAGTAAAGCCAAACTAGTTCCTTGCTTGTGATGTTATCAGTAGTATAATATTATTATTACTAGTGTTGTTGTGCACACATAGACTGGTATACTTAATCATTATAGGACTCTTCGGTGACCCATATTTGGGATTGAGCCGATTACCACCAATTTCAGACCCCATCAAACATGAATCAGGGCAGAGTACTGGTCGTGCCTCACTTTCAACAGGTAGCATAAAAATTAATATTAGATAACTATACATTGCATGATAATAATGAATATACCAGAGCAGCTGATCATTACCTCACTACTTCAGTTTTATCCGATGATCAGAGGGGTAGGAGTGGGGGGGGGGGGGGGGGGGGGGGGCAGAGGGGCGATTGCCCCCCTCCCCCCACTTTTCTAGGAGGGGGGAGGGGGACATAGCCCCTCCACTTTTTGAGTCTGAACTTTCTTATACTAATTAGCTAATTAGGAATTCATTGTGTATTTTATACCATGCATTGTTGAAATAAATTTTCTTACTGCCTGAACGAGCCTAATTACACAGGAATCATAGTAACTGATTCAAATTTTAGTCCCCCTACCCCTCTGATGATGTGATGCTGTATAACAATGTGACAGTCATATTATATAGCTGAACTATAATAATAATATGATGTACCTAGGTTATACCATCGAGTGGAAAGATGAAAGTGGAAAAGTACAGCAGTTTTATCTTATAGAGAAAATTGCGCACAAGTGGCGCACCATCGGAGAGCTCCTTGGTCTGCCCTACTCCAAGCTACAAAGCCTTGATCATGAGTATCAGGATCGGTTTGAGAGCTGTCAAGCAGTTTTAGATCTTTGGTTAGATGATCCTCCCCCGAAATACCCTACTACGTGGCAAGGACTGATTGACCTTTTAGAGAAAAGCCAGTTAGATGAGGTAGCTACTGAACTAAAAACTGTTTTGAGTAAAGCTATAGATCTATGAGTGGTACATGTAGTTTCTACATAATCGTGTATTGTACTAGTTAATCAGTAGAAATATTCATATTGATGAATGTTTGTTTAATAATATTATTGCAAAATAATGGATTAGTGCGCGTGCGTGATTTCATTCACGCGGTGGGACCACCCCGATTATTAGTTAGTGACGCGGCGGTGTCTCTCGTGACAAGAATTAATTAATGGCTGGCAGTGCTGAGGAATTAGTGAGTCGCAAGATTTCTGCAAGCAGTAATCTCTCAGACTTGGACCGACGTGGATCTTCCCCGTCGATCTACGACCTGAATGAAGGTAGCTACGTGAGGTATAAGTTATACAGCGCATGGAAGTATAGAAAGGTGTGGCTGGCTATGACATGTACATCTAGTAAACAACTTACGCCCAGGTCTAGTTGAGCATAATATAGCTATCCCACGGGCGTAGGAAGATGTTGAGGGTTGGGTGGGCCCAATATCCAGTCACATGTTGCGCGCGAAGCGCGCGCGAAATTTTACGACCACGCCCACTTTGTGTCAAACCACGCCCATTTTTGCACGATCGACACTGATATCGCGAGTTTCTCGATGAAAAAATAAAATGTAAGTCGAATGGAATGGATTTGGAAGCAATTGAGGCACTTTCACTCATGTTAGTCACTGCAGACTACCTGGATTGGATCTATTTTGAACTGCAGGTATTAAATGTCAGCTCAAAAAGTGGGGGGGGGGGGGGGGGGGGGGGGGGGGGCCTGGCCCCTGTGGCCACCCCTGTTCCTACGCCCATGTATCCATCTTGTATGATTACAGCTTAGCCATGGCATCTGGAAGTCTATTAATCCTGAGCTACATAGTGACTAGGCCTCGAACCCAGGCTCACTTTCGGGGGGAGGGGAACGTGAGTCTGGGTTGGGGGGGGGGGGGTGGAGGGGGCATAGGCCATCACTGTGGACACACAATCCACAATGATCCCTGCTATTCCCTGTAGCCCTGACTCTTGATGATCTAGCTGCTGTATACAGCTGTCTCTTTGAAGTCCGTAGTAAGTGGTTCAGCATTGGACTGGAACTTGGTGTCGACGCCACAAAACTGACTGATATCGAACGTGATGGCTCAGACGATGGAAAAGCGTTGAGAAAGATGCTCATGATTATACTCAAGAAGCAAATATCAGGTCGACGGCTGTGCGAGGCACTACGGGAGCATGTTGTAGATGAGGCCGTCCTTGCACAAAACCTGGAGATCAATTTACCGAGATCGGTAATCAGCAGACGATTGCAGACAACGAATTTTATGACAAGAGGTAGCTAATTTTATCACATCATCAGATTGAATCAGTTAGTGTGACGACTGTATAATTGATTTGCAGGCACCAGTGATACTCGGCGCTCTTCAAATACACCTTCTTCATCAGCTGTAACTTCCAGCATCGAAGTCAGCACAGTGAGTAGCTACTCAGGGCACTAAATTCACTTGGTGTCATGATTAGATTCTATTCTATTTATAGGGGACGGATCCAGGGCTTACAATGGAAAGCAGATTGTCACCAAGTGAACCAATTTCTAAAGGTAGGTTTTCACATGCCACCCAAGTTGAATTGGAATATTTGCTAATTTTTTTCCCATCAATACAGGGACAGAAGGTGTGTCAAACTCTCTTCCAGATGTTGTCACCACTGGACAAAGCCAAATTAACCCCAAAATAAAGGTAATTAAATTTCATAATAATATGAAGCGCACTAATACAAAGAAATTTCTTGTTAATAATATATAGAGATTACCAAGCCACTACAATGATGAAGAGTGTACTCACTGTTTCAAAGTGAATGTTGTAGGAGATCCAGGTATGATAGTTAGTCAGTAGTCTCGCGAGGCAGCTCCTTTGCATAGGAGGGGATGGTTCACGAGAATAGTTAGTCAGGGTGGCCCAGTAGAGTCTCATCAAAAGTTTCCAGCTGTATCCATGAATACTATACAATGTCATAGACGACATACCAGTAGATTCATACATGTCACTACAATAATTCCAGATGTTGGGAAGTCTACCATGCTGCTACGATACATGAAATCTTCATTCACATTTGGAGGTACGTATATATGCTTAGTACTCAATAAATGAAGCACTATAGTGCAAAACCCTCGGCGCGCAAGCACTGAGCGGGCTTCCTAGGACAATGTCAGAGTAACCACAAGAATGCACATTGCATGCGATTGCGTAATATCCAGCAGTATCACGTGTGTAATGCTGTGTCAGCATTTTGTAGCATGCAGAGATAGCCAAGAAGCTTCTCTGCCGGTGTAGTACGATCAGTGATGAACCAGTCGTGTTGTTGGATCTATAACTAACCATATATACTTTTCGAGCTGAAAAGAAGCCATCGCTGTCTCGTTTGGCCGTCGAAAGTTCGCCAGGGAGCGAGGAAGGAAGCGGTGACCAGCAAATGACGCCATAACTCTTGAACGAAGCGTTTTCAGGGAAAGCCAAACGGTAAAAACGTTGAAAACGCCACAAAGAACCCTATAAACCTTTGTTTGCGACGTAAAAACGAGGTAGGCAGCTGATTTCGTGGTAACAGACAGACAGACAGACACACACACAGAACGACTACCGTAACCCTGCGGCGCATGCGCCGAGGGTTAATAATATCATTCTTAATCTGCTGAGTTTGCCGAAATTTCTTGCAGATCGCATGCTGGGACCCACTCTTCAGTGGGAGACGGTTGGTGTATGTGTATTTCAGTACAACGACAAACGAGTCAAATTGTACCTCTGGGACACGGCCGGCTGTGAGCAGAACTTCGACTTAATACCAACCAGGTATATACAAAATATTAAATTTTAGTCGTATAATCATGCCTTTTTGTTAAGGGCCAAAAACTGACTCTTTAAAGTGACAGTATGTAGATTCTTAGTTATCTGTATAATAATATTATAGTTTACAGAAGCACAATAGTGCATAATAATATCGTTCCAATCCTAACTTCCAACCCTTCAATTGTTCTCGATTACAGATACTTCACGGACGTGCACGGCACAATCATAATGTTCGATGTTTCCAGAAAGCAGACGCTTGTCAACGCCCTATCTGATAGGGGCAGCAACAGAGGAAGAAAGCAAAAATCGTGGATAAAGGAGGTCGATTTCAGAGCTGAGGATGACAACCTGCCCGTGAAAATCCTTGGTTGGTATAAAAGTCTACTGCTGTCATTGTTAGTCAGGGAAATAAATAAGTAGCTATTGGTGCACTCCAGCCTCGTACCGGGCCCTGGCCTTTCCATGTTATTTTTTGCAATAGTTTTTGAAGGGAGCTTGACACACTAAGCAAGAAAAAGTTGTCCAGAAACCACATCAGATATATAGATCTACTATAAAGTTGTAGTGTAGTTTTCCCCATGATGATTTTGGTGTTGGGCCACTCCGACTCTCGATCCTTCAAAACACAATAATAATAGGCCATTGTACTATTCTACACAAAAAAAGGATTCTGACAGAACAATAATAATTATACTAGTTTCGGAAAGTTTAACCCTTTTATAGCACAGTATCAATCACTTTACTGATAGCAAAATTACCCAAAATCTCTACTAATAATACATACAGTTGGTGGTAAGATAGACATTAAGGAGAAAGAGGTTACTTCAGAAGAGGCTGAAGCTTGCGCTTCACGTCATGGTCTGCCGTATCTTGAAGTTAGCTCCAAGGAGAATGGACTGGGAATCCAAGAAGTAAGTTGTCAAACAATCATTATACCTACTGTAGCTAATCTCGCGAGCCAGCCCCTCCTATGCGTAGGAGGGGCTGGCTCGCAAGACTATACTGTAGCTATATACTATGGTGTATAATTAATTATTATGCAACTTTAGGTTTTCTACAAACTGATTGAACTGTTAATGGACAGATTTAGTGGTCGAGTGCAGCAGCCAATTGCAAGACCTGTTGCTAAGCAACACTGGCCCACAGCCCACGACGACACTGACCCACTGATCATAGCCTCGTCCCCAGGCCCCTCCCAACGCGGGGAGAAGGGCCTGGTACACACCGACTGCGCATGCGCGAGTAAAACACGCTGCTTCCGCAATTCGCAATATTTGTGGTAGCTATAATCTCCGCGCCATGGCGCGCGGTCAAATTATTCGCCTACCTCATGGCCTCAACCATCTGCCGCGTGTGTGCCGGGAAAGCTGAACGCCCCCACTACACAGCTATATTCAGCAAAGAAAGCCTTCAAGTGGGTCTTCCTGGAAGGCTAAGTAGCATGCTTGGGATACCAGTTGTGCAAAATGATAGCTGTCCTCAGAGAATTTGCAGAGCTTGTATGCGCAAGTTCACATCAGTGGAGACACACATCAAGCAGCTGCAGCAAACAGCCCAGACTACCTATCATAAATTCATAGATGGCCCTTCCAGTCGGAAGAGAACCAAAGACACCAGTGGTACTGTAGGTGTGTCACCTCACACGCAACGTGCCCGACCTCCTGCTAAACGGGCTGCACCTAGCCGTCTTTTTCTTCAACCTGACAGTACGTACACGCACAAGAATTATATACATAAGTATATAGCTATACATTGCAACAAATATAATAATGAACTATTTCATTTCAGCTAATGTTGACATGGTTCGAGAGGGGGGTAATCTCTTGGATATCACCAATACTGCTCACACTCAGTCAGGTTTGATCATCTATCATCTCTCTCAGACTGTACAGTAAAAATAATAATCAAAATTACTATAGTTGCATCACTTGATCAAAGCACCACACCACAAGCACCCAAACAGATAAGTGTTCAGGTATGCATTACAATTCTAGTGATTAACCGTGACAATATAGGTATAAGATTATTTACCATAGATTGTAGTGCACACTCCTTCCCACACCAGCCCTCTGACATCCACCTTGAGTCCAGATCTACAAAAAATTGGCCGAGTCTTGAAGGGTGGACATATTCCTTCGATAGCCAAGGCTGTCTTTGCACATCAAGAGCTAAAGAAATCCATAATAACAAAGTTTTTGGATATAATAACAGCAGAGTGCAGTACCGTATGCAGAAAAAATCCCACTAATCCTTCCCCATTCAGGCAAATTGGGATTGACCACCTTGGCGAGTTCACACTGGAAGAATTTATACAAGAGTTAAAAACGTATGCCCCTACTCTTTTCCAAGTAGCCTCGGTCATCACCAGTCACAATGACCACAAAAATCAATCTAAGAAGGGATCAAAACATCATCCTGGTATCTGCATGGCTCTTGCTGTCTTGCTAAAAGAGCGCAACAGGGAAATGTGTGGGCTACAGACTATAATGTCTCTTACCTTATTCAATTCCAGAGTCCAAAAGAAGGTAACCATAGAGAAATACATGTGCACACACACATACATGTAATTATGCATATGCATACACACAACACAGAATTATAGTCTAGTAAACAAACCACATTAAGACACATACACCCAGCCACTATACCACGAACACATGTGACACACACAGCAAGTGCACACACATACACTATAATTTACTCTGATGTTGCAGGTGTATACCAGGTTGAACCACTTTGGTGTGAGCTTGAGCTATTCTGCTACACTCAAGCTTTTGTCTGAAATCAGCAAGCGTAACACTGCACCAATACAAAAGTGGATACAGGAAGGTGCTACATTCAAATTTGTCGGGGATAATGTAGCCAAACTGAAAGGTGTAAGGAATATTACGTCCCAAAACCAAGGCCACCTTTGCCACATGTACAGTTTGCTTGTGGTAAAGAATCGAATCCCTCCTCCTCCTATTATCTCCTTGTGTTGCCAGCGCTCGCTAGCCCACATCAAACCCGAGTCTCTTCTTCCAACTGATACTGACATTGCTCGAATCAAATTAAACTTGACCATACTGATGTGTAGATTCATTTGTTCCTACATAAAAGGTCTAAACAAGTTTGCTGGATTAATCCCTCAACATATTTACCATGCCCATAGTGATTTCATGGCTGAGAAATCGGAGGTAGCTGTCATTGACATTCTTCACAAAAACGAGGCCTGTCACGTGGATATGTTAGATATCATGAAAGCTCAGCAAAGCTACCTAGGGAATGAGTTTGATGATAGAGTACTTTCAGGTGGAGACCAATTGACATGCGAGCGACAGCGCTGCGCTCAACTTCATGTGATGGATTCTGACACCAAAGCAGATCGACTTGAACTTCTGGAACCAGTTGTTGAAGACTGGCATGCGTTCATGATTTTCTTGGAGGTAACATGCACACACATACACGCTAGCTAGCTAGCTAGCACACACAGTACTAAACTCTTCCTTGTCACTGCACACATATACACACACCTCTGACATAATATATGCACACACGTACACACTAAGCTAGCTAGCACACATGATACTATATTCTTTCTTAATCACTGTTCGCATGTACACACACACACACATTTCACAGGTTATATGGAGTACCTTTTATACATCAAGCTCAAGTGACCATGGATCACTTGGACAGTTATTTGCATTACTGCGTCGCCTTCCAGCTGCTAAGAAACCGAAGAATAACATGAATGCTTGCACAGAAGTGATATTCACTGTTTTCAAGGGATATATTCTTGCTTATACTTGTAAAGAGTTGGGTATTGATGATATTGATTCGGATATTAGTTTGCCACTACCAAAATCAGCTTCCAGGACTGACAAACTCAGGTATATTGTTGGCCTAGGAACAGAAGTGATGCTAAATTGTACGATAATTGAGGATGCAATATTGGGTAGGCCAATACCAGAAAGTGGAGATGGTAAATACAACTATACCCGAACCTTATGTCACTATGTTTCATTAGCACTGGAACTGTTTGATGGGTGGCACAATGGAGACGGAATTAGGGATACAAGATGTTGGCGAGTTTTACTCCCACACTTTTTTGCAACAGGTCATACAAAATATGCCCTCGAAGCTGTACGACTACAGATGCAACTAGCGTCCTTGCCACCCCGGTTAGTCCACCAAATTACGTGGGGTCGATTTGTCAATACGCACGGTGGTCTGGGGCATAATCAGCCATGTGATTTCCATAATGAACATGTGAACAAATTGATTAAAGAGCACATTAAACATATGGGTTCAAATTTCTCTCAAAAAGCAATCACAAATGTTGCACGCTCAGTTTCATTTATGGAAGTTGTAACTAATAAGTTCGATCAGCAGTGTGGAATTCATGCTGAGTCATCAGCACATTCTACAAGGAGTGATGTCGACGATGTGAAAAAAGTCGTATCTATAGTATTGAGAGAAAAGCTTTGGGATATCAAGAAGGGCCGTAAATTCTATAAGTTCAAAACAATGAGCAGTAACCCACTTAAGCGTTTGAACAGGGACAAATTAACTTCATGGATGACCGAGAAAATAAAACAATATAAAGTGTATAGACAACTACAAGAAGGAGATGTATCAGATATTGAAGACAATGACTCTTCAACCGACACTAATTAACACCATTAGATGTACTATAATATTATTATGCATAATAATTGTATTCTTAATCAGCTTTCCTCTTGTTACATACATCACAACATAAAGTTATGTCACCTCCGTAAGTAAGATCTTCAACAAAGTACTCCAATAATTGTTTCCTTCTACACACACTGCAGTTTTCTAGGTACGACCTTACAACTACAACCTCGTGTTTGCGATGATCTGCTAAATCCTTATATTTTGGAGCATCTTTGCAGCACCAGTAAATAGTTGAGTATGCTTGGTCACCAGTTCTTCCCCCTCGACCACTTTCCTGAAAATAATCTTCTAAACTATGGGGTGCTCCATAGTGCACAACCCTGTTGACATCAGCTAGATTAACACCCATTCCCAGTGCAACTGTGGCAAAAACAACACGGATCTTTCCACAAGGATCAGCCAGGCTCTTCATTACAATATCTTTTATGTGGTCATTTGTACCAGAGTGGTACATACCAAATAAACGATTTGAAGCAATTTTTTCAGCATTAGGAGGGTAATAGCTCTTATCACCTTGCGTGTATAAAAAGTATGCATAGAGGGACGAACACATATTAAGAGACTGGCAGTAAACTAAGACTCTTTTTGTCTTAATAGAGTTCTGTAAAAGATCTTCTATAATGCCATCAAAATCAGCCTCAATTGAAGTGCGTTCTTTCACTTCATAATAAATGTTAGGCCTATCAGGCGACAGACATACCAATCGACATTCAGGCATGTTTAGCTCAACTTTTACACTTGCCAGCATAAACTTCGTAATGGTCGCAGTGAGGGCCATCATGGGAACACCACTTGGCACTAGTGCCCGAAGCTCATGAAGCCGTGAGTATGCAGGTCTAAAATCTTTGCTCCACTTGTACACACAATGGGCCTCATCGACGACCACAGCCACTACTTGGTGGCATAATGGCTCCTCCAGCAATATTTCACGCCAACACTCACTGTCCATAATGGCTTCTGGTGCACTAAACAGCAATCTGTACGCTCCTGACTGGATGCCTTTGGACGTCGACAAAAGAGAACTATCTATGCCCTTGTTGCTACTCAGAATAGCTGCTCCAATACCAAATTCTCTAAGACTAGAAACTTGGTTGACCATCAGAGAAAGGAGTGGGGATATGACCAGACATACACTACGTTTATTAAGAGGTAAGCTGACCCTGCCCAACTTGTGATCCAAGAGAAATGGCAGTGAGTGATAGCAAATGGACTTACCGTATCCAGTAGGGAGCCAAACAAATACGTCCCTGCCTTCATAGATGCTCTTCATAGCTTCTAGTTGCTTCCCTTTTAGTTGCAAGTCGCCGCGCCGAAGACAGGAGAGAGCGTATGCAACGCTTGTGTCAAAGCCTTGCTCCATGTTTTACCCGCGCGCGCGTTATCTTTGCTGAGCAAATAATTTGCGAGTAGCGGACATGACGTAATAGTTTACGGATAATTTACTGTGCGTTTTACGATGTACCCAGATTCTGGGTACAACGGGGCGCATGCGCAGTCGGTGTGTACCAGGCCCTTCTCCCCGCGTTGGGAGGGGCCTGGGGACGAGGCTACACTGATCATTACTGATAATAATAATATGAATACAATAAACCTACAGCTCAAGCAACATGCTCGAGAACGACACAGATGTCATTGTTCATGAATATCTACACTATATACCCCCTCTCTTTTTAAGGTCATTTCAGCACATGACTATACACATTCTAGTACTCTGTGCTATTTATATTACAGCCATTTTCCCCACAATGCATGTTTACAAGTGTACACTAGCTATAATTATATTGCATCAGTGTACTATATAACAAATTAAGTTCACTGTTACAAGGTCTCAAGTGTACGGCTTTTATATACAAACTTGCACACAATGCCATGTACACTGAAAGTTGCTGTTGATCATAATACCATTGCGTGTGTTATGCTACATAATTTTGGGACATTGTGCTACACAACTCGAGACTTGAGCAACATCAAATACAGCATGTATACATGAAGGTTATTAAGTTAGTCTTTGATCTCCACCACCACGACTTGGCTCTCCTTGAGGCTCAGCACATCGTGGTCTGCCTTCAGCGGAACTAGCTTGCCATCTTCGTTCTCTATGTACATCCCTGCACAAAAAATTAATGATATCGTTAGGTAATGGTCGTCACGGTTCTAGTGCCATTGTTCGGCAATGGTCGTCACACCACTATTCCAGGCCCTCCTTCCTATATACAGCTTTTCCAGGTTTATATATAGGGCTTACGGGAAAAAGCTAGATAATATGAATGAGGCAAAGAATCTGTGGTGCTCTTATAATATAGTACAGTTTGGCTACTATCGATCGACACGTACAGATAATTATAAGAATGGATGTATTCTAGTACAGTTCGGCTATATACATGTAGGTAGAATCTGAAGGGAATGAATATGAGGTTTCCATCCATATCTGAACTATATAGCATGCTCGACATTGTGTATATTATACCTGTGATGTGTTCTCCAGAGCAGCCCCACTTTCTGGTACTCCAGACGATTAGAGAGTTGTAGAGATCGTAGTAGTTAGCGATTTGAATGGTGTCAGGCTACAGAGTGAGTGTGAGTGTGTAAGAGGGAAATACATAGATCAGTGATGCTATGCTGGATACTGGTGCACTCTCATGGCTACAATGTTGTGTACATACAATAATACATCTGTACATGTGGTTACGATGATCGAATACAGAGTATATTAGGTTTTAATGCTAAACTGCTCACCAGTTCACTCTGTCCTTTTAGTCTGATGCCAATATTCTTCGGTGCAGGGTTACATGTCTGAAAGTGTAGCTCAGCGTTCTTAATATTAGCACTGTGAGGGCACTGTACAGTTGTCACTGCGCGGCCCATCAGATAGACTGTGTACTTAGAGTTCGGGTATAGAGTGTTTTGGGGTATGAATTCTGCTCTTTGCTGACGAGCGTCGTAACTTATTCTACCTTTGACTGGATTCAGAGAGGGGTCTACTGAGTTACAGTGAACCTGTGAGGGGGGAAGAGAGAGAGAGAGAGAGAGAGAGAGAGAGAGAGAGAGAGAGAGAGAGAGAGAGAGAGAGAGAGAGAGAGAGAGAGAGAGAGAGAGAGAGAGAGAGAGAGAGAGAGAGAGAGGGAGAGGAAGGGAGGGAGCAAGAGAGAGACAGAGAGAGGTGGGGGGAGAGGGGAGGAGGAAGAGGTGAGATGAGTGAGGGAAAAATCAAAGGTGAATAAGAAATAGGGAGGAGAAGATATCTAGATGAAAACAACAGGACTACCTCAAAGAGTTTATTAATATTAACAGTCTTGACGTCTTTATCGAAGTGAACAGTTATCGAAGACCCTAGAGGGACGTCCACTTCTCCCTTCTTTGGGGCATTAAGCATTATGTGGTTCTGAAGGTCATCGGTCACCGATTGGTCAGTAGCGCTGGTCGTGGCTGTAGTGGTAGACGTGGAGGAGGTCGATGAGCTCGTGGTGACATCACTGGTCGACAGCCGACGGGTGGTATGGGCTCTCTGGGAGGAGTAAGTGAGTGAGTGTGGTGTGTATGTGTGTATTAGTGTAAGGGTATTTACATGAAATTGAAAGAAGGCATGAAATGTACACACAAATTATAGCAATCTCATGAACCATAAACATAGTAGAGGCGATGGTTCGCACATCCATGAGCACTAGCTAGTGAATGTACATGTGTGTGTGTACGTGTGCATATCAGTATATGACAAGGGTTGTGCGTTTGTACATGCCAGTATGGGCATACATACACGCTCCAGAAGAATAGGAGGTTGTGGTAAAAATGATTTAACACTGTCATACATTTGCATCAAAAAAATTCACTACATGCCAAGCTATTCTTACTGGTGAGTCTGAGGGTCTCTCTCTCGCGACCACTGTCATAGACCTTCTCTCCAAGCCAGTTGTTGCTCGTGGAGGGACAGGGGGAGTGACAGAACTCGAGGTGGTCCCCAGAGGTGAGGGGGCATAGGTGCCACTGCTGGAGTATGATCTAGAGCTCGGGGGAGGGTGGTGGAAGTACTCCCCGTAGACCGTCTCTTCTCGAGGAGTCGGCGAGTAAGCGCCCGAGGCAGCATCTGGAGCTTTATTCGAGGCTGTGTTGCCCATAATTTCTCTCAACTGTGTACATGTACGCATTTAATAGTGGGAGGATGACGTGTGGTCACGGTTTAGCCTTAGGGACTTTCCCTCGGACTCTCCCTTGCGGTCTGATGCGTGCGCATGAAATAAGGGTGTGGTGATTTATAGATGTAGACGCAGGATGTCGGCCGAGATGGAGCAGCTTCAAATGAGCTCCACATTATCAATGCAGCAATCCAGAGACCTATCTGGGAATTCTGAAAGCGTTGCAGCCGGACCTGTGGAGACACCTCAGACAAATTCGTGTTCAGATCAAGGTAGCTATAATAATAATACTATTTAATATGATCACTTGGTGATAGCTAATTACGAAGCTCTAATAGTTAATAATGTAATTATAATTGTTATTCTCAGAAATCACAACCAGTCAACCTGTAGCATTGACTGACACCAATTTTGCTAAAGTGTATGATGTGCTCAGTGAAACCAGAGATAAGTGGTTTAACATCGGGCTTCAACTGGGCATTGGACCGGCAACTCTTAAAGACATTGAGAAGAAATACCCAGAGAGCATGGATGCTCTGAGAGAGGTGCTGATAGTATGTACTTCCCAAAGGAAAATTGAGCTCAAAGATTTGATTGAGGTACTTCATAAGCCCACTGTTGATCAACCAGTTTGTGCAAGGAAGCTTGAAGACCTTGTAAAAGAATTACAACGTGATGAGAGTAAGATATTTTTTTTTATCTACAATACTTTATGCAGTAAATATGCAATGGATACATAATAATAGTACAAAACTAATCTAGTATGCACCTAGTTAGTTAACGTACTGAACTAAACAGACACAATGGACATCACATGATGTTTTTCTTGAATGACTGGAGACTATCAGTGGCAACCTGATCGATCATCATCAAGCGAGTTCCATGCTCTGATAGCACTAGGCACAAACGAGTGGAAATAATAGTTTGTTCTAGCAAATGGGCAGAGCAGAGTGTCAGATCTCGATAGCCTGCTCGAGTGGGGCAGTTGCATCGTAAAGATGTTTTCTGGGAAATAGCATAGGCCGTGTACAATCTTAAAGACCTGTGTAAGCTTCAGATGCAATCTTCTATCACCCATTTTTGGTACATTTGCAATGCTCAACATTTCCTCGTACCCCAAATCCCGCCTTCGTGAAATAAGCTTGAGTGTGAATCTCTGCACTGCCTCCAGTTTGTCAATGTCACCCTGAAGGTAAGGGTCCCAAGCTTGTGCTGCGTATTCCAGGTGTGGTCGAACTAAGCTGATGTAAATTAAAGCTGCTCAAGAGTCGCTGGGTTGGTATTGTTGTAGAATTGCCTGTAAAGTAGACCCAGGATTTTCCTGGCTTTGGAGCAGAGTTCCGAGATGTGGTCTGACCAGGAGAGATTATTGGTTAAAAGTACACCTAGATTTACCAAAATTTAATCTGTCAACTATATAGCTAATCTGTGATAATGATAATGTTTTTGTTTTTTTTACAGACTCAGCCATTGGTAGTCATTCCACTGGTGGCAAAGATGGGGAAAAGGATCCATTTTCACGGGTCACAGTAAGCAGCATTAGGGTTCTGCATGGCCTCTATACTACTGTAACATAGTACAATGTCATAATCCTGATGTGTGGGAATCTAGTGACTCAGAAGGCTTATCATAATGATAGTATGACATTGTGGTATTGTGCACATACAATGACTTTTCACTATTTCGTCAGCTCGATCAATATTAGCTATTACTATAACAGTACAACCATATACACAGAGGCTGACAAAACGTGAAGCAAGAAAAGCTGATTGTGCCTATCGTTTTGAAGTTGTCATAGTTGGAGATCCCAGTGAGACTCATCAGGCACCATAAGTATATATACGAATGTTATGATTCTTTATCTTATGTTACAGCTGTTGGAAAAACCACCACGGCGAATAAATACTTCGACGTTCATCCAGATCATGAGCTAGGAAGTAAGGGTTCACACACATCCACACACACATGCATGCATGTAGTAGCTAGTAGTAGTACATAAGTAGTATGATCATGCATCTACACTCATTCCATCGATATCGATAGGCTAATAATTTGTCTATACAACTTTGTTTGCGACATACACACACACTATCACTCAATCAGTACTGCTTAATCATTAGTATTTTGTTGTATATATATATATGCTTGTGTGATTTAATTAGTACCGGTATAATACTTTAGGATCAACTATTGCTGTTACCCAACATGATCCACGCGTATTTGAATACAAAGGCAAGCGTGTACAACTAGTACTCCGGGATATGCCGGGCAATGATGAGTGCTTTGATAAAGTGGAACCATGGTAAACAATGCTGTAGCAAGAAAAATTAATGGTGATCACCAGCACCAATTATTATAATAATTATGTTTTTTTCATAGCAATTTTGAATCAGCAGATGGGGCTATTCTAATGTTTGATGTCACTAACAAGCAATCCTTTATCAATCTTATATCTGATAAGGATAACAGCCGTAAAATTAGGAGATCCTGGAGGAAGGAACTGATGTTTAAAGCAATAGATAGCAAGCATCCAGTGATGGTCTTAGGTAAGCATAGAGCCCGGGCCCTCACCCACCTCCCTGCATGATCATGAGAATCTCCCTGAAGGTGCTAGTTAGCTACCAACTAACAACTGCATTAGTATTCTCATAATATTATTAGTGAAATATTTCTATCTACTTCAGTTGGCAACAAGATTGACGCTAAAAGGAGAGAGATACAAAGGAGTGATGTTGAGGAGATGCTGAAATCTCGGAATCTAGATATGCCATATTTTGAAATTAGTGCCAAAGAAGGTTTAGAGCTTGAAAATGTAAGCCATTTGGTGGAATTCCTCATGATCAGTAGGCATGCAGCCACCATTAGGTCATTATAATCATTTTCTCCTGCTTCGTTGGCCACACCCCTTAATTCGAGGCGGGTTTGGGGTGTGGTTTGCATGTACTGAACTCAGTATGCATTGCTAGCATACATATTAGAGCGCACTCTACTATATCTATGATGCTGCAGAATAATATAAATAATACTATTATAATAAAATATCCGCCCGCCCGCATGGGTTGATGGCAAATCCATATGCATAATATGACATCACAATAATTATCATACACATATTATAATAACAGGTTTTTGCCTCAGTTGTTGAAATGCTCATCAAGAAAGCTTCCGAAGACTCACGATACGGACAAGTGACAAGGACTGATCATTACAATAGCAAGAGCATCCAAGCCTCCACCGTTACCCATCCCTTTGAAGACGAGGAATTGATGGTCCCACGTACAAAATCTCTACCTCCTTCTAGAAGTAATCAGATTGTCAGAAGTCCACCTCAATCAATTCTGTCCCCTCAAGCTCAACAAGAGCCACAACCAGGTACTGCATCAAATTCTGGTGACAATGCAAGGCGTTGTGTAATATTATAGACTATCCATGGTATTGAGTAACTCATAAAATAATATTATGATAGTATTGCACTCGTGTAGGGAACATCATCACAATAATAATAATTATTATTGTAACTATGTGTGTTAATATTCCATTCTAAATCAGAGAGATGCATGCGAAATACAATTTGTCTACATAAAACACACTGGCATGACACAATTTGCAGGGGATAATATAATATAATTATTATCATACTTTTTGCGGGGAATACAATCATAAGTAATAAGATTGAGCTCTTAAAACTGCTAATGGTCATAAAAATCATAATAAAAATGATGCCAGAGTGACACACAACATTATTTATACATTGCATAATAGTCATACACAACAATTACAAGTAAATATAATAATATATCATTTTCTGTAACTACTTGACTTGGTGAGTGAGCAGCTGCTCCAAGTACTGAGTCTCTTCAGGAAGACTATTCGCGAAAGACGCCATATCCCCGAGCGCCATATTTGGGGAAGGCATTGTTCTCATTGTAGTGCCACTGTGCCCACCAAAGAACACATCGTCGTTTATACCACTGTCTTGGCTGAACATGGTGTTCACCTGGCTGGCTGCAAACATGGTCCTGCCGACAGGGGAAAGGCTTGCGGCGGAGTGGTCCAGGTGGTGAAGAGGGAGAGTGGAGACGTGGGGCATATGATGCGATCCAGCTGTGGTTGTGGACGGATCACTGATGTTGTTATTGAGCTGCATAGGACTGGGTTGGCTCTGCTGCTGAGATTGGTGGTCGGCGGCAGTGCTGGTGTTGATGAAATCCATTCCCAGAGTTCCATTCTGCTCGAATTCCATTCCCATTCCAGCAACCACACCAGGGGAGAAGTCTTGCTGCATGGACTCTGGGAGTGGAAGGGGCTGATTCTTAGAGAAGCTATCACGTCGAAATGTCGTCGGCAACTTCTCGATCTGTTCATCACTCAGCTCGCTCCTGGCAAACGAATAACGCGAGCTTTGGGAGGAGTGCTGCCAAGATCTAGCGCTGGAATCTGACTGGCTATCGTAACTATTATCTTGGCTGTTTCTACGAACATAGGGCTGCTGCTTCTGAGGATAAGAGTTGCTCATTCGTAGGGAGTGTCTCAGGGGGTAACCCATACCCATCGATTCGGCGGATGGCATCTCAAAGTGAGCCCCACCAGCAGCCCCCGGAGTGTTGGCTTGGATGTGCTGGCTGTGGGGGGTCATGGCAAGCAGATTGGGGGCCATGTGGGGAGGGTACGGCCTCAGGGGGTCGCTCCTGCCGCTGGTACTGGACGGAGAGGAAACTCGCGAGCTATTAGACGAAAACGTTGAATACGAGTTAGTCATCAGGCTTCCACGCAGACTAACAGATCCGTCGTCACTCGGAGATTTCCTGTTGACATTTCCAACCGGCAGGTGCTTATTCGGGGAGCTACTCCTGAAGCTAGAGTAGCCACTGGATGAATTCCGGCTAGCCTTACCCCCGTTGTGTGGCGGAACGGAGCCAGGAAATGAGCTATTCATGTCATTTCCGGAAAGTGAGAGCTGTTGAGGACTCAAATGAGAGGCCATGGAGTTATCGCCAAAGATACCCCCTGGATGGATAGATGAGTCATCGTGCGGAGGTGTCGGATTGAAACTCGGAAAACCGGCCTGACTGGCTGCAGTAAATGGGGAGAGCTGCTGTTGAAATTGGTTCGGTGAGGCTACCATTTGCTGATGAGGCATCATTCCATGCATCATCATATCCTCCCCTCTTTGTCGGCCAACCTTCAAGTTTGAGGTCACGTGACTTGCAGTGGAGGTCATGTGATCTTGTGAGTGTGGGATGAACTGTGACCCAGCCATGTCGTGTGGGTCACTCAGCCTCTGCTCCTGCAATATTCTCGCAATCTCCTCAGGGCCCTCCCCGTGGACGCTATGGTGCTCTGTGTCGTATCCAGACGACGACATGTAGCCAGCATGTGATGACATGTAGCCCTGGGAACCACCAGAGACGTAACCATTGTCTCCCGATAGCGTAGACGAGGCTTGCTGTTGAATGGTGAAGGCAGGGCCGGCATTCGAGGCTCTTAGGCTTGGAGGATTGGTGGATTTTCGCTTCTCTGTCTTCTTCGGTTTAGTGCTCTTCTTGCTGCTGTTACTGCTGGTGGATTTAGTGCTAGCAGTCTCCGCAGAGCTCTCTTCGTCAGCTCCCGACATTCCATCATCGGTGCGAGCCTGGAGGAGGGAGGAGGGGGGGAGGGGAGAGGAGGTTTGGTCATGTGAGTTGTAATTCTATACTACTCAATAATTAATACTGATTACTCATTTTGAACTTTGCAACGTTCAATGATTCATTGCTCGGATATTTGCACCTGTTGAGGTAGCAGACTAAGCTTTGGGAACTAGAAGCACTTTGACACTTGGCTTTCACTTGCTCTCATGAACAATCGTAACAAGTAATCAAGCAGGTACACCAGCATCAAACGTGAATCTCCCATGGTCCAGAAGTTATTATTACCACTATACATATGTAGCATGACTGCTATATAACCAATTTAGAGGGAATCTTAATTACGCAGCTGCTAGGTAGCTACGTATCTCTCAAGAGCACTGTGTATAATGTTATTATAGTTTAAAGTTCCTGGGGCAAGCATGCATGATCATACTGGCATTCTTGGCATATTTGATCACTACCTAGCCAATGGTCCCATAATTCACTTAATGATCATGTCTAAAGTGAGTCGGCGGTGCCCTTCTACAAAGAAGCCCAGAAACTCGATTAAGCCCACTCCTACTGCATAACCATACCAGCCAGTTCCTCCCACTCCACAAACATACTGCTAGTTGCCTGGTAACGACGATCGATTATGTGATCGATTCCGGTCAGGAACCTTGGTCACTTTGTGAAGGCATTCCATCTCTTTAATCAAATACGACTACTTGGAAGTTATAAACAATTCTGCAAGTTTATTTATATTCTCAGTATCACGTATAGATGATCTTTAGTTGCAAATATGCATCAGAAGCTACCACTGTGAAGAATATTTTTCAGCCTATGGTCATGTCGCATGCACTAAGCCTAAGCACTACCCACAAACCACATATTAAATGAACTATTACCCGCCTATGTCAACTAATGCCTCCAAATATATATACAATCATTAAGGTATGATACTAGCTGCATAGGAGAAAAACCACAGACCACTTCAGTTTACACTGGTGAAGCCACGCTAATTGACGGTCTGGGCAATTATGGTATGGCACCAGTCTTGCCAACACTTGCAGCCATTATGACACTCTAGCTATCCATGCACGATCTAGACAATACAATTTTCACCGATTGTAGAAGGAGTGACTGATGAGTGATTGATAATCATTTACACCTACTCTCCACAGACATCACAATCGTTACAAAATTAACTACACGATTGTACATGTATGAGCTCTACACTTATTTAATAATAAATGTTACAAAACTATACGATGTATATAGGGGTGCACTTACTTTCTTGTTGACTTGACAGTTCTTCAAGTGCTTTCTTCTCGAGCTAGGGTCAGTGTAGCGCTTGTTGCAACCAGGATTGGGGCAGGCATACGGCTTCTGCAGTTAAGAGATACATTGCTTAAACGAAGTTAATATTGAAAAATTTTATGGTACTCAAGTTAGTAGAGTAACATCAGTACTCTAGCTAAAATTAATGAGAGTACTCAATCATTAAGGTACGTATTTTTCAATTTGATTAGAAAGATACGTGATCGCACAAGGGTACAATCATCCATTGAGGTCTGTTTGGGTGTACAAAATTGCACGTGAGAAATACCAAGTTAGCTATGCAGTGGTTAAAGCTGCCAATCATCAACAGATTAACCTCTATGAATAACAACTTATAACTCCAAGTTATTCCTCGACATAAAATTTCCCACCATAAAAAAACACGCTACGGTCCATTTATCACCCCCTATTTTTCCTGACCGCCCATACTTAGTCTACCCAGTCTATTTATAGAAGAATCGATTCCAAAATTAAACCAGCTAGTATTGCCATATATATCATATGTACTCCCACATTGGCAGGTATTTCAACTCATGGAACAGTGTTTACTGTTCGATCGCTTAAAAAATTCATGCAGTTATTCAGCCGACGTTATTATTGACGGCCATGCATGCACGCATGCAATAACTGGGTGCTATGTATATCGAGGGATTTCTTAACTGAACAAACTACTTAAAAAACTAATCGGAATCTTTATTTATCGCATGTCACGTCCATGCCGTGACCTTCGGTGAACCCTATAATTTGCATCCCCCCCACCCTCCAACCCTCACCCTCCCTCCTCCTTTGTATAATAAACTCTGAATTTATCAAGCGATGCAATAATTATTCAGACCACTAACTATAACTGTCTGTGTGTATGTCTCACGTATCACAAAGTTACCAACACCCCAGCCGTGTCTAATGGCCAGTGTATTCATAATTATAGAATCAGGTGAGCTTCAGTGAGTTCATCAGCTATACAGTGTTGCGATTCAGTTGCTCTGTCTATGATAGCTACTAGCTACAGAGGGGAACATTCAGCCTATTCTCTCAGGCCCTCAGTGGCTGCCCCCTCCCCCCAACCCCCATCCCTTCCCCCCTCACACTTGAAGTATTCTATCAAGCTCCCCCCCCCCCCCCCCCCCACAGACAAGAAACCAAGAACACACTATATATTCACAAAAGCTTAATTACTATATGTCACCATGGCTACCTACCTAGCTACCTCTCAAGTAATCGTCCGATCTACATCTAAGTTTCTAAGCAGACAGTTTATTTATCTCCACCAGTGCTAGTGTGGGTAGAGTATCGCAAAAGCTCGATTGGGGTGTGGGAGTGCACGGAACCTCGTTAGCAAAGCCATTGGCCAAGTCAAAACTCTCCCATCTGTTTCCATTGTTGCCGTGATCTCATTGGACGCTTGTTAATTGGAAACAGGTGTCGAGGAAAAAGGTGTGCACATGAGACAATCAAGCGTATGTGTAGAACTATGTATGTCCGAATGTAGCTAGCTATGCATGAATAATGTCAGTCTTTGTGTACCGATTATACATCCGGCAGTTCTGATTTAAGTCATGTAAAGGGTTATTAATTATTAATTGGAGATTCAGGACGAATGATAATCCAAGAAACTAGCAAGAGGACATGGATGCACAATTAAACTGGTGCTGAAGTCATACCGTTAATACGATATTTAATTCAGAAGTTCAAGACGAATGATTATTGTTCTGGAAGCGATTGAAAAAGGAAGTTGCATCACGCACGAGATTTTGTGACTTCATTGATCAATTATTTCAAGTTACAAGAAGTTTATTTAGTCATAGCCGATATCATCCACGCTGGCTGATCAAGTGGCAAGTACAATAGCCCCATCCTTAAAAGGCAAAAAGACCCGCATCTCTTAGTCTCGTTCTCAGGCTACTCCCACCCTTTTTTAATGTTACGTGCAGATAAGCAGCACAGTAGCCTCAGAAAAAAACATTGAAATGTTTGGAAGGCCTTGGGACGAGGCTGGAATAAATATTAAGAGAAGACATTTAGACACTTAAGGCTGGAGAAGGCACGCAGTCTGTTTGACCGACTGTTGTTCACCATAACCATCGATCCCTAGCATCAAAAAGAACCGATCAAAAAGCGATAACCGTATCATCTATCCAGATGTAATTACACCGGGCTAATTGAAATCCATCCTTTACAGCAACAGTGGAGAACAAGACCCATCCACACTCGCGCATGCATGCACACGAACGTTTCGAAAATTTAAATTTAATCGTGCCCACAAGCACCAGTATTACACAATACACCATCACAGAGGGTGTCGTTACAAGTATTATTTTTCTCCGTTCGTGCATGCAGCTGTGAGAGTGTGAAAAAACGATATGTAATTTTATCTTACCTCGTCTGAGTGGGTGCGGTTCATGTGCTTGGCACAGTCCGAGGCGTTCGAGAAAGCTTTGCCACAACCCTCGTACTTGCAGATGTACGGACGCTCGCCCGTGTGAGAACGAAGATGGGTCTTGAGGTTCTCCAGACGAGAGTAGGCTTTGTTGCAACCTTCATACTGCAGGGAGAGAGAGAGGGGGAGGGAGGGAGGAGAGAGAGAGAGGGATAGGGGGAGAGAAAGAAGTATCGAATAAATATTACTATATAATACTGCAAATAAGCATGCATGCATGCCATGGTCCTCAATAAGTATAATTTAGCAAGTTAGTTATTAAAAACGATGCCCAAATCCACATATATACACACATAATAATTAATTTTGCTATCAATAACACGCTCAGCGGAACTCCTTTCACGAGCTCCATAGTAGTATCTATAGAAACAAACTCTCCTTTGTGTAATGCAATCAAGAGTGAATGGGTCTACCGTATTCTCAGGTGGCTCGGTTTTCAAAAGCAGCGTACACTCCTCTTTTAAGGGATGGAATACTTTTCTAAAATCACCCCACACTATATATAGCTATCACTATTATTATAATAATACGCCATTGCCCCAAAACTTCACCGGTCGTTAACCTCTGGATCGGATAAACAACCCAAGGTCAGACCAGGGGACTGGACGTGACATTAGTGTGGCATCTGCTATCAAAACTACTCTCCAATTATGACAGGAGCTTGTTAATTAGTCAAAGTTATTAATGCATATATGGTAGAATTTTAATGTGCGGGTACATGTAGTTACCCCATATACAGCTGCAACCTATTTTCAGCTACAGGAAAATATAGTAATGTTTTATCAACAGATGCAGATAGAGTTCTGACAATCCCAAAGCAACCTTCACAACGATTGATACGACCGAAGTTCTGAGAATCACAGATACATGCAACTTGGCTCTCAAGAATGTTCACACAGCTATACCCCCCCCCCCTTCTCTCCCCTCTCCTCTCCCTCCCCCCCCCCCCCCTTTCCTTCACTCTTCAAAGTCGATCGGAAAGGAAGTTAGCCCGTGCACTGTCTATTGCACCAGCTCTACTTAGAAAGTTCACCGGAAAATCCGTATGGAGTCTATTAACCTTTCTCATTCCAAGCTGATTGACAAAGGACGAAAACAATAGCGAACTACGCAATATTAACTTGCACACAGTTACGCATGCATGCATGCATGCTAGTAGAAATATTCATACAGCATATCACGCATATGGCTCAATCAGGAATCCAATAAAGATTAAGATCTAAAATAACATTAAATACCGTGGCATTTGAAGAATGCCACATCACATGGTGATGAATACCATTAACTGCCTACCCCCATACGGCTTTTTGGCCGTTGACTAGACGGGTGTGGGGTGTGTGTTGGAGCGTAGCAGATTCACGGCCGACTCTTCTATTGACTCGATGCAACCTCCTATTAATATTCAAGTTAAATCAAGCAAATTCACGGTCGATAGCTTAGCCACATCTGTGACCGTAGCTACAGAAAAATGTGTAATTAATAACATGGACAGCCAGCGTAGCACGGGAGGAAAAAAAAAGGATTTATTATTTCTCCCAAGCATGTAGTACATGTAGTTGTTACAAAGCATTGTGTTTACTACAACTGTTCATTCTTGACTCTACAAGCTCATGACATTTTTAGGAAATTATATCTGATTTACTAAGCTATTCAAATTGTAGGCAGAAAAGTCAATTACCATCAATGCATGTGCTTACTTACCGTAAAGAGCATAAAACTCGATATTTTGATTGTGATTGGAATCTCTACTACTATAATGCTACTACTGCTACTAATCGGTATTCGCATAATATTACAGTAGCCCTTATTGGAATATGCCTAACATATATGGTATTGAATACTAAATGTGGAGAGATCTTAAAATATTATTATTAATATTGGTACTGACTCTATGCCAAACTCAAACAGTATTACCACAGAAGTCATACAACTCTCCCCCCTCCTCCTCCGCATTGCAACATACTACTGAGCCATGTGCACAAAAAGCGCAATTCAAGCAGCAAAACTACGCACGTTGTACGTACTAGCCTGCATACAGCATACATGATTCTGAGAAAGGAAGGAAATTGCATCCAAAACTGTGCCAAGTACATGCATGTATCATGGCGGAGAGACGGAGTATACAATAGTATAAGCTCACAAATTCAATAAGCCTTCATATCGTGTGTACGTACAGCCTCAGAGTACAAACATCATGACTCTGCGATCGAACGATAGAAAGGAAATCGCATCTGTGCCAAATATGCTGCAGAAAGCTAATTGCATCTGTGCCAAATATGCTGCAGAAAGCTATATTATAGCACGTCGTTATTAAGACTTATATAACTATAAGCCTGTGTTGTATGATCGAGCAGCTGCAGACAGTCTACGTAGGTAAGTTAAGGTGGCCATGTGGCTTGGCAACGGTGGACGCTTTCTCTTCCTTGTGTCAGAAGGCGAAGAAAAAGGATATTTTCCTCCACGGCTAGCTACAAACACTTCCTTTGTTTTTCTTTCTCTCCTCTCTCTCCCAGATCTCTCCACAGACGGAGAAGACTAGACAGGCTGAACCGTGGGAGGATGGTCAAAACTATACACATTCTATTAATAGTAGCGCCTATTTTAGGCCATCTTGTAAAATACATGATGAGAGTATATGCATGCATAATAATTATAGATTTTTAATGTCTATAGTTCCTTAATGAGGGAAATTTATCTTTTAACCTATGAATTAGTTAATAATTATGCACATTGCCTCATTAGTTTTACTCTTTATGGAGTGTTAATCGTTACTTTCAGAGATCAATATTTACCGGGTATCTCATTGCATTAATTAAGAGTCACCACTTTACTCTGAAAGACGATTGTTATAAAGCCATTAATTCTGTTGTTGAAGTCTCACTTTGTTCCCTCAGGGCGTGTCGATCGGCTTACCCTGGTCTAGCTAGCTGCCCTAGCTCACCCCCACCCGCCCGCCCACCCACCTACCATCAATAGCCGACTGACTCATAAAAAACACTTCCCACCCCTTACTTCTGACTCATCCAATTAGTATCACTTTACCGAGCATATAGCTTACAGCTAGCTAGCTACGTATCTAGCACATCCCAACCGACCGACTCTAACCTATATCCCAGACTCAAAGTCTACTATTCAAACGCTAATGGATTTGACCCCGAGCGCTCAAGCACGCGTAAAATCCTCCCCCCACAATTCCGGCCACATGTACGTAGCATGTGAGTATATACCGGTACATGCATGTACATGTACATGTGCATGTGCATGTGTTCGCATATGCGAAACTAATTATATTATGAGCACCCTATCACACGTAGAATCTTGGCTAACCATGGCAACGCACATGCATAATAGTACATCATCATTGTTATATTAATAATAAATAATTTTTATTGCATTACGTACGAGCGGTTTTACTATCTTAGACGTTCTTAACGTAACCCTCATTACTCTGGGGTATCGTATTTCACCCACTCCTTGACCCGAAATAATAAACAGTGACTGTCCGTTGCTTGATAGTGACATAACTTCACTCCAAGCACCCAGCTAGCTAGATATAGGCTGGCCAATTGTACATGTACATGCATGTACATGTAGTTAGGACAACGGAACACCACAGCTGTTACTCCGTAACAAGCATGGGTGTGACTACTCTAGCGTAACAGGCCCTGGGAGATTAATTAAGCAAAAGCGTCATTAGAGACCAAGGGCTGCTTAGCAACTGGATTTTCAAACGTAAAATTCTAGGTTACTAGGGAAATTATACAAATGACCTGGCTATTGTAGCTTCCTTTTCTTAATTAACAGTAGAAGTAGTGGGTTAGGGTAATTAATTATTGGTAGTATGGAATTGGGACAATGGGGGATAAAAGAATCAGACGAGTACGTGCTGTTTTGTTTTTGGTGGAACTTGGGCGCCACTAAGTCAATTATAGCTCTCGCTAATAAATGTATATGCAGCCAGGCTATTAAAGTTAATTAATGTGCACTAATGTACAGCCACCTAGGCTATTAAAGTAAATTAATGTGGTGATTAAGAGTTGTACACATGCTTGCACACAGATGCACATCTGCCATGTCAGTCTTCGATCGGTCCCCCAAAGCATGCTCGAGTTACAATAGCCACATGCTCTCCACTCTCCACTCAAAAGCTGGAGACGCTTGGCTCCGCAAAAACCAAAGAAAATGACTTAATGCAATTAGGTGTGAAGTGGAGCGGACGTAAAAAGATTGCCTTGACAAGAAATTCAATATCCCTCTTCTATCTATGGTGTGAGTGTAGTCACAGTACCTAAGATTAAAATTGATTTTAGCAATAGTTATCTCGGATTTTAACATTAACAAAAAGCCAAACATCTGCTATATAGGAAATTCACAATTATTCGAGGTTAATGTCCAGTAATTTAGAAAATTTTCGAATAATGATTGGACAGCTGCTGTTAGACTGCATTCACGCACCAAACAAATAAAATTTTATTTCGTGCAAAATGAGAAGCGAGATTTCTTTATAAATTGAACTTTCCACTGGGTATGAGTTATTCGGGGAATTTTTCTAATGGTTAATACCCATTAAGCAATTAGCGAGCAATTCTCTTCCAATCGAGCTCAGAAAGAAGGTATTAATCGAAGGTCAGCCGAAAGGTCACGTTTTTCCTTCAAAGGTGTTTATTTATTCAAGTGAATAGCTCATTTGGGAATCCCACCGTGCACCCCCTACAGCTTCACCGCCAAATATTGACCAAGAAACTAACAGAGATTCACAAACAGTTACATGCAAGCAGAGAGAGAGAAAGAAGGAGACAGAGAGAGAGGGAGAGAGAGGGAGGGAGAGAGAGAGAGAGAGAGAGAGAGAGAGGGACGGACAGACGGACAGACAGACTGGCGGAGAGACATGGAGACTGCCAAAACAGAGCAAACCTTGCGTGCAACAGATCAAAGGGATAACGATATTCATATGTTTATCTCGCATGTGCCTTGTGGGCAAAAGTTTTGTTTGCGTGCAGTGTCCAGCGATTACACAAGTTTGAATTGTAGGCATTCAAATCCCAGCTAAATGACCACATAAATCAAATATGTCGAGGTGTTAACCGTTTGTCCACCTGCGATAGCTATTTCTGTGGGAGGTGTTATGAGGAGTACCAACTTTTTTGGTCAATGAATTCTGAATTCTAGGAACTCTTTGTCGTTAATTAGACTTAATTAATGTCATTTATTGGGGACACAGAAAGTACACTGGCTAACAAAAGGAAAGCCGAAATCATCAATAATAATTATGGTCATGTGATTTCATGATCGAGCACGAGCAGAACTGTCGTGACATGACTTAACGTGGGAATGGGCTAATTGAGACACGCCCCAGTGGTGTCAAAATCGAACTCTGCGCCCTCCAGACACTTCACTTGATTGATCAAGGCTCCAAGCGGCTGCCGTCTACATTATAACCAAAAATGGAAGCCACTGATCACAAACTACATCAGCAATTAACTGAAATCTGATCTACAAAGCCCACATTTAATTAATATTTTATAGAAAGACGGCAAAAGGTAGGGGGTTCGAACCCACGATCTCATATACACCTACTTTTTTCTCAAGGGAGTCGCTGACATCCAATTTTTTTGCTTCAAGTAATAAAATTATGGTGATGAAACAAAAGTAGAGGTTGGAAAGAGATGTGAGGCATGGATATGGAAAACAAAGCATACCAAGCTACAAAATATGTCTAATTAAGATATGCGATATCTCGAATTCTCAGAGTAAAACGAAGCTTATGAAAGTATGCAAAACAGTGTTACATGTGATCAGACCGCCACAATAAAAAAACCACTGCACTCCCGTTTAGTACTATAGCTATTAATTATTGAGAAAAGTTCATACTTGACAATTAGGATCTCGGCAGTGCATGTTCCTCTTGGATGAATAATTGGTATGCAAAGAAAAGGGTTATGTCATGCAAGGCATCCAGCCCTTGGTGGAATAACACATACCTTAGGTGTCTAATTTTAATGCAAGAGTGAGCGCGGGAGCCATAGAAGTTAGATGGGGGAGTGCTGAAGTATGCCACCTTGCATACTGATACATTTGCATGCCACGCTATCATCGTAATTTTTATTTATCAGCCCAGCTGCTTCCATTTAGCTGAAAGGCAACTGATCCGAAAAAGAGTCCTTTAGTCTAAGAGTGGGCTTAAAAAGATGATATCTTTATCAAGCAATCGAGATTTTATGGATGCTGCACCCTCTGAAAGGATGATACCCAATATGTCATGGCCTGGTGGTTTCAAATGCCACACTACTAAACTTACTTATAAACTTCCCAACTGGCAGTGCTGCGGCAATGAGATACGTACACGCACATGCATGTAGCCCGATGCTTCAATTTTTTGGTGAACCCGTGCCAGCACTTTATTTCAGGAAACACACACTTCTAACTGCTGACCTAGATATAACTTCACACCTGGTCTAGTGCAACAAACATCTTATTATATTATTCTCAATGAACATGTATCATAATATTACACTGCAGCAATGTAATATGGACATACACATATAAGCATGCAGTGTGTAAGCTGTAAAACGTATCAAATTGCGATATAGTCAGAGGCGTGATGATGAACTAAACCTCCCTTCTAATGTTACAGCCGCCCTAGCTGCACCGGATGGGAATGAACTGCATTTAGCCGTTAAGTAAGGCGATCGCTCACACCTGCCCATGCAGTGACACTGACAGCATCATCGTCACAATTAAATCCAATCCCACTCTATTAAGTGCACAATTTTTATTGATATATTATCATACCCATGCATTCATGCATACTTGCTGGCCAGACAGTCAATACGTCATACATGTAGCTATAGTACTACAAGCACATCAATCAGCATCGCTACATGTAACTTATAATTATTATAGTGAAGAGAGCTATAAAGCAATTAGTATGAGGCTTGCATTGTTATAATTTAGTTTCAAATGATAACTGTGTACTTATGCGCCCCATTCTAGTATTACACAATGCCCGGCTTAGGACAACGACTGGTGTCCACCCACTACCATGCAAAGGAAGGTGTTTCCGATACCACCTAAATATTAATAACTCTTCCTCCTTATTTGTTGCAAGAAGTGATTACCATGAGTACCATATAAGTAAATCGATCGCTCACTGAAGGGCTCATGTTTCCAGCACGGACATATGCTCTCTCTTCAAAAAAATCCCCCCAACTAATGTAGCTCACGCAGCGCTATCCTTGAAGAGTTTATTTTAGCATAGGGTGTGCGTTTCCTCCTATGCTCTCTCGGGAGTAATTGAATTAAGCCAGCAGTACATGAGCCAACTACTGGATATATGCCTCCCTAATTCTCAAGGGGGTGACTTCTAGAAAAACAATTACCAAATAAAATTATTAAGCGCGATCATAATTATTATCATTTTCTCCCTGACAAAGATGGTAATAGAGTATAGTTAAATGCATCAAATTCATGCAAGTGATTAACTAGTTGAAGAATAAGAATTAACTTAACAATGCTTACCGAACATTTGTGTGGCTTTTCTCCGGTGTGTCGACGCATGTGCACCAGGAGCATATACTGCGCCTTGAACGGTTTCTTTTCCCGCACGCAGCCTTGCCAGCAGCAGACAAACTCCTTGCGACTATCCTGGTAGATGTGGTCGCTGTTGACGTGCTGAACGAGCTCCTCGAAATGCTGACACTGCTTATTGCAGTCTCCCCAACGGCACACGTTGTTGTGAGGCTCTTCCACGCTGGGATAACTGTAGTAGACACGCTTGGTTTTCTTCGGGTCAGTAGTGGTGGCAGTAGTCTTGCACCAATTTGGCTTGGTGTCCATTTCCGACTCATTTTCGGTGATGGAGGAGTAGTCTATGATATCGGGAGGTATTCCTTCATCGTCAGAGGAGCCGAGAAGTCCGGCTGGTTCTTCTTGGACTGGCTCTAGAAGGCTGCCAATCGATGTTTCCATCTTCATGCCATTTACCGAGTCACGTTTTAGAGCAACGCCATTGACCATGTTAAAGTGGGAGTATGGAGTAGTCTCCATGGACATTTGATCGAAATCGGGCAGTTTGGGTGGACTGCTTTCCTTCTTTATCTGCGATGCATGCATCAAAGTTGATTCCTTCATCTGAGCAGATTCACTCACTGACATTGGAGCTTGCCCCACTCCACCACTGCTGCTGCCTGCATTTGAAGTCGGATTTGCAGACATGGGATAGTTAGAATTTCGCAGCGAAAACTGCAGAGGTCGACCGTTTGGAGGCTGAAAGTGAGCGGGGTTGGCATAGAGAGATGGACTGAGATGTCCTATCGATCCCGCCGAACTTCCGCGAGAACTGGTGATGTAATTCACGAGCGATGTCGGAGAGGTGCGAATGAGATTGTTGAGATCGAGTGAGCTCGATGAAAGGGGAGAGATTGACAGCTGCCTCTTGCGTCCGAGTCTTGCGGAAGTCAGAGGACTGAACGTGCCTGAGCCCATTGGTGAGGGAAATTCAAACCCTTCAAGTGACAATGCTGAGCTGGGAAGCGTTAGTAGCTGTGAAACGGATGTCGGCGTTCCATTAATGTTTGGAAAATCAGGTGAGATCAGTCCTCCAAAACTGCGATTTCTTCCACTGCTTGTTCTGGCTCCGGAGTGCTCCTGTCTCTCGGAGCTTGAGACACCAGCTGCTGTAGCTGGCCCTTGCTGCCCACCTCCCCCACTGGCCGCCATGGAATTGGATAGAAGTGGATCGGTTTGCTGTTTGTTACTCTGAGAAGTGAACTTAGCCGAGTAGGCACCCCTCCGCATGCCTGGAGTTAGTCGGATTTGTGAGATGTCGGAGAAAGCGGGTGAGTCCGCGGGATGCCTGCGGTGGTTCTTCGGTTGAAACTCGAAGCCATTTTGCTGCTGTTGATTTTCGGTGGCCATGTTCTCCTGAACGGCTTCATCACCACCACCTGCCGGGAGGTTGTTATTGTTGTTAGTATCCATGGAGTCACCAACGTCTCCCGATGCCACGGCGCATGAGCGGGAGGCGACCGGCTGCTCTTGTTTGATGCGCGACCGAGGCTCTTTCGTGGTCTCAGCTTGTTCACTAGCTACTAGTCCATCAGCGCCGCGGCCTCTGGCATTGAACTCCTCCATGATCGTGGTTCTTTCTCCGATTGTGTCACGGTGGAGATCTTTTCAACATAAAGAACTATCAACCGTACTCTTTTCTTTTTAGCTAGCTGATCGCTTTATCCTCTCTCCTTGATAGAAGAACTCTATAAATACGCGCCAAATAGGCGAACTCGAACGAGATAATAAAACGAAAGTTCAAAAGGCGTGGTCCAGCGACAACTCTTTACAAATGAGAAACGCACTCGTTTTGTGTTTCTTCTGTTCTGTTTGGTTGCTTTTGCTCTGGTCAGGTCTTCTCTCGCTATTTTCAGGATCAGTGATCAGGAATGCCGCTATTTGAGCGCGATTGTCGGTCAGTCATACAGCAGCCCCGAGGGCCGGTCCAGCTCCAGGTCATAGAGTAAACAGACCGGTAGAGGGTGCACATTCAGCTATGCATGAAATCACACAACTGCAGCCCCTCCCCCACTTGTGTTGTTGCAGAGCACCGTTTGACCGTAACCGCATCGCATGCCACGCGTTCTAATTAACCGCAAGCGCATCGAATTTACCTAACTCCCCATACTGTGATCGCGTATCGATATACGATAGCGCATCTGATCTATCTAGTGCACAGTGGACGTGGTCTCTCATATCGGAATCGCGTGTAACTGAAAGACGAAGGTAAGACCACAAAGTGTTAGAAAAAAAAACATCGCGAGTGTGTCTCAACGCGCTCTCGTTTAGCCGAGGGGTTCGAGAAGGCCTTCGGATCGGAGCGAGGCCCTCCACAAGGACGTGCAGTGAAGTACGAGAAGCCGATATCATCCCGTGCCGCCGCCGGTGCGCTCAGCTGGGATATGGCCAGCGTGTCAAACGGCCATGCCAGGACTCGCACTGTTATTCGAGTAAGCGTAGACAGTTTAATATGTATGTGTATGTGTGATCGTATCGTGGCTCGCCCTCCCGCGGTATAAGCGGTGAGAGCTTAGCTAGAGCAGTAGAGGGAGGGAAGGGAAATGTTTACCTAGCTTGACAAAAATTGATCCGGTGCCAAGATGTGATCGTTAGATTGGGGAAGTCCCTCCAATGACTATTGATAATTTCTCTATTTATCCGAACAATTAGTGATAAACTTTCGTGTTAATCAGTGTCTATGGGCGCTGCCAGCGCGAGCTGCTAGCCGTTCGTTTTCTCTCGCTTGGAGTCCGCGGTCTATCTACTAAGCCGCTGAGGTATGGGCGATCGATAATCGCCTCTAACTCGCGCATGGACAATGAAAATTTGGTGAATAGCTTCGTACGTGCAGTGGAGCCAAAGACGAGTATCAGCTGGCGGCAGGTGTAAATCGATTCAAACGTCGTTCCTGCTGATCAACACTTGCAATTTTCTGGAGTTGCTAAATAGCTTGTCGTCATCCAATAAGTAGCTAAAGCTGCAAGCTTTTCAAAAGTGTGTTAGTGTGAAAATTCGAAATTTGAAAAGCAAGAACTTCTTCCAACCTGGATCTGAGTCTGTTGATAGGTGCTGTGATGGGTCTAGCTCTGACACGATTCTTTCTATTTAGACGTAGACGCATCCATCGCTTACCAAGCGAGTCTGACGACTCCTCTTCGACCACGACCAGTGAATCCGGGGGGAGCACACGTAGCTCCTCCACGTCCCCCAGCTGTGAAACGAACGGACTTTTGTCGCATCAATCATCGTCCCGCGGCCGCTCGGCTTACCCCCCAATGAATGGTCACTTTCTGCAGGATCATCCCATCCTAATTAGCGGGAGCTCCCCCATCCAGAAGCTACCTCAGGACCTTCTCTTGAAGTAAGTACAAAGTCCAGTCTACGTACACATAGATCTCCATGTAGCCTATAACAATCTCATCTAGCCAGACACTTTAATGCGCGGGAGGGTACGTCTGGCTGTATCAGACTAGCGTTAGCCTGGGGAGCAGTACACTTACTTTTCTATAACGGTGTATGTAGCTGGGAATGTCTATGCGAGGTGTTCTGATTAAAGGAGGTGTCTTCAATTCGCTCTTTTATTAATAATAATATGCAGGCTTGGCCTTTATTGTGGCTATAGCGAGCTACATTCTTAGTGTGCCAAGGCGGCCCATTATGGCGAGATTCTTAACGTACGTGTCTCTAATTACACAATCTCTAAGGAATATTGGTATATAATAATTTGTGAGAGCTGCTTAATTTCATTACCATACTTGGCTAGCTACCTGGGTACCTGTATGTATCACAGCTGACACGCACAATGTCATAGCTATAATACAGAGGTAGTGGAACACAAGCCATGATTGATTTGCATTCCGGGTTGCTCTGACAATGCCTACAGCCTAATCATAGTCAGCTGATCTTGACGACACACCTGGCTTGGCTAAACCCTGTACCCCAAGGTGTGGTGCAAAATACAGGAATATTAAAAATTTTTTGGTGATCATGTGCTTGGGAATGTGGCTATGCAGCACTAGAGCTTGAGCTTGCAAGTTAGCATAATATTATACACACACACACACACACACCTGGATATGATTGCGGTGTGTGGTATTGAAGAACTGGGAATAGGGTTATGGGAATGAGACTGCACACACCGTATTCTATTTATTTATGCATGGTAGTTGATGCTTAGCCAAATATAGATAAGCACGAGCTTGTGTTTTTATTTGTGTTTCTCTAAACATATTGATCTTTGAAGCGTATAGAAATACACTCACAGTCAGATTTGCGTTGTCCATTCAACTTGGATTTGTTATTGCTTTCCTCTGTGTTTACTACACGGTTTGTATAGTGTGGTTGTGTGTGTTATCACAGCGGCTGACGTTGATAAAACCACAGCTGCCATGACCAAACACTCAACTAGAGATGCGTGCAACCATGTAGCAGGAAGGAAGAGTAGAGAGAGGAGAGAGAAAGCGGGAAGGGGGGAGAGAAAGGGAGGAGGATAGGGAGAGAGAGAGACTCAGAGGGAAAGAGAGGGGAGAAGTAGAGAGAGAGAGAGGGGGGGGAGGGAGAGGGAGAGAGAAGGGGGGGGGGTTGCTTTTCACAGCCTGTTCTCGCCTTTCCTACCCTTTTTACCCATCAAAAGTGCCATCCATTGACCAATCCTTTCATCTCATTCCAGGATCTTTTCATTTCTCGATGTTGTCTCTCTCTGTCGTTGTGCACAAGTCTCAAAGGTATGTCTGAATCTCCATAAGAAGTGCTTGTGTGTATGGCTGACAATGCTTCCTTATCAATTATTATTCAAAATATAGCTAGCATATTGTGTACATGTATTATGTCTAGATGACCATATCGTATGCTCTTATTGTATGAAGCACTTTATATTATTGTGCTCGGTCCAATCCCCCCTCCCTCCCTCCCTCCCTCCCTCCGACTCCACCCCTCTCCAACCACGCAAAGAATTTCTAACGACAGTTTGCTACATGTATGTGTAGATACACGTGTACACATGCTCTTGCATGTAATCGCTGGGTTTGAAACTTAAGTTTTTAAAGTTTCAACTATTGATTGCAATCAAATAACACTTGTATACTTACAACTGTTTACTATGTACATTATGATAGCCAGCGATCACGTATAATACTAGCTAGTGTTGCTGGTCGTCACTAACACGAGTGGTTTCACTTTCTTCGAGGAAGCTACATGTGCATGTACATGTGCATGCATGTGCATACTATAAGATCCTCCCTCGTATCACTGCCTTCATTTCCTACTGTTAAGAGCCTTAGATGTTCCACTGACTTAAGTGGTGGACTGTTACTCGAACCCACACAAAACGTTTAGCAGTGGATATACTGACTAATAGGGTCTTCGGTGTTGCCAGCAATAACATTGAGAACCTGGGAATGGGAATGGGAATGGGCCTGGGAACGAGGCAAATTGATATCAGCTGCAAATTTTAGATGAGTAATAATCTAGCCCTGTCCCCAGGTTTCTACCAGTTTTTCAAATTATAGACAGGCTAGGAATGGGAATGGGCCCACTGGGGGATAGCATCTCATAGACAGACTGGGAATGGGAATGGGCCCACATGGAGGAATAGCCTTCGAGGTAGCTACGCTGTGCCACTAATACTAAAGGCTTGGCACTTGTAGTAAATTCCGTTAAGCTATTAGCACTAAATTTGGCTCATAGCATAGACTAATGGAGGGGACTACCTGTCGTGCTGCTGTTGCTCTATATGCACAGCGTGGGCAGGTGGCCACGCACCATTGACCAGTATAAGGAAAGCTATGATTGTGTATAATAATATGCCATGAACATGTATACAATTATTCATACATGTAACTTGTAGTACATGTACATGTACATGTTTAGAGCTAGAGTACAGTGTGAATGTAGATGTTATACATGTATGGCCTATATGGGAGGTAACTGAGTGCCTATGTATTGCATATTATTCTCTGTCTTATTGGACACCTTGTGGATAGCTTCATCATAGATGAGTTGACCTTTGACCTGTGCCACCTCTCGCTGGCTAATTATTAGCAGGTGTCCTGGCTCTTGTATTTCAGCCAAGTCCATTAGTGCAAGTTAATCTGGCCTTATGACAATGGCCTGCCCATTGTCACCATTACTATGATAATATTGTATGAGTAAGCTATAATATTGCCCAAAACATTGCTAAATCTTCATCTCTGTGTATGCAAACGTTACAATACCATTTGCTCCACTGTTAGTCTTATACTCCTCTGGTAGACACACTGCATACGTGAGAGTGCCAGCTGACTATGGTACATATAATATTATTATGCATAGTGGTATTAGTGTGTTACCGAAATAAAGGTCTGGAAGCTTGTAAGCTTTGATGCTTGGATGTGTAATTTTCTTTGCTGCTGATATGTAGGTTTTTATGTGTCAGTGTCAAAGCCTCACTAGCTGACCTTTCTACTGCTTCCTAGAATATGCAAAACCAACACCGTCTAACATTAATTTTTATAATTTTAATTATAGTGTGTAGGCTATTGTTCTGTAGTGTGTCTTTATGAGCCACATGTAAGGTCTAACTAGTTGTAGTTACACTGGAAGCTTTCTGTTATTGAGGTCTTCCCTTTCCTTATTGGCCTACTCCAAGATCATTCTTCCTCCTCCCCCCTCCCCTCTCTGGTAGCTGGTAATTTGTTGCAAAATCTAAAATCTTTCCATTGCCAGCAGCTAGTGGCTGGCAATTGAAAGTTCACCAAAAGGGTCATTACCCTAATTACCATTTCCTCTGCCATAATTATTTCCTTCACCATCACAATGCATTTTTAGCAGCATAGTAATTATTATTATGGTTGTGAGCTAAAGTGTAATACTTAAATAACGAAAATACATTGATTGTTCCCAAGTTAATCATCTAACCTGTAGCTGACGCTTAGATTATATCGTAGTGTATTTTTCCATGCAAGTGCATATGAAGGTATACCAGTGGGAGAGTGGGAGAGTGGAAGAGTAGGAGTGGGGGGAGGGAGTGTCATGACATCACTTTATAGCCTACGAAATCACCAATAACTGCTTTGCTAACTTTTGTCACGGCTGAGCACATTCTGCTGCATGTGCATGTGCATGCATGTGGACTCATCCATTCATCCCCAGCAGTCTGGAAAACACGGAGTGTAGGGGGATAAAGGGTTAACTATTAAACTCTCGTGGGACGAGAAATAAAAGGATTTTTAACAACCTACATGTACCTATAATCTCTTTAGTTCTGTAAACCAGAATCTCGTGTATTATACATATTATATAAGTACTTGTACACGTGCAATTATAGAGTTACTAGATTCTGAAGGGGTTGGCTTTAAAATTATCTTCTTGACCTTTGATGTACATGTAGGCGTGGCACACGCTGGCTCTCTATGGCAGCAACTGGCAACATGTCGACCTGTTCGAGTTTCAGATAGCCATTGAGGTAAGTATAGTGAGAGAGAGAGAAAGGAGATCTGATTGATTTTCCTTCTCTGTCAGGGTACTGTTGTGGAGCAGATGGCGGTGAGGTGTGGTGGGTTCTTGAGAACTCTCAGTCTTAAGGATTGTCATAATGTGGAAGATGCCGCGTTAAAGTGAGTTGAGTCAATCTCTCCCCCCCCCTCTCTCTCCTTTCTCCCTCTCTCTCTCTCTCTCCCTCTCCCTCCCTCTCTCAGTCTAGTAATTCTCCCTATTTCCCCTTGAAGGACGTTTTCAAGAAACTGTCGTAACATCGATAAGCTGATACTGAACAAGTGCTCTAAGATCAGCGACAAGACGGCGGAGAGCCTCAGTAGAAACTGTCCTGACCTCAGATATCTCGATCTCTCCTCGTGCAAGCAGGTCACCAACACAACGTGTACTCATCTCAGGTGAATAGTGGAAGGAACTGTATTATAATTATTATCAGTGCCTCCAAGTATACGGATTTGTCAGTATTTTTACTGAATTCTGACCATAAAATTTAATACTGATAAAATTTCAAAAATACTAAAAATGGGGGAAATTTAGTACATACATCATATATACAGCTCTTTGTAAAGTACTGAAGAATACTGAGAATGCATGCAAAATACTGAAAAATGGGAATATTTATACTGAAAGACAGTAGAACAGCTTGGAGGCACTGTACTATAATAATAGTATGATGATATGCAGTTAGACTCGTGTATAGCTAATCCAATCTTGAGTCCTGAGTGACGAAATTCTCTCTCTCTCTCTCTCTCTCTCTCTCTCTCTCTCTCTCTCTCTCTCTCTCTCTCTCTCTCTCTCTCTCTCTCTCTCTCTCTCTCTCTCTCTCTCTCTCTTTCTCCCTCTCTCCCCTCCCTCCCCCTCCATCCATGACCAGTGAGGGCTGTCAGAGACTAGAACACATCAACCTTTCCTACTGTGACAACATCACGTCTGATGGTATCAGATCACTCACCACCAACTGTCCAAGATTAAGACACATCATCCTCAAATACTGTGGAGAGGTATGTATATATACATAGCACTATTGAGTCCGTAAGTAGAAATATAGTATATACCATGGTAGTAGGTGCTCATTTGGGGGGTCAGGGGGCCGGGGGGGGGGGGGGGGGTAATAGGAGAATGGAATATGAAAATTTTACTAGCTCCCCTCCCCAACATATGCAATACTGTATCTGTACAGACTAGCTAGCTGTCTTATACAGTCCGTGCTGTATTTGTAAAAAGCATCGGGCCCCTCGTGAAAAAAGGGCTGGTGTCACATTCCTTTCTGTTAACTGATACTTGTAGGTGAATGATGAGGCTTTGTCGCACATAGGGGAGTGCTGCCCCCACCTCCTAACCCTCGACGTACATGGCTGCAAGGTATGCCAGGAATCCCACCCACCCCACATGTACATGCATGTATATACAATGAAAAATACATGTACATGTACATGTACATATGTACGTACATGCATTCATCTACATGTAGCTATACTGTAGCAATAATTATGGGATGTGAGGCGAGGTACTGAGCTGGAAACTCCAATGGCAAGCTTACTTTTGTAAAGAGACAAGATTAATGTTTGAAAGCAGAACATACTTAGAATAGGCTTTTTGATGTTTGGCTTAAGTGAGTACGTAGCTTTTGAACAGCTGTAGTACATTCTGTTGATAAGTGCTTATTATTGTCAAGGCAAGGGAGCCTTCTACCCCCTCTCTCTCTCTCTCTCTCTCTCTCTCTCTCTCTCTCTCTCTCTCTCTCTCTCTCTCTCTCTCTCTCTCTCTCTCTCTCTCTCTCTCTCTCTCTCTCTCTCTCTCTCTCTCTCTCTCTCTCTCTCTCTCTCTCTCTCTCTCTCTCTCTCTCTCTCTCTCTCTCTCTCTCTCTCTCTCTCTCTCTCTTCTCTCCCCCTCCCTCCCTCCCCTCACATGATCACACAAAAACATACACACAGTCCATATCAGACGATGGAATCCGTGCTGTGTGTGAGAACTGTCCTGAGCTTCAGAGATTAAACTTTTCCGGTTGTGAGTCTCTGACAGACATTACCCTCAAGAAGCTGGGCTCCTCGTGTCGTGACTTGAAGCTGCTCGAGGCAGCTGGGTGCTCTCACTTCACTGACAATGGCTTCCTAGCTCTGGCCACTGTAAGGAGAGTAGCTACATACGTGTATATATAGAATCGATCCTAGCCCCCCGGCCCCTTTCCCTTCCCCCTTCACCTCCCCTAGGCCTCCAACAAGCTACAGAATCGATCACTGGCCCCTCCCAACAACTAACTATACTATTGCCCTGAGAAAAAAAAAAAAAATTAATGAACACAGCTGTCATAATGTACCCAAAATGATAATATTATTATTATTCTATTTACTGCCTGGTCACTCCCAGCTGTTGTACCTTGACCTTCCAAACACAGCAGAGAGCCAGCTGTCACTCCTCTACTCATTGTTTGTCTGACCCTTAACCCCAATCCCCCTTCCCCCTCATTGGGGCATTGACCATCCTCCTCCAATAGCTTTTGGAGCTATCAAATATCATGCAGCCAAGCATAAGCTATGCTTAGCAACCGTTAAGTTACGTAGAGTCGGTGAATGATGAAAGGGAGGGAGGGAGGGGGAGGGGGTACGTAATGACACAGTATACTGGTCTTGTAAATTGAGAATGGTACTGTGTGTATATTAGGTCAGAAATAATGTGACATCAGCAATTAATAGTTGCAGCTGTTTCCCACTAGCTCATAGTTCTATTTATATTTAGGGAAAGTCCACGACACGTGCACGTGCTTAGCTACGTACACAACATTGTACACTTACTTATACGGAAGACAATACTTTTTGCATAGCCATGTACGTAATATTATAATATTATTTGTATTGATACATTAAATTGTAGGGGTGCACTAACCTGCAGCATATGGACCTTGAAGAATGTGTACTGGTGAGTTAGGGAGTTTTTTTTTGCTTTTTTTGTTATTAAAATTATTTGTGTAGATGATATTAATTTTTGTTACCATTAAATTTTTTGTTTTATGCAGATCAACGATGCCACCTTGCAACACTTAGCTACCCACTGCCCAAATATTCAAAGATTGGTAAATATCTCAACGTCTCTCTCTCTCTCTCTCCCTCCCTCCCTCATCCCCCCATCACACCCTCTTCTGTTCTTTATACAGGTCCTATCCCACTGTGAAAGAATAACAGACGGTGGCATTCGCTCGTTGGTGAACGGAGCGTGCTCAGAAACACTACAGGTTCTCGAGTTGGACAACTGTCCCTTCATCACTGACCAGTCTCTGGAGCTACTTAGGTAGGTCACGTGACCAGTCATGTGATCAGATTATGGTCATATGATCAAAGTATTAGATCATGTGACCATACCGTTATACATGTATCTTCTAATTTCAGGGGTTGTCAGGTTTTGAAGAGGTTAGAAATTTTTGACTGCTTGATGGTATCGAGATCTGGAATCAACAAACTAGAAGTGAGTTGACGTCAATAATTTATGGGTGTGGTCTTGTTTTAAACTCCACCCACCCCTCTCATGCACTGTATAAAAGATCAGATCAGATTCTGCTTATGAGTAACATTAATTTTTTCTCCCTCTCAGCAAAACCGTCCTGATGTCCGAGTGCATGCCTTCTTCCCTCCCCACACTCCTCCTCCCCCCACCGCTCCGCAGCGGAGACGCGTCGTCTGTCACTGCTGTACCGTATTATGATGATGTAACCATTACATCATGTAGCCTCAATTTAATTTTATTCCTTACTATTTATAGTAACACTGTTACGTCATCTTATCATCATCATGTCGCATGTTGGGGACAATCTCTTTATTATCGTATGCTCGTCATTTTGTGCTCGGTTTTTTTTTTTTCAAATTTCTTTCATCCGGACTTGCTCAATTAATTATTATTATTACTTAACCACTTTTAATGATTTCTGTATGATCAACAATCATTCATTGTTTCAGTGGCTCTGATTTCTCATCACTTGAGATTGATCACCTCCATCCAAAATAACATCAATATTATGTAAATTCAGTAGGTTTACCTTCAATATGCCACCAATCCCAAATCTAAGGGCCGTAAATAATAGTATTATAAAGGTCAAGGGTTAGCTAACATAATATTACCATGTCTTTGCATTTAATGTACCTCTTGTGGTTTCAGCTCCTTGAGTGTTTTTACCATTCCAGGACTGATTCGGCTAAAGTGATGCTGGTACGTATCATGCCATTGCCTGGTGCACTGCTCAGGCAAACCAAATCCCAGCAAAAGGCAGAGCCACTTACATACTTATTATTAGGTGCCTCAAGCTCGCCTTCAATATGGACTGTACAGCAAGTATAGTCTGTGTAGTGTATATACTCAGTGACCACAAAATGTCATGATGTTGTACTTACTCTTATAAGCAGCTGCTTCTCATTAAATCAAAACCTTAGGGATTCTACATTATAAGCCCTTGGTATATAATATACCGTGTTCATGCTAATAGAACGCAAGCTAAAAAATAATAATGATTTTAAATTAATGTTGCGCAATTTTCTGGTAAAGGTCGTCACACACTCCACTAAGATACACTATGAAAACATTAATTTTCTTGCACTAATTAGACCATAAACACGGTAATACAAAGTGAATGTATGCATGAAATTTGTATAGAGTAAAATTTACTGTCAAGTTGCTGGATTGAGGTGTTTAGTGCCTCCATCTTGCTTCGGTGTCTTTATCTCTCTCTTCTTCTTCAATGGTGGAGGAGGGGGAAGCTTGCCAGCGATACGCCATGAAGCATCATCCAGTGTCAGGTTCCGTTCCAGGACAACGTAGTCGATGACTGCCTTAGGGGTCGATGGGTGTCCCCGTACCAGCCTGCTAGCAGAGTCATAGACTGCCATCAACTGGAAATGATAATTGCACAAATTCATCATGAATTGTTCCAGGTATAATATTATACAGTGTATGTAACCCCTCAATTCTGGACACCCTAGGGACAGCTTTAGATCTATATTTGCCCTCCCCCTAGAACTAATTAGGCGTTTGTCCCTATAATCATTACTGTACTTAATCTAATACAACACATGGAAAAACACACGTTTTTCTGGTAAAGATTGTCAATTGCTCTAAATGTTATAAAAATTCGTAAAATGCTAATTTCTTGCGTTAAATTGGATCATGCGTTGTATTCGATTAACTACGGTAATACTGACCTGTTTAGTGTGTAAGCGAACGACAACTTGACCAAACAGATTCTCTTTGGTCTGCAGAGGGGCCACTCTGGCGTTGACAACTCTCGGTCTCTCTATCTCTTCAACGAGCTCCCATGTGAATTTCTTGTGTTCAAACTCTTTCTTTAGACTCTGTGTAATCATACATTATTAAGCACTGATTAGTTTCTCAATAAAAATCTGAGAAATAATATGATGTACCTCGGAAGCATTCTCAGTAGTCAATTCTCTTAATATATACTTATCCTTTCTGCAAACAATATAAAATTAATCTTACAGTTAGAAAAGCTCAATATTATACCGTAAATTATTGCGAATATTTCGTTGTTAAAATATTTTCGGACAGCCTGGCTTATGCGAAAATTAAATGCACAAAAATATATGCGCAATATTGCGGTACAGGGTCGTTTGTCCGAAAATTATTTAACACAAAAAATTATCGCATGAAATAATTATTTTAGACATGAAATATTCGCGATTTACAGTAATATATATAATATATATTTTATAATTAATGTAACTCACTTTTGGATAGCCTCGTTGGTTCGTACAAACTGTTCCTGAGCTTTCCGAGCAAATTGCTTCAGATGATACGGATCTATTTTACGAAGCTTTCTTTTGATCATTGCAGCCCTATATAATTACCATATATGGGCAATACTTATAATACTCAAGCCCATAAGTACACTACACTATATATAATATTATCTGTAGTGGTATTAAATACTGTATAGCGGGAAACTTTCGAGGGAGAAAACTTTCACGAATTTCGCGATTTTCCCGCCATCCGCGAAAGTTTTCTCCACGAAATTCTAGGCATGCCACACCCATTATGCGACCAATTTTAACATTCTGCGAAAGTTTTCTCCGCGAAATGCTCCTTTCCTACTGATCCGCGAAAGTTTTCTCCCTCGAAAATTTCCCGCTATACGGTACTGCATGTCCACACCACAGCATGACATTGTCATGGCAACTCACGAGTAAACACTCTTCAATCCTTCCTTAAAACCTGTCCATCGCTGCTGAAGGCCCTATAGCACATGAATGCATGCATGGTAAAAATATAATAGTGGCTATAATACCCACAAATTATATTATACCATAGTATTACCAATCTGGTGTATAGTGGTGCCTTGGATGATTTCTCTGGAGGAACGTATGTCGAGATGAACTGATCTAGGACAAAAGTAATAAAAATTATTATTACTGAATATCAGTCACACATGCTATTTCAAAAAACTTAATTCTTTCATGCATAGCATGTATTGAATCACTTAGCCGCATCCCCAGCCCCCTCCCCCCACACTTTGGGAGGGGCCTGGGGATGAGGCGGCATAGCCACTAGTGTTCTGTAGAGAAATTATTATTTATAGCTTATTTCGTCCACCTACTAAGGCTTGCAGTACTGATGGGGAGAGTGAGTGCCATCTGCTTCCGCTCCTCCGACACTAGGGGGATCTTGGCCTGTTTTTGTTGAGTTTTCTTCCCCAGCTTCTGTTTCATATGAATCAGGGGGTCACGGGTGATCCCCCCATACTTGGTCTTTCCCCCGCGATTCTGCACCACCGCTATGGCGGTGCTGATCCTCAACTGTGGTAAAATTCCTCTAGCAATCCACAGGGTACGAACTGGACCAAGTTTCTCCATCTTTTCCACGTGGGTGGGTGGAGTTTGTCGTCTAAATAAACGAATTGCTTCGTAAAATTGAAACGCGCATGCGCAATTCGTATCGAAGCTGGAATACACGAGAATAGGGTGGAACCGTGAGAGAGCGAGAGAGATCAGATCGTTTCAGCTACGCAAAGAGGATAAAAAAAATCGTGCAATCGCTACTAGAACGGTTAGAGAGTCAACCGATTCGCCTATCCTGAGCTAAAATTCCAAATAAAGCATAATTTGACGCCATCTTGTGGTTAAATTTGTACACTCCCATCTGTCTAGCTGGATCTCTGGTGCACAAAGGTCGCCGAGTCTTTAGGTAAATTTTTCTGGTACTCTTGGTTCACTTTATCATTATTTAAAATTAGCAGCCATATCTAAAGATCGGGCATACATGTAATTTGGAGCGTGTGTGTGTGTGCTTTATATTTGTTTGTTTGGTGTGGGAGGGACGGGGGCAGTTTTAAAACTTAAGCCATGTAGGAGATGGCATGCAAGGCCTGCATGATTTAATACTGCTTAGTGTAGAAGTGTCATTCTTTTATGGACGATTTTGTGATCTGTCATTTGGGGGTGGATAATTAGGGGGAGTACCCTTTGGAGAAGGGTCCCTTCTGCATACCGGAAATATATACCATTAGCTATCTAAGAGGGGAGGGGATTATTTTTTTGAAATCAGGTGACAATCCATTGAAAAATACCCTTAGGTATGACATTTTGTCACCACAGTTTGGCATGTGTATGTATGTGCATCACTGCATGTGTGTGTGTGTGTGTTCCTGTGATGTAGTGAGATTTGGTCTCCTGTCACTTCTTGCCACATGCACACATGAACAGGGTGGTACACGCCACTACAGAGTCAACCAATGGACCCCAAAGACGAAGAAACACTGTCATCATCATCATCATCATCAGGGGATTCCCCCTCCCCCGCCGTCCACGAGAACGGTACGGCCGATGAACCAATTACCCAGGGGCAGGCCAAGGAGAAGGAGGTGGTGAAGGAGAGCAGCGGTGAAGCTGCCCTGAATGGTGAAGCAAAAGTGACCGCCAAAATCGAAGATTTATCTGACGACGACGAGGAAGATTATAAATCTTGTGAGGGAGAGTTGGACGAAGAGAGGGGGGAGGAAAAGGGGAAGGAAGCTAAGGAGAAAGAGGGGGAGGGGCCAGGAGAGAAACCACACCCACCTAAGTCACAAAGCGAGGAGCGAGACGGGACCGAGCACCGTCGTCATCCGAGGGATCAAAAATGGAGTGAGGCTCTCAAAGCCAAGCTTTTCGCGTCCGTTGACAAAGACAGCAACTACTTCTCCTACATGTTTCTCGACAAGATCTTCGGGGAGGCTCGCCCGTGTAAATTCTGTGGGGCTCGGGGGACTGCTAAGCTTCCCCCCGGAGATGAATCCTTGAAGCTTTTCGTTCTCGAAGACGGGCTCATAGGCAAACAGAACATACTTTGCTCTGTGTGCGGAAAAATCGATACAGTGATATCGGACGATGACGGCTCCCGTCTCCCCTCCGACGATCGTCTGAGTATCACGGGGACCGATATCCGCTTCTACTGCCGAAACGTGACCCACTACGAGATTCTCCACGACCTCATGGAAATGCTGCACATAGCCGCGACGGACGACGACTCCCAGCGACAGGAGAAACACCATGAAGTGGCCGATTTCATGCTGAAAAACGTCCGTAAAGTCTGCGAGGAGTGGTGCCGTCCTGAATACGCTGAGCTTCGCCTGAAGAAGTACCTCCGTTTGCGAGACGAGACTCTCTTGACGACGTACAACCCGACGTTCACTCCCGACTGCACCGAAGAGTACAAGGAGATGTACGAGATGATGGCTAATAGCTTTCGTCAGAACAGGGACAAGGTGTTGCTTCTCCTTCAGTTGATGAAGGAGTCATTGATCGACAGTCCAACTCGCTCCACCTTCATGATGTGGGTGAGTATCGCCATGATGCACTCGGAGAGCTACAGCCAATTCAAGACGGCATACGACCCACGTTCCTTCATGAGGGTGGACTCCAGCGAGTACCAGGCACTCCAGGATCGATATCTCGCTCTCGAAGTTCCACTGGGAATCAAGAAGATTCCTGTCATTTTTATCCTCTTTGAGATACCAAGGTTAGTAGAAAGTACTCCTACATTTGATATGTACTTCAGGCTTAGCATTAATTACTGCTACTGGTCACAAATTAAAAGGATGTTGCAAAGGAAAGATAGACTTAAATTGGCTACTCAACCCAGGGGACTGACTAGTAACCAGAATTTGGGATGCAGTATAACTACAACAAATGGCTAGTTTGGCTGGTGTATCGGGGCCCTTGCTCCATTTTGAGTGAAGTCTACCATTTTTCTCCCCAAGCTAAATTCAAGGCATGACGGGAGGGCATAGTTTGGGTGGAGCCCGTGGCCACATCAAAGCACATGGATTATCCCCATTCCCACATCAAAGGAAACTCTGTACTGAAGGCTTGTTGGCCTTAGGTATGCTAGGGAGAACACTGATCTACTATCAAGCATTAAACTGTATCTATTTCTCATATACCTCACTTCAGGTTCTATCACTATGTGGAGTTTCTCAACCAGCGAATTGGCAAGAAGAAGAGCAGGAACTATCTTACGGAGGAGGAGAGGGACATGCTGCAGAACATCGAGGAAGAATCGCTCAAGATGGGCCTGAAGATGAAGCCTCGAACGGGAAAGATGGTCTCTCCAGAAGCTCACCTGGACTTCCTCACCAGGCAGGAAGAGTACGAGAGAGAGATGATCTATCAGTCTTGCAGGTGAGAAAGAGGGAGAAAGAGGGGGAGGGAGGGGAGAGAGAGATGGTCTCTCAGTCTTGCAGAAAGGGAGGGAAAGAGAGAGGAAGAGGGAGAGCTTTTTGTGTATATGTACATGTACACGACATTATGCAAATGTATGCGTTGGTAAAGGTCGTTTGGAGTTTCGGTTAGGTAAAGGGTCGTTCCCTATATTTGGCATAATATTATAAATAGAGTCTCATTACCTACATGTATGTGTTCAGAGACAAAGAGAAGGCAAAACAGCAGAAGCTTCACAATGCTCTCAAGGAAGCCACGTCGGTGAAGGGGGGAAAGCGGGCAGCACTCACTTCTGGCTCCGGCGATACTTCCCCCTCAACCAACAAGAAGACAGAATCGTCCAAATCTTTGTCATCTTCGAGCAAGGACTCAAACGCACAAACTAACAGTAGTACTAGTAAGTCAGCGAGCACAGCTACTTCCTCTAGTTCTTACGCGGAACGTGAACGTCAGTGTTATTTGGGACCGGAAATCCAAAAACCGGTCGCGAATAAAAAGAAACGAAGAAAGGCCAAGCAGGACAAGTTGGCCGAGGCAGAAGCAGCTCTCTCGGTGGAGGAGAAGGCGAGGAGAAAAGCCATCGAGGACGCAGCGAGAAAGAAAAGGGAGGAGTTTATATCCCACGACGCCTTCCATGCCATTCTTCGGGAGACGCTCGAAGCGAGCGAAGCCAGTAAGAACGTGGTTATCCAGGAGGAGGAGCCAGAAGAAGATAAGCAAAAGCAGCGGCTGAGGAGAATTCTCAAGAAGAGGGAGGAGGAGAGAGAGAGGGAGCAGGCTATGAAGGAAGAAAGGAGCTGGAGAAAGGAAGATAGGTTGCGTAAAGAGACTGAGAAAGGTGCTAAGAGTGAGAAAAAGCCATCAAAAGGGGAGGAGAAGAAGGCTTCAAAGAGGGAAGAAAGAAAGCCTGTAAAGGAGGAAAAGAAATCAGCCAAAGTTGAACAGAAAGTGCCTTTAAAAGAGGACAGTCTGCCAAAAATGGAGAAAGCAAGAATAGCTACAGATGGAGAGGACAAAAAAGATTCCAATGGAGAGAAGAAGACACCTTTGAAGGATGAAGTGAAGAAGCCTTCAAAGGATGAAGGGAAGAAGGTTTCAAAGGATGAAGTGAAGAAGGTTTCAAAAGGAGAAGAGAAAAAGCTTCTTCAGGATGACAAGGTGGAGACAGCTGCTAAGGAAGAGACTAAGGGGAAAGAGAAAGAGACAGAGACAGTGGCTAGAGAGGAGAAGGAGAAAGGAGATGTGGATGGTGGTGAGAAGAAGAAGGAGAAGGAGGGGGAGGGAGGGAAGAACAGCAATGAGAATGAGAGTGCCACTGGCAGTGGTGGAAAACCTGAGAAGCCTAAGAATGAACTTGACGATGGTACACAGATCCCCAAAGTCATAAAACCTGAGGTACGTATTAATGATTTATATATAGGCTATATGGTGTACGTTTACTGTGTCTTGCATACTTTTTCCAGGTGAACCCCGAATCCCCCCTTGCCAATATTTCCCTGCCCCCTCGTCTGGGGGCCGATCCAAACCGCAAACCCATCAACCTTCCGGACATGGAGCCAACCAACACTCCAGCTAGCAAGTACACGACGCGTAGCACCTTGAAGAGGGAGCTGAGGGAGCAGGTCAAGGCTACCAGGAGGCACAAGAAGTCGGGGAAGGACAGCAAGACGGTGCTCTGTGCTCAGGTGGACACTGAAATGCTCAGGGCACAGGGATACAAGGTACAGTGAGTGAGTGAAAGATTAGCACATGTACATGTAGCTTAGCTAGCCTTGTCCCCAACCCTGGTCCCTGATTTTGAATTTTGAACGTAGCACACTATGAAGCTGAGAATTGGGATGGGGTGAGGATAGTAAATGGACTTGTTCATAATAATAATATTATGTATATTTTTGGCCTCTGATACACGAAGGAGGTGGGGGGGGGGGGGGGGGAGGAGAGAGAGTCAGGAGTACTCGTGAGTGAAAACAATACTATCATTGGTCAATACGAAGTGTAGTCTGCAGGACAAACAATCTCTCACTTGATATGGTGATATCCAGTCTACCACCTTTAATATTGAATTTCACGATAGCAACATACATGTAAAAACCAATCTCCATGCACGCCCACAGATCAGTGGTAACTCTCCCGTGACCACGGTGGTTGCCAATAGCGACGGTACGATCGAACACATCCTCGAAGGTCTAAACACGCCCGAGCAAGTCAAGTCGTTCCTCAGCAAGCGCTACAGCATCCTGAACCAGCAGGCGGGGTCAGGCCACCTCACCCGGCCCTCCAAGGGAGACCCAGGAGCCATCGTCATGGACGACGAAGCGGAGACAAATCCTTACCTCAACCCTGGTGAGGAGGGTGACAAGCGTGAGTGTGTGTGTCTGGGTATGCACGCATGTCATGATGTGTATGGGGTGGGGGGGGGGGTGTGCATGTGTGTGTGTGTTTGTGTGTGTAGTGGGTGGGTGGATGTGAATAAGGTCAAAATCAATAATGTGTACACATGTATAATGAGGTGGTGAATGAATGAAAGGTGAACAAACCATGCGGAGTGTTTATCATGCAAAAGTTGTCAATATTAATTGTATTGATCAACAATACACACTCGCCTACTACATGTACTTCCTCAGGTGCTACTGCCAAAGCTCTTGAAGAGCCAAAACAGCACGGCAACCCAAAGAAGCGAAAGAAGGTTCGTGCGGCCCAACAAGACACGACCATCTCCTCTCTGATGGACTGCTATGCTGCTCAACGCCAGCAGAGCAGGCCGGGGGGATGGAGGGTCGACCTAGAACCACTGCCACAAAGAAGGATGGCGCCACTACCGATAGGGGGTGAGCCACCGAAGGTCTTGAACGAGGCGATGTGCGATGTACTGGGTGGAGGAAGCTTGACTAAAGCGCTGAGCACTGCGTACAAGGGAGTTATGTCACAGGTAGAATACCAGAAGGTAAGGAGAGAGAGAGAGAGGGAGAGAGGGAGGGAGGGGAGAGAGAGGGGGGAGGGAGGGAGAGAGGGGGGGGGAGAGAGGTAGAGAGAGGGGGGAGGGAGAGAAAAAGAGAGAGGGAGGGAGAGAGAGAGAGGGCGAATGTTACATGCCTACTCTGTGTAGGAAAAGGATGCGATGTATGTCGATAATGAAGCTGAAGCGTACGAAATGGCCCCCGACGGGGCATCAAGCTTATTCGACATTGCCGACAAGAGAGAGACCACACCCACAAGCGATGGTGATAAACCAACGAATCCCAGCGAATCGAGCGAGACCAGCAGTGATAAGACAGGAAGTGAGAAGAGTGGGAGTGGTCAGAACAATAACACAGGAAATGAGACTGGAGGTGATGATAGTGGGAGTGGCAATAACACCGGCAGTGGGAGTGGTTCTGGGACAGGAAGTGGGAGTGGCAGCAATGCTGGAGATAAGGATGGGGACGATCACAAGAAAGGTGGTGGTGGCGATAAAAAGAACAAAAGTAAGGATGAAAAATTGAAGAGTGGGAGCAAAAAGGACAGCAAGTCACATGACAAGAGTGGAAAGTCACGTGATAAAAGTGGGCATGGCAGCAGTACTGCTGTGAGTCGGATCGACGACGAGTCTCGATGGATCTGTAGAATGGGGAACGAGAGTACAATCATACACACGGACGAGGTGCGGGAGGTGGTAATTAGCAGGGGCGAGGAGTTAATTACCCTTAAACCAATTGGTAAGGCGCACATGAGCAACTGGAGCATTGGAAAGAAAGAGCTGTTCCGGAAACATCAGTGTAAGGTGGGCGATAGTCTAATGTTCAGATTTTGTTACAAAATGCAGTCTAGTAGTGCTTAATCTGCTCCTTTTCAAACATTGCCCCCCCCCCCCCCCTCTCTCTCTCTCTCTGGACAGGGCCTGGACGAGAAGATCTATCATGTTAACAACGACGCAGAGGCCAAGCTAGTCTTCCAGGAGGCCATGAAGCCATGTGACCTTGGACCCCTGGAGGGGCCCTGCCCCCGCTACGTCGTTCCCTCCAGTGGCGGGAAAATCAGGTTCCCGGACTATTTTGAGGACATGAGTGATATCGAAGATTTGGCGGACTACATCCACTCCCACGCCGCCCCAAGGCAACAAATGGCCCGTAAGTTTATGGGAATGGTGCTTAATGTACTATGCAATGGGATTTCATATACCATAAAATAGCATTTCACAAACCCTGCATTTCTAGGATATTATGGGGATTGTGCACAATCCAATTTTAGCTATATAGCAAAGTCATGCTGCAGTCATTCACTATAGTACGTGTACGTGTATTTTAATTTCTTGGCACACACACAATACGTACATACTCACTCAGTCATGGACGCCATGAGTTTCCCCTACAAGCTGGAGACAACCAAGGTCTTCATGCCGCGGAGAGACAGGGACGGCAACGAGTTGCCGGGGGGTGGTATGAAGTGTGCAATCGTCTCAAAGATCACCATGCTTCCAAAGGAGCTAGCTCGTAAGCTTTGTTGATGTCATGGCTATAGAAAAATTACATCTACTCTCCTCTCTCCGTCAATTCTATCTCTCTCTCTCTTGTGTTGTCTTTCCCTCCCCTCTCTCCCTCCTTCCTTCTCTTCAGACAAGAAGGTTGAGGTGTTGGATCACGGTCTACTTCTTCAGCTCATCGATTCTGATGACGAAGAAGCTGAGCTGCTACGAGAACTTGAAGCACCGCCTAAAAGGAAAGAAATCGAACCTCCACCGAAACGGAAAGAGATTGAAGCTCCACCTCCCAAGAGGAAAGAAATCGAGCCCCCTCCCCCTCCCGCTCCGAAAAAGAATGAACCTTCTGCAAAGAACACCATCTCCACGGCTGACCTGGATTTAGACGATTCCAAGACGGACATGGCAGTCGACACTCTCACCAGGCTCGTGGCACACACCCTGGCGACTAAGACGAGGCTTAAAGACGTACCCATCTCCATGGATAACCTCAGTGACACAATCATGGACGTCCTGAAGGACATGTCAACTGCCGATCTGCTCGCTCACATAAACGACGAAGAACTTGGGATTACGCTACCCGCCAGAGAATCGGGCGTGAAGCCGTCCAGGCGCAAGACCAACAACCGAAGCGGGAAGGAACTCCGAGAGAAACTAGCTGCAAAACACTCGGCCAATAAGCTCGCAAAGGAGAGAGAGGCGGCGCTTGCCTCCTATAACAGTGTCTCAGACACCACCGGCAGTGGCTCCATAACTGCTCAATCCAGGAGGAAGAAGGTGAAGAAAAAGCCGCCGAAGAAGATAGTGGAGAATCAGACATCCTTTGAAGAATCTTCTCATTCAGCCGAGTTGACCGAGAAAGCACCAGATCCCGGGAGCCTTGCAGCTGACGAGACTCCCATAAGTATGAACGGACAGGAACTGGGGGGTGTGGCCAAAACTCCCGAGCCGGAGCCAGAACCCGTACGAGATATCGATGACATCGACGATATCGATGTTGGCGTATCAGAGGAGCTCCTTAAGGGAGGAGGAACAGGGGGTGTGGTCAGCAGTGGCCACGCCTCTTCTTCAGTTACCACGGCGACCACTGGTGGTGACTTAGCCCCGGCCAGGACCTCTCAGAGTAAAGTAGTAGCCGCTCGTGAAAAGTTTCGATTCTGTGAAAACTGTGGGTTGGAGATTGAAGACAAGATTCTGGTTTGTTCTAGCTGCAAGAAGGTGGCCTACTGTAACAGGCAGTGTCAGAAGGCCCACTGGAAATCTCATAAGAAGACATGCTCGCATAAAGTCAGCAAAGAAGACTGCACTGGTTAAATTTTCAACACAGTTCCCCCACTTCTGAACTCTGTTTTATACTGATTATTATTAGATTATAAGGAACAGTAATAATTAACTTTATAACATAATGCACATTGACTTTAATAATTAATTTTTGTCTAATCGAGTGATCTGTGCATGCACATTAAAAAACGATCGAGGAGGTTTATTAGTTGTGCGCATGCGCAGATTTGAATTAAAATTTTCCCGGGAAAGAGGCGGGTCCCAGGGAAGGAGGGAGGAAGAGTTTTGCATTCCAGGGAGACGCTTGAGAAGCCAAGAAGCAGCGGAGCCGGCCGATCGATCGAGCTTGCCGTTCAATACAGCAAGGAAAGGAGGGGCCCTGCTCTCTTAGAACTCACAAATAAACATCACACTTTCAAGATCAAAAATCAATTGCCTATCTGTGGACAAAAAGCGAGACCAAGGAGGGCGTTTTCCTGGTGTAGTGGCTGGCGTTTGCGGCAACCCTCCTCGATCAAAAGGGGATTCGTGGCACTACAGTGTAAACACAACGGGCAGGTAGTCTACATATTAATTCGATCGCGATCTATTCTACCTCCCTCCGACGCGCGCGCAGATCAATGATCAATGATGGCGTGGTTTCGCTCCTCTCGCCGTCTCTCTCTCAAGACTGTACTTCGTGACGCCACGGTGGTGCTTGCTGGCACCGTGCTAGGCATTCTCCTATCGCACATGTTCTTCACGGACAGCAGCACCAGCAGCGCTAGCTCTAGCGATCTGGAAACGCTCTGCGCCGAGAACAGCAATGCACGGCTACCCCATCTCGCCAAGAGATCTGAAGAAAGTCTGAGACATTTACGACTCTCCAGCAGGCTCGCCCAGAAGAATCAAGTACCGCCGCCTCGACCCCTGCCTGCCGTCTGGGGCGCCGTCATGAGCAAGATCGAAGCACAAGTGTCTACTAATACGGGCAGAGAGAAGGGTACGCTAGCCGCGGTAAATGCAGCTGCTTCAGAGAGTGGTGAAGATGATGGTGATCGATTGGAAGAGCTGAACAGTGGTAGTGGTTCAGCTGTGGAGGGCTCTGGCCACCCACAAGTGGCAACAAGGCACTTTGAAGATAGCACAGTGACACCACAAACCACAGGTTAGTATAAATACTTGGTGCTCTAGGTAGCTTTGTATCATGTACTTTGGCATGCATGTGGCCCACCCTTGTTGCTGGCAATTCCTTTGGGACAGCTTGTTAATTATTAAAAGACCTACCCCCATTTCGTTAATTTTGTTGAATAAAAAAATTTGACCATTAGCATGATCGTCGAGCTCAGTCCACACGTACGACAATGTACATTGTACATGTGGATCTGGCCTTGTGATCGGCCTCAATCGAGCCTCTACTCAATTAGCTCGTGTTTGTTGCATGAGAAAAAGTGCTTGTCCTGTGTATATATGAAATGTATCGCAAAGTACGCTAACGGATATAGTGCCGGAATGGAATTAATTGATTGTGGCTACGATTATGAGTATCATTAGGAGCCAATGCACTCTTGCTACCGTACGCTTTGTCTACAATTATAATAATATTATTATTATTGTATTTCATCATCTATGGAAGCTGAGTATTTACTTCTAGCTCGTTGCTATGCGGTTACTAAGGTATACAAGGTACTGTGTACGTGATACAGACCCTCCTTGTCGGGTTCACGTCCATACATATTATGTTTACTATTTTCTAGCCTGTTACTATGTGGTTACTAAGGTATACAAGGTGCTGTATATGTGATACAGTCCTTCCTCATAGGGCTCATGTCCATATGTTTACTATTATACAGTTCCCGAGCGCCAGGGCAAACATTCATACAGCTCTTGAGGGCAACATGTTTATTGTATCCATGGAAACAGTGCGCTAGAAAATACATGTACATGTAACTATCGACCAATCCCTCGCTTTGTATGTAGTATAGAAGCACTCATCCCTTGGACTTTGCCCTTGGGATTTGTGCTTCTATACTGCATACAAACCTCGGGAGTTGGTCAATAAATATTACATGTACATACGCTAGGCATACTTTGTGGTTGACAGTAGCTATTATATAGCATTAGCGATCGATCTGTTTACTAGTTTTGCCAGCAATAAAAACGTTACTGTGTGCATAGCTGTTCGTCAGTTTTATCTGTGTATATAAATATAATTTATGTAGCTTTCGGGATTACAAAGCCAAAGTATACAAGCAGAAACATGATTTTCAATGACCACAGCCTTTGTAATATCTTTGTATTATTATACTCTATAGCTTTCCATCTATAGCCCATTCAGTTGAATGTACCTCATGGTACATGCATGTACATGTACATACCTGGTACATGATTTTGTAAGCTGCACTGTATAGTTTCCTAATTAACCGAAAACAAAACTAAAATTGAAAACCAAAGAAATAGGAGTGTGGTTTGGGTCCTAACTACGCAAAATCTCTAGCCCTGAAAAGAAGATACCTCTTAATCAACTGAAAATAATATTATTATGGAATCTAGTGATAGAGAGGTTTTGGTGTTTTTTGACATTTGATCTGATCATTAGTTGTAAAATGAGAGGGAGAGGAGGGAGAGATCGAGAGAGGGAGAGAGAGAGAGAGTGTGTGAGAGAGAGGGGGAGAGGGAGAGAGTGTGGGAGGGAGGGTAGAGAGAGAGAGGAGTGTACACATGCTTACATATAATAATTATGCAGTGCTAGTCAATATTTGTCATTTTCCCCCCAGACAGACACACACACAATCTTTGCTTGATCATACTCAGCTAGTAAATGTACACCACCACAGTATGAAACCATCCATGCATGTGAGGGAGAGATAAAGTACATGTACATGTATTCATTCATTCCTCTTGACAATGTTATGTGCTGATATTATAATATCCTCACTGCTGTGCATGCCATACCTCTCCCCTTGACCACGAAATGCCTCATTAGCAATTCCCTAATAACACTTTTAAGTATGCCAATTGAATTTTAGCCACTATATGTATATATACAACAGTTATTGTCAAACCTCTGCTGAGCTGTGTGACTCTATAGGGGAACACATTATTTCTTCTGTTTTCGTGCGTTTGATTCGATTTTGTTCTCACTGAGAGAGCCATTGGCGATAGGCGCACGTGCATGTATTACATATGATCAGAGTTGTTGTGGATATCTGTACTATACTAGTGAAACTATCGAGAGTGCGAGTGTTTGAATACAGTGTTCTCCCCAAGCTGAATTCAAGGCATGACGGGAGGGCATAGTTTGGGTGGAGCCCGTGACCACATCAAAGCACATGGATTATCCCTATTCCCACATCAAAGAAACTCTGTACTGAAGGCTTGTTGGGCCGACATGCCTTAGGTATGCTAGGGAGAACACTGGAATAATTCTCTATAATATTATGAGCGTAGGTCTGTGCGTGTACATGATTATGCAATTGAGTTGAGTCTGTGTGTATGAAAGTATTAAGTGTGAACGCATGCAATAATGATTATTGATAATCCTAGATACATGCGTGTTTGTTATTCATCAAGAATGTGGTTTATGATTTTGCATTTAGTTCGATAACATTAGCACACCCATGAGTGACCCATGCATAGTATCATTATTATTGTACATAATATCATACTCCCATTTTCCCAGCCCCATCACTAGACAGTACACCCTGGGTTCTATATAAGGCAAGGCTAGGCACCTAAGACCTAAGTGGTTCTGCCTAACTTTGATGGGATTAGGTTTGCCTGAGCAGGCAATAGGATGGTTGCCTATGATATTAATTTTACTGAATTTTACTGTCCAATGACATTAATTTTTCGGTATCCGCAGAAAACGAAAGAAATCGGAGTGACTCACCCGCTCTTGAAAATCAAAATCAAAAAACAGAGAATGAAAAATCAAGATTTCGTAATTCACTGATCATCGGTGTTCATGCATCACATCCGGACGGCTATGCAGCTGTTAGGAAGACATGGGGGTCCTACGCTCAAAAACTGGTCTACTTCTCGTCTATGAAGGAACAAAGGCTCGAGGAGGAAAGGTGGGAGGATGCCGCTGTCATTAACCTGAGCCGGGGAGTCGACGATGACCACTCCCACCTACTTCGTCCAAATACATACCAGTTATTAAAGTATATGTACGACAATTTCATCGATGATTTCGATTGGTTTATGCAAACTAGTGACAATGTGTATGTCAGGGTCGAACAACTTACAAACCACTTAGCAAAATTGGACCCCAATCAAGAACAGTGCTTCGGTTATCCTCCAGACTCAGGGGATCATCAGAAAATTGATTCTGATATGCACATGGAGGAGAGGTATGGTGTAGGGGGTCCAGTGTCAGTATTCAGCAGGGGGCTCTTGAAGAAATTGGGCCCCCACCTGGACCGATGTTTGACCAATGTGAGCAGCACTTCAAAAGAAAGGGATGTTGAGAAGTGCTTGAGAGAAAGAGTTGCGTTTCAATATGAAAGAAACAGTGAGGTAAGTGACTGTGTGTGTATGAGAGAGAGAGAGAAGAGAAGAGAGAGAGAGAGTACACTCAACAATTGTATACATAAAATTAATTATTAGTTTGTTGTCCCATTTGCCAAGCCAACATGTCAGTGAACTGTCTTAGTTGGCTCGGGTAGATGGTATAGTGCTTTCAGCTGCCAATATTTTCTTCCCTGGGCTGTACTCGTCCCATCCCATCCATCCCTACATGGCAGAACTAGTACTAGGGACCACTCGACTTGTATTATTGTACCACAGAATGAAACCACTAAGCCTGGTGTGGTCTCAGTGAAACAGTTTGACAGAAGTGAAACTATAAAATTAAACACCAATGTAGTGAACGAAAATCCAGTGGTATGAAAGTGAATGCTTGTGCCTTTCATAGAGACCAGTCTCCCTCTGGATCCCCTCAAAGCTGGTTCTTGGTACAGCCGGCCGGGGTATCGACTCGGCTGATTTGATTTGAATAACAGTGCCATTGGGGCTGACAGTGCTATATAGATTGCATGTTCCTACATGTACATGTACCTATACACACCTACACATGTGCATGTGCATGTATGTACAGTCATGTACATGTAAATGTGCCTCAATGAAGAGGCTAGGTTAGCTGTCGACATATTAGTAGGGCAGTGATGTTGTAGCATCCTATATATAGTGTGGGAGGGAGTTAGGATAGGCAGCTGGTGACACTTTCACCATAGATGCTTTCACCAACATCACCATAGTATGGTACATGGTACATAGTATATAATAATATTATAATAATAGATATAATATTGTATAATATCAAACTGTTCCTTTTTAAGGTATAGACACGTGTAGGAACTTGCATATCGTCAGTGATAGCTTCCTCCAGTTAGTGGTGGACACCTTGAGGCAATCCTTTTAACCTGTTCCTTTTTAAGGTATAGACACGCGTATATAGGAACTTGCATATCGTCAGTGATAGCTTCCTCCAGTTAGTGGTGGACACCTTGAGGCAATCGTTTTAACAGTTTACCTCGCCGCTAAAAGCATCCAACGCAAACATCAATAGACCTTGTTTTCGAACGCACTGAGACAAGCTACACCACCTGGCCTATAGGGCCTGCTAGTGCTGTAACTTGCGTGTATTGCTATATATACCATCTGGACTGGATTGTTGATCTTGTTCTCACAACCAGCAATTATGGTCGTAACGAAGCTGTTTTCAAGCAAGAAAGCCAACTGTTCCATTCTTAGTCACACAAAAACACAAATACCTGGCTGTACTACACACGTATGCATGTTATAGTATGTCTTGTCAATAGTTGACACATGCTTTGAGTGTTTGTGAGAGATACCTTCACATGATGTGACTCCATACCTTACACATACGTAGACATAATACAAATCATATGATACTCTCTCTCCCTCTCTCTCTCTCTCTCTCTCTCCGCCCCACCCCCCCCTCTCTCTCTTGCTCCCTCTCTCTCTCTCTCTCTCTCTCTCTCTCTCTCTCTCTCTCTCTCTCTCTCTCTCTCTCTCTCTCTCTCTCTCTCTCTCCCTCCCCCACAGATCTCCCAACTCTTCCTGACTGATGTTTCAAAAGATGAAATCTTTACTCATCTTGACGCACAAGCTACCCATCAACAACTTGAGGCCTCGCTAGTAATCTATCCAATCCCATCGCTGAGTTTAATGTTCAAAGTACATCAGTTCTACCTTGAGGTAGCCATCGACAAGTTGAAGCACAGAACTAACCAGCTGTTCTCTGAACTGGGGAGACTAGCAAGCTTAATGAGCAGCTAACGTACGAGGGCTGCCCCCATTATTAAGATTTTCTATTTCCCGACAATAGTCTGAAACGGCCAAGATCACACTAATCTCACTCAGAACACTTTTCATTTTTTCAATTTTCACCAGGATAGCTACAGGGCATGGCTATTAAATCTCATCACATCGCACTCTTTAAGTTTAGTATTTGGTATACAATTTTGCTGGCATCCATACCATATGATGTGAGAAAATGAATAATATTCTCGTTCTTTCTTTAGCTTTGTATTCCATAAAATAATTATTAATCACCACTAATAATAATTTTTTTTGACTATAATATACGTTCTCTCCAGTTGACCAACACGACTTATAATAATACAATATCAATGTAAGTCATAATAATTATGTTGATCAATATTCGTTCAAAAATTATCACCGTGGACATTAATTTTGGAGATTGGCAATGATGGTGGTGGGTGTGGTGTTAAAAATTATTAATGATGAAAGTTAATGACAATCTTAGAGTGGATCAATTAAGTGCAGTTATGGCCATTACAATAAAATTAATTATTATTATTATTATTATAATCTATTTGGCTACAGCTGGTATGTAGTACTGGAGCGAGACATCTTCGTGGAGGAGAAATATCTGAAGACCACGGCCGTCAATAACATCTAGCATGAAATACATAGGGGAATATAGAATTCATGACATTGTGCCTAGGTAATAATATCATAGAGTCGGTAGACTCTATGAGTAGGGATGGCCCGGATATGCCATAATATATGTAATACATTACATTAAATATGTACTGAGATAGAATGCCATGCCTGCTTCTGATCTATGTGGGAGAAAATGTTGTCCCTGTCACTGATGGCTCAGGATAGTCAATTTTGATTCAGTTGCATTACTTTTGCACCTCATGCATAATAATAATATTATGCATAGCCACTCAAAAAGCAAGCGCATAATACTATTATTATGTGATAATATTATTAATCTTTATTCCGTGATTAAAAGAAAAAAAATTTCACTTGTACTCACTGCATATGACTTTTGTTGGGTTGAACTGACCCTGGAGGAATTGACTGAACTTCCTGATGTCCACCCTGGCCTCGTAGACGGTCCGAGCATCCTGAGAGGGGGAGGAGGAGGGGGGACCTTCATCACCAGCCACGGACGTGTCCTGGGGGGGGGGGGGGGGAAGATCACAATTATTAAAACTACCATATATACTACGTATAGAAAAATAATAATTTCAATTTTGAAAAACACACGCTTTTCTGGTAAAGGTCGTCAATCGCTTATACACGTTATGAGAATTCGTGAAATGCTAATTTCTTATGTTAGATTGGATCACATATTGTATTCGATTAACTACGGTATGAGGTACTATAAATCAGAACACACAAACCATTGATCATGTAGGTTTACCTGAAAGTGATGGTTCTGTAGGTCCTTGAAGAAGGTAGTAACTTGAACTTCATCCGTTTCCAAGCGAAGGCACATCTCCCCGCTCATATTGGCACCAACTGTCTGGAAATTGAAGGGTCAATTTTAAGTCAAACCATTTGCCCTCAATAGTACTAACCATGTATGAGCCCATGGCCTTCATTCTGTCAGTGATGCTCTTGAGCAGTTTCAGAGAGGGAAGGTAGATGCTAACCTGAATGCATCAATGACCATTGAATGCTAAAATAATATTATACCAATTCTATGCTACAAGGGTAGTCTCTAGTAATCATAGGGGTTTACTCACATCGATATCGGGCATGTCAGGTAGTCAGTTAATTACTGGGGGTTTACTCACATCAATATCTAATTACTGGGGGTATACTCACATCGATATTGGGCATATCAGGTTCCTGGTAGTCAGTTAATTACTGGGGGTTTACTCACATCGATATCGGGCATGTCAGGTTCCAGGTAGTCCGCTAATTACTGGGGGTTTACTCACATCGATATCAGGCATGTCAGGTTCCTGGTAGTCCACTAATTACTGGGGGTTTACTCACATCGATATCGGGCATGTCAGGCTCCTGGTAGTCAGGCCAGAGTCTCTCTGGTATGATAGCCACTGGTAGATCATGGACGATCGTTCTATGAGCACCAGTCAGACTAGGCTGGGAAGAAGAGACAGGAGCTTCAAAAAATTAATTTTAAATGCAGAGATTCATATTAAATTCGGCACCCGCCCCCCCCCCCCCCCCCCCCCCCTTTGGAACTGGTAGACTTTCATCATAATATATATTATAGCTGTCCTTATAAAGTAGATGCCTTGCTGTCATTTTTCCTTGTACAGTGCTTTGTCAGTGCAAACTCAGATAAGGTGCTTCACTGAAAACTTAGAAGTGGCCTAGGGACTACGCTAGAGTGTTTCCGAGCGCTTTGTCATTATAAATATATTATATTATTACCTACAATACAAGACTTAGTATGTTTGATATACCAATAATGTTACAAATATACATGAGTTATTCACAGTAATGCCCCCCAGGTAAGGACACTGATTGTCTGAAACAATATTTATCGTTGATTATGAGCTACATTTTGGTCTTTGATCCAGTTCCATAACAATAATTACTGTTACAAAGATATGCTTTTGCTATATACTATGACATGTAAGTGTCTTTGAAGAAACTTGGTATGTATATGGCATAGTCAAACATGTTCAGGACCATGGTAGCTGCTTTCATCTGTTCAAGAGCTGCATTTTGGTTTTTGTTCCAGCTCCATAGCTCTTTCCGTTGCTGAGCATGAGATACACCTTGGCGCGCGCCGCGGTATAGAATTAATGATATTCATAGCCCTTAATTACGTCATACATTCCAACGTGAAACCCATACGCATTTTGCTACCCCCTGTCCCAGCTCAATAAATAGCATTTTCTGGGAGGGACTATCGATAACGGGGCTAGACGGTGTCAGGGGTATATACCTCTGGCATGCACCTGCAGCTGAAAACTACACATGGTCCTGGGCATATATGGCTTAGGGGTCGCCCAAGTTCCTCCCTTGAATACCCCCATCCCTGGAAGTATGCCTGCGGTAATGTCCGCAGTGTCACTCCAAAACGGATCACCGAAGCTGCGGCAACTCGGCCCGAGGGGAGGGATGATTGGGACTTTTTTTTTTTCAAAAATCATGAATTATTCATAGTATTGCCCTCCACTATAAATTTTGCTTTGCTTTGCTATGGATGCTACAGCCTTGGAGCCTGTGAGTGACCAATCGGATCACAGTATTTGTTACTACTGCATATATAGGGTAATATAGGTATTGTAAGGTATTGTAGGGTAATGTAGGTCAGGAATCTGATTGATCAGTAGGCGGTCCTTTATTTTGCTCAGAATGCTACAGCCCTCGGGCCACTGAGTGACCAATCAGATCACAGTATTTGTTACAACTATAGGGTAATGTAGGTATTGTAGGTATTGTAAGGTATTGTAAGGTATTGTAAGGTATTGTGGGGTAATGTAGATCAGGAATCTGATTGGTCAGTTGGAAGTCCACTATTTTACTTTGCTTTGCTCAGGATGCTACAGCTTCAGGCCTCTGAGTGACCAATCGGATCACAGTATTTATGTAGGTATTTTAAGGTATTGTAAGGTATTGTAGGGTAATGTTGGTCAGGAATCTGAATGGTCAGTTGGCGGTCCACTACTTCACTTCGCTTTGCTCGGGATGCTACAGCCTCGGGCCTCTGAGTAACCAATCGGATCCCACTATTTGTTATACATACCTGTGTGATGTCAATTGTGAGGCAGGCTCCTTGTTTCTTTGTGAGCTTGATCTTGACGGCGTGAGCGTTGAGAGTCGATTTGAGAGCTCTGTTCAGCTGATCCAGATTGATCTCAAGGTAGATCTCATTTCGATCATCCTTACCCTCAATGCGATATTCATCAAACATGTTACTCTATAATAAGGTAATACCGTATAGCCAGAAATATTTGCGGGTATTAAATTTGGCGGTTGAGCCTAAAATCGCAATTGCAATTTGGCGGTTCGTTAAAACCGCCAAACCGCCAAATTTAATTCCACACCAAATTTTCCGGCTATACGGTATTATGTAGTGTAGGTAATGTTGGTAATATGGGGTAATATTGGTAAAATTGCGTACCTGAGAGAGCTCACACCAGATGTTGGCCCCGCCCACCGACGACCCCTTCTCAGCGATGACAAAGCAGACCTTATTCGTTGAGAGTCGGAGCACACATGTTGTCACGCTCTTGGTCAGCGTAGCTACAACTTCTACAAGAAAAGAAAGAAGGGGCAGTGAAACAAACCTAGTGACGACCCCTTACCGAATAAATGTAGAATTGTGCCTGACAGGGGATGGAATATTTTATCCATCACTAAATTTTATCGTAAACTGTTGAATTAAATAATATTTGTATAGAAAGTGCCTGATACACATGTAAGGATCATAAAATAGGCCGGCCAAGGCCAAAGGCTAAATTGACGACCCTTTACCATACAAGAACAGAGCTCAGCATCCATGTGGAGCAGTTTCTTACTCGATAGATGAGTGATGCTGGTGATATCCAGCATTTTCGCTCTGAACCGCATTATTTTTTCTTTCTTTCTACTTCGTAGACGGCTGGATTCTTGAACGGGGAGGGCGGAGGGGGACGTTCGCCAGCTGCTCCTGCAATTATTGAGCATTTTCCCGCCAAAGTGGGCGGGACGCCAATGTTATACGGAAATATCCGATAGTGTGCGGAGAATAACGACTAGAATACGGAAAGACCGGGAGCAGCTGTGGCCCTGCAGTGTTTACTCCTCTCCGCTTCTCCCTCCATTTCTCTCCCTCTTTCGCTTCCTTCGGATTCCGCCCTTCAAGACTGGCTCCCTGACTCATTCTGCTGCTAAATTTTACACTACAAGTGAGTTTATTTGTTCTCATTTCTTAAGAGGCAGCAGAGAAATCCCTATGACAATTTTCCCACAAAGCAACTGTACCAAACAGTACTGTACTAGAATGACAACGAATGAGTGCAGTCATTCGGTGAAATACTTTAGTACTGCTACTGATAGCTCTCCCTCCCCCCCCCCCCCTCTCTCCCTCTCCCTCCCTCCCTCCCTCCTCTCTCCTCTCTCTCCCCCTCTCTCTCCCTCCCTCCCATCTAGTCTGACCACCATGGCTGTATTGGAGGATCGTATGGACTGTTTTGAGAAACTGGAGAAGATTGGAGAGGGTACTTATGGAGTTGTCTACAAGGGCCGAGTCAGGGACACGGGCAAGACAGTGGCACTCAAGAAAATCAGACTAGACACGTAAGTTGTATCTAATGTCTATACAACAATGTACAAGTCATAATATGTTATCAGTTCATACACATTCACATGTAGTTATGTATTGTCACTTTTTGTCTGCATATTTTGACAACAGTCCACTACAGGGATTTAATTAGCAGTAATTAGGGGGTGGGGATATGCAAGGATTTCCCTCCTTGAGATTGATTCCCCTCCCTAGAATTTCAAAATTTCTCATAATAGTATTATAGATAAGAAAATTGAAATACTATAATTGAATTAGATAATCCAGAGTTTGATTAATAGTAGATACCGTAGATTTCGCCGGTAAAATATTTCGCTTTTAAATGTCTCCAGACTTTAGCGGTATAGGTCGACGTACGTTGCACAAAATATTTCGCGTGTTTAATTTTCTTCGGAAAAGGTCATCGACGAAAAATTTAACAGCGAAAATTCCACGATCTACAGTACTGGTCATGCTTTATATTGACAGCATTCAATCATGCATGATGCTTCCAAATTTCAGTGAATGTGAGGGTGTCCCATCGACTGCTATCAGGGAGATATCGCTGCTCAAAGAACTGGATCATCCAAACATCGTCAGGTGAGACAAAGAAATCGCCACACCCCCCAGTTTGTTACTACATGTACATGTACTTGTGTGTAGTTTGTTGGAAGTACTGCACTGTGATAGAAAGCTGTTTCTGGTGTTTGAGTATCTCGATTATGATCTGAAGAAATTCATGGATCTCAGTGCGTCAAGTGGTATACCACATGAACATGTTAAAGTGAGACATACCACTACACAAAAGCATTCCATCATGTTAGTAATTGCTGCTCATTCTCCCCCCCCCCTCTCTCTCCCTCTCTCTCCCCCTCTCCCTCCCTCTCTCCCTCCCTCCCTCCCTCTCTCTACCTCCCCCTTCTCTCTCTCCCCCTCTCCCTCCCTCCCCCTCTCCCTCCCTCCTTCCCTCTCTCTCTCTACCTCCCCCCTTCTCTCTCTTCATAGAGCTACGTCTATCAAGTTCTTGATGGTATTCAGTACTGTCACTCGCATCGAGTGCTTCATCGTGACTTGAAACCCCAGAACCTACTCATCAGTGCAAAGGGCATCGTCAAGTTGGCGGATTTTGGTCTAGCGAGAGCGTTTGGTGTACCTGTCAGAACCTACACTCATGAAGTGAGCACATTATTCACGAGCTGCTGCATAGTTGATACAAAATAACGATCGCATGACATTAAATTTGTGATTGTAGGTAAACTTAGGCCACTCCAAATCAATTAGTAGTTTCTCATCCCCCGTAATTTCCGCCCGCATGCATTTTGTGATTAGGAGCACAATGCAAAAGTGTACCGCCTCCTTTTTTGCAAGCGATTTTGATGACCATTTCCATCAAAAATTACACATATTGATGACCATTACCACCGCCCGCCCGCATCAATTTTGAGCTCAGAGGGGATGAGAAACTACTAATTGACTTGGAGGAGCCTTACTCTAAGTCTATTTTTTTCTTAACGTTTGCATGTAGGTTGTGACGCTGTGGTATCGATCACCCGAACTCCTACTAGGGTCACAGTACTACTCCACACCAGTTGATATATGGAGCATTGGGTGTATCTTTGCTGAAATGGTGAGGACAAGTGTACTACTACCATACTATAATATACAATGTACTCGAATTTTTTTACAGCTGACGAAAAGGCCACTGTTTCCAGGGGATTCCGAGATTGATCAACTCTTCAGAATATTTAGGTACATATTTTTAAGCAAGAAAAATGTGCATCTAATTGGTGATTCTAAACATAAATTCTTCTCTCTCTCCCTTCTCTCCCTCCATCTCTCTCTCTCTCTCTCCCCCTCCCTCTCTAGAACTCTCGGTACCCCAGATGAGGAGCTATGGCAAGGAGTAACCTCTCTTCCTGACTACAAGAGCACTTTTCCCAAATGGCCGCGGCAACACCTCCACTCTGTCGTTAAGGGCATAACCGAGGAGGGCATTGATCTATTAGAGGTGGGTGTGGTTTCCTGGCACGTGTATGGTAAGGGTCGAAATTTTATACAATCTCTCGTTCTTGCAGAAAATGTTGATTTATGAACCTTCCAAGAGGATCTCGGCACTAAACAGTCTCTCTCATCCATATTTTAAATCACTCAGATTACCAAATACCCACAATATGTAATGTGTGTATATTCTTATACCTCATGGTTGTGTGCATAGCACGGTATTATGTCAAGTGTACCCTTTGCGCATGCGCACTGTCGCAGCCACTGCATGACCCCTATACCTAGCAGCTCTGTGGTTTAATTACCGGTAGTTTATTGCCACATGGCTAGCATGATGGGCGTGTCCAAAGAAATACTTCCGAGGAGAGGTCAATCTATGAAAAAAAGGAGGCGTACAGTTTGAAAGTCGGCTAGGGTGCTCTGATCTTTGTATCGTACTTGACGATGGCAGCTAATCCAGGAGGGTCCAGTCCAGGGGTCGGTGCATCGCACGGCCCAGGAGTGTTCACGGAGGAGGAATTTGAAAAGATGGCGCGAGAAGTGGTGTCTCCAGATCTCACCGGATACGAGTTTTTCGTGGAGAGCCATGGCACCAAGTTCTACAGGAAGTACAGAGAGGTATAGAAACAGCATGCGTTGGCTGTATCGCTAGCTCGATCGTCGATAGTTTGCGTAGACGTGACATGAGAGGGCGTGGTTGCATTTTGTCCATCTATGGTGCAGGAGACGGGTTTGTACGAGTATAAAATCCACGGTGCTATGGAGGACTTGGATCCAGAGCTCTGCGCGCAGGTCTACGTGGACTGGGAGTATAGAAAGAAGTGGGACTCGTACGCCATCGGTGAGTTAACTGTTCGGTAAAGGTCGTCAACGACCTGCGCGCGCATTTATACCGTTATTGCATGCACAACAGAACTGCATCCAATCAAGGACGAATCGACCGGAGTCGAGGGACTGTACTGGTGCGTGGACTACCCCTGGCCAATGTCAGACAGGGACGTATCCTTACCATAGCCTAACTGCAAAGTCGAAGCAATAATAATGATTATTATTCGAGGATGACTTGGGAGATTGATAGAATACTGTAACCACAGCAGCATGGCAGCCCACATCCATGTTATATAGTGCAAATATACTGATTAGTTTCCACAGTAGGTCCCGCAAACACTGAAAGCATGCATGCTTATACGTTTATGAAGTCTACACTTGCATTATGCCTTTGTAAGCATAGCATACAATAATATTTTAAGGAAGAAAAGGAAGCCATGATCTCTCCCGCACAACCAACCCCGCTCCTATGCAAAAAAGAAAGTTTCAACTACTGTAAATCGCGAATATTTTGTGTCTAAAATATTTCATGCGATAATTTTTCGCGTTAAATAATTTTCGGACAAACGACCCTGTACCGCATTGTTGTTAATATTGCGCATGTATTTCGTACGTTTAATTTTCACACAAGCCATGCTGTCCGAAAATATTTTAACATCGAAATATTCGCAATTTACGGTATAATATATGTACCATTGAAATGAAGCGGTGCCAAAATCAGTAGAGGTGTCTGTAATCAAAAGAAGATGGTTTTCCCTTTCTCCCTTCCTTGACTGAAGCTATCTATATACACAGTACACGTTCATCCGTGACCTTAAGATCATGGAGGTGAATGGTGTGAAGACGTGGGTGGTCATGGCGCGGTACCAGCAGTTCTCCAGCTGTGGGGAGAAGAGCGGGATAATCAGAGTCGATGACTTCAAGCAGGCCTGCGTCATGCAGAGCGATGGAAAAGTTGGCTCAAAGGGTATGTGTGGAGGATGGATGTCAAGGGAGCCTACCCACCTGCATGCAGTAATTAAGAGTACTATAATATTATTATACTAGAACACATGCTTATACTGTGACTATTTAATAATATTTGTTATTGTATTTTTTCTCTCTCCATGCAGCGTTCATGTACTACTATGACAATCCCAAGGGAATGCTACCAACGTGGCTTATCAACTGGGCTGCAAAGGTATTATATAACTGAAGGGCTGAGAACCATAGTGGGCTAACCCACAAATGTTGAATTAGCCCCCCGAATCTTGAAAATATGAAGTGTTTCATGAGCTGCAGAAAATTCACATTTCTGCAGTAACTTGGTAGAGTACAATGTATGGTTTTTAGTCCATTTTTGGGCTTTTTAGACAATTCCCCACATTTAGTTTGGAGTTAGCCCACTATGGTTCGATTATAGTCACCACTTCATTTGATTTGTATAATAATAATTATAGCCAAGATACTCGTCGATATGGATTCTGCTAATAATAATGATATCACTTTTTAGTTCCGGGCCCCTCGCATGTATTGGTCCACATCTGGGTCAGACTGGGTGGAAGGTTTGTGGTCTGATTCACTGGCCCACATCCCCTTATGGTTAGATAGAAACCCTATAATAGTAATAACGGTTTTCCCCTTAATTACATTATCACTTGCCTAATTAAACCTGGGAAATCCCCCAGGAAGCTGTAGGGTCTATCCTGTAGGCCTAGTACGGTATAATTAAGTTATTTACCCCACATCCATTAAATTTTTTATAAACCTCGACTTTGATTGAAGTGGACTGATGCAACCTCTTCTAGTGCTTTTGGGATAATTATACATTACCAAAATAGGAACTACTTAAGCCTCCCTATCTCCCCCATGGCCAGCTACCTTTTGTGAGTCCATAATAGTAGTGGTTCATATCTAGTCTGCCACTAGCATTGTTACATCGTGATATCATCTCCAGGCAGTAATGTTATGATCAAAGCTAATTATCCCCCCACCCGCTATGAGTATAATTATAGTAGATAAGAATGATGAATTTCTCCCACATACATACATAGAAGATTCGAATTAAGGATAGCACCAATGGACCATCAACATGCAGGTGCATGATAATCGAGAAAAGCAAGCGTAGGGATGTATAGTGGATGTGATTATCCCTACAAATCTTGTTTGTGTACTTTTTGACCCTGCCATCCCTACTTCATCCTTCAATTACTACACTTGTTTTTATTATAATAATATTATAGACTGGAGTACCACAGTTCTTGGAAATGATGAGGAAGGCAGTCTTCAACTATAAAGATTTTCTTGAGGAGAAGCGGAAAGAGCTTGGGCTTGATGTTCTCGACAATGAACAGAGACTAATGAACTTGAATTGAGTACAACCAAGGAGTAACTGGGTGTAAAATTTAATAGGTATAATAATTCTTATTATTATGTCTATGCACTTTAAATGCACTCCATGAATAATCTAGCTTGATCGGTTATATGTAGCTAGGCACCTTTCCGTGGAACAGGCCTAATTTTTGTTCATTTTTCTGATGTATACAATAATTTTTATTATAAATTCAAATTCACCACTTGATCATGACATTGTCATGTTTACATTATCATGAACATTACAGTAGTACAAAGGGGCATTGATGGTAAAGCCATAATAACATGATAATATTATTATAATAGGTGATTGAATTGGACATACAGGCTATATATAGTGATGATCTGATGAATGGTACCCCTATAATCTGGTACTCATATTGTGACCAATTGCAGCTGGTTTAAGGCCACACAACATAAAGAATTTACTCCACATGCATTAGGGATAATTGAGGGTAATAATGCATGTAATCATCATCAAAGGCTCCTGCTTATTCCAAGCATAGTTAGAATGAATCCTTTAATTCCTCAGCTAAGCACGAAAGCTCAGCGGTCACCAAGCACTGAATCAGGGTGGCCCACGTCACAGGTCTAACAAGATTTTCCTCTTCTTCGGCTTGTTCTAGCCACATGGAGAGAATCTGACGGCATGCTTCTCTCGCATCGCTCTTGTAATTTCGTTGTACGGTCTTGATGGTGTAATATTTGAAGCCCAGTGCAATGGCAAGGTTTTCCCAATTTGGAGCTACGTTGTCGATAACTCGTACATGTAGTTTCACTCCTCTCTCTCCATGTCTCCTTATTTCTCTGAGTTCATGCATCTTTGGTTTTTCCCCTGAAATATGAACACAATAACAATCAGTGAATACTCTAATTGGCTACCCCATTTTTACTCATACCTATGCTTTTGTGGTCTCTGTGATTTGTACCATCAACATCTGGCATTTCCTCAACAATCCCATGCAGTGGTAGTGGAGATGGGAAGACACCAGCCACATCCTGTTTACGTCAAATAATAATTAATGATGGCTAGCTAATATACATGTACAGGCATGCTAATGGGTGAGGAAGTGGGAGCACTATAATATACTACGACTATGCATATTAGGCAATTTGAAAGTGATATCATTATGTATTTATATACTATAGATAACTAACTGCCTATGACCTTGATCCAATAGCTGGATCCGGAACAGCATTGATTGGCTATATTTCCTTGTGTGCTTTTACTGTGGTAGCTACATGTAAGCTGGTTGATAACATGCACCACTTACCACAATATCCAACGCCCTCATCATGCTGTATTGGTCTAGCTTCTCCCGTAGAAGTTGATACGTCCCCTGTGTACTTTGCCTCCATCTGTATAGCACATCGGATAGCGACTGCCTCGAAAAATAACCGGAAAACATCTTGATGAAGATTGGAGTGAGTTCTAACTTGGAGACACGCCGGGTAAAAGTTGAAATAAAAGTGTCTGTGATCCTTTTCTCTTCATTTGCTCTGTTGCAGAGTTCACAAAATATGAATTCCCCCAGGGCTACGTATGGCTCGAATGGTAGCAAGCTATTTATGGGCTGGGTGCCAGTTGGAGATACCACAGATGGACAACCAGACGGGACTAATAGGGTTTTAGCAATTTCAGCCACACTGAACTTGTTGTTTAATCTGGCTGGATATTTAGAGAGCACAGAGGGATCAAGAACGGATTCCTCTGTTTCAGTTGTTGTACAAAGTTCAGCTACGGTTTCTCTGACAGTTTTTAGTACTTGTGATTGAAGTTGAAGACATTCCACCAAGTTATCCTCTTGACCTCGTACAAGCATGATAATCTCTTTGTTACAGGGGAGCACTTCAACCAACGACTCAACTCCGTATCTATTGCCCCAGAATATTCCGCTCTTCCAAACAGAGCACTTCCTTTGAAAAGCTGGAAAGTTATCGTCCACTTCTCCTCTGGATGGCATCAGGGCAAAGTGAAAGGCCAACCGAAGGAGAAGAACCTGAATCAGTCTACATTTGAAGAAATCTTCCGATTGAGTGCATTGCAAGCTCCAACCGAAGATGTACGTGAATCGGGGGTCAGCCTCCCAAACTTGGCCGGGAATTGTTGATCGAATGAGTGCTGGAAAGAAAAGATACTTTTCTTCGGGTAAGTGATGCTTCTCAATGAGTTTGATGATTTGATGGTCTGAAATTTCATAGCAAAACTCTAGGAGTGATAGAAATCCTATAAACATCTTAGCATTTTGATTGGGAAAATGGTTTGTGAGTTTCGACAAGGGAACAACTCCTGTACTTGTTGCCAGTTGGTAATACTCCTTGAGGTCGTCAGGGGCAAAGATTGTGCCATTTACGGTCGAAAGTAGAGCAATTTTGTCAATAATGATCCAGCTGTTCTCAATATTTGCTTCATCTTTGAAATACAATATATGACCTCTGCTGCTAAGCTCACTACAGATATTGTTTAAGGAAGAAACACTAGTCGGAATGTATTGGATAACCTTAGGATCAATATCCCGTCCTCTGAAATTGGTTGCAGTCTGGCTAATCATAAGCTGTTCTCTAATCTCTTTCATTTGAACTGCTGCAAACTCATGAAATTTATCGAATAGATACAGTTGAAAGCAATGAGCATTAAAGCTGATGGTATCTCGTGGTCTTATAGCGTCACAACTTCTTTTGAGAGAGCTACACAGATCCATCATTCCAGCTGACTTGAAATATCGACAGTCCAAGGGAACAATACCACAGTATTCTATCATGTTTCGTGAAGAAGACTTCTTTATAATGGAAGATACGAATCTTTCAAGTTTAGCCATACTTCTATTTGAGGCCTTGAAAATGTCAGCATGGCTACCAACGACGATGACATGAGGTTTATCCTGGGACGAGGCACAAGGATCCTTGATGAAAGAGAGCCAGAACAATAGATCTTGCTTTATCTTTTGTTCACAATCGCAAAGATTTATCACAATGAGAAAAATAGAATTAGATGATGAATGGGAAGCATTCTGAAGCAGACAGCTGTGGCTGCTGTAGAACTCTCTCTGACCAGCGAGATCATACAGAGTGACTCGACCACACCTCTTGCTATTGAACTCGTGTGGAACTACACCAATGGTCTTCTCGTCCACATTTATCACTTTCTTCTTAGTAGAGAATGTTCTTGTCATAAAAGGCAGTTCTCTTTTGATAGCTGATATGAGTGTGCTCTTCCCAACTGCGTGGTTTCCAATCACAAACACATTGACAGAGGGCTGTGGAGGTTGACGTTTTTGGCCCAAAATTTTACCATGCGTCTTGTACACATTTGGTGGATTTGCACCATACTGAATGAGACCTCGTACAATCTTGGGATCTGAGGCTAATTGAATGGGAGTTTCCCCATTGTGATTTACAGCACATGGATCGAGGTGAGCTTCGGCAAGTAAATAACAAACAATGCTCGACCTGTTAAACTGGCATGCTAAATGAAGAATGCTTGCCCCTTGAAGGGTCATGCCATTACAGCGAAATTCTTGTTTGCGAACGATGATATGTGTGACAATCTGAAGTGCCCTATGCTCTGCTGCATTGGTTATGATGATGGCCATGTCTACTGTTGTCGACTGAAGTGGAAATTCTCCTGCAGTGTTCTCAACATTAATGTCGCAGTTTGTTTCACAGAGAAGGTAGTGTACAAGCCTGGATTGATTTGCTCTGCATACAAAGTGAAGAACATTATCACCTCTGCTAGTTCTTTTATTCAGGACCTGTTTATCTTCTCTGGAGAGGAATCTTACCACCTCCAGTCCTGCTTCCTCAGCCATTTTGTTAGTCAGCTTTGTGTAGACATTCTCCAAGTCTGCTCCGTACCGAGCTAGATGACCAATGATTGTGGGATTTGATGTGAGATCCAGCGGAGTTGCTCCTTCACAGTTTCTTATGTTTGGGTCACAGTTGAACTCTGAAAGCAAAAGATTTACAATTTTTGCTCTTCCAGCCCTACAAGCGTAGTGCAAAGCTGTGTCTCCATTGTCTAATGCTTGGCATGGATTCCATAAGATACTATGTTCACTCAGGCGTATGATAATTTCTGAGGATACATCCTCTCGTAATTCTTGGAACAATTTTCTGTAGACCAACCGTCTATCTGTAGCATACCTAATTAGGTCAAATACAATTTCAGGATTATTAGTAAGCTGTAGTGGAATTTTTCCATCGTTGTTTGTATCACTGGGGTTGCACTTTGCTTCTGCAAGTAAGTAGCTCACTATCTGCTTCCTATTGCCTTTACAGGCAAAGTGCAGGGCATTGCCTCTGTCACACTTCAGATTTGGGTCCCACAGTTTATTTCTGATGAGGTATTTCATGATTTGTATGGCATCGCTATCTGCCAGTTCGCAAGTTAATTTTCTGTGTGCATCATGCAAGCTTGCGCCATGTTTCATCAAGTTTACTATTGTATCTTGGTTCTTAGCAAGCAAGAGCGGTGACTCGCCTTTGGTATTTTTAGTGTTAATGATCATGTTACAGCATGTTTCGTTGAGAAGGTATTGGATAACTCTGGTTCTCCCTGTTCTGCTCGCAAAATGTAATGCCGTCTCCTCATTGGACGTTTTCTGGGTTGGGTTCCATTTACCCCTTGCAATAAGTTTCTTGAGTAGCCGTACAATTTCATTATCTGTTAGGCGTGATATTTCGAAAAGGAAGTGGAGAAGCTTATGCAGTGTGTTTCTGCATTTGATCATCTCAAAGGGGACTTGATCTTCTTTATCCTTAGCATTGATATCTGTTTTGTCCGAGATTCGTAGTAGACACTTAACTGCATCATACCTGTGGTTGCAGCAGGCAAAATGTAATGGAGTGCAATGGTCCTTATTGACAACAGATGGACTGCATTTTTTAGCAATGATGAGGTATTCAATCACTACGATGTGGCCACTTTGGCTGGCGTAGTGTAGTGGGGTCATCCCATTACTGTCCTCGATAGTGGGAAGGCAACCGATCTTACAGAGGTAGCGAACTACATTAATGCGGCCATACTGACAAGCAAAATGCAATGGAGTCCTTTGGTCTTTATCTGCAACTGAAGGGCTGCACTTTCGTTTGGTTACTAGGTACCGGACAATCTCCACGTGGCCGCGAATGGCAGCTGAATTCATTGGTGTTCTCTTAGAAGAATTTCTTGCGTTTAGGATGCACTCCTTCCTGCTAGTTATGTATTCGACCATGTTGAGGTGCCCCAGGAGGCAAGCACTGTGCAGAGGTATTCGACCATTTTCATCTCTCACATTCAGGTCAAAGCCTTGCTCAATGATGAGATACTGAGCCATGTCCATTAGATTGTGCTGGCATGCAATGTGTAGCAAGGTTCTTTGATGCCTGTCTCTTACCGCTGGTGGATCACACTTTCCCATTTCTATAGCTTCTTCTAAAATGTCTAAATGGCCCTGCTTGCAGATCTCAAAGAGCGTCTTTGCAAAACACACGTCATTGGCCGGTTTGTAGTTTGGCAGTCTGAGGAGATAGCGTACGATGCTGATATGACCATGTAAAGATGCAACATATAGTGGGGTCTGTTGATCTGAGCTCTGTACATCAGGATTCCATTGAAGGTCTTCAACGAGTTTCTTGATCAGTGACAGCTCTCCATCTCTACTGGCCATGAGAAATATCTGAATCTTCTCTTCAGAATCCGGGATATAGGTCGACAATAGGCCAATAAGGTATGTTACGATGGCAAAATTACGATTTTGGCAGGCAATGCTCAATGCAGTATGTTGGTCTCTGTTTCTGAGGCTTGGATTAAACGTGAAATCAGGAAGCATTGTTATCATATACTTGACAATACCCAAGTGTCCAATTTTGCAGGCAAGAAAAAGTATATCTTCAAGGCTGGTTTCTTTTTCGATAATTTGCTTCAAAAGGGAGTCCACGTCACGCATTGATGATATCATAAAAGGCTGTTTACAGAGTTCTGTGTGCCCATGAAGACAGGCTATGTGTAGTGGAGTTAGCTGGTACTTAGTGTCTTTGATATTTGGGTCACACTTCAGCACTTGGATAGCTAACTTTGCAAGCAGTGTGTAGCCACGCCTACAAGCTAGGAAAAGAATTTCGTGGTGGCGATGTACTTTGCTGGTGATGGGTTTGTAGGGTGGTAAAGTAATTAAATAACGAACGATGTTCAAGTGGCAGTCTTTGCAGGCGTAGTGCAGTGGAGTGAAACCATTCCTGTCTCGAATCGTGTGGGGATTAATCCTTTGCTCCTTGACGAGGTACCTGACGACGTTCATGTGATCCCCGCGGCAAGCCGAGTGCAGCGGACTCGTTTCTCGTTCGGCAATCGCCGCTGCATTCATACAATCTCCGGAAAACGCCGGGTGTCGTTGAAACAAAATCTGCACAAGGCCCAACCACCCACGTCGGCATGCAGTACATACGAAGGAGAACCATGTTTCGTGATCCAATCGGTGTCGCGAGCTCAAACGTCTAGTAATTTCTTCACGATCGTATTTGATACTCTCCATCAGCTGCACAGCACTGATACGTAGTAGCTACAGTAGCTCTTTTCTCCAAGTGTTTTGCGGTTGTCAAAATTATTTATCATTGCGGATACGGGGAATGTCCCTTTGCTTCCTAGGAATGCTTGCGGTAGATTTGCGCATGCTCAGCTCTGAAATTGGGTGGGAATTTGGCGGGAAGTGCATAGGTTAACAACCAAAATGGCGCTAGTAAAGAAAGAGCCTAAAGATGTGGACAAGGTAGGCGAGGCAATGGAGACAGAGGAGAGAGAGGGAGAGGGAGGCAGCTATGGAGAGTCGGCCATTTCTCGTGAGTACGACCGCTCACAGCTGCCCGAGCTGCTCAGGATTTACTACAGGTGGCTGTTTCCATACGACAAGTACTTCGAGTGGCTGCAGTATGGTGAGTGTGTGGTCTGTGATTGTGTGGACTATTTTCAATCATTTGGTGTGAAGGGTACCGAATAATTAGAAGGGCCGAATTTTTAAAAGAAGTGTGGTAGCCTGCATGGCCACTTCCCCTCTCCTGGTAACATTAAAAACTCAAATACTAAATATTGGAGGGAAGCAAGGGTCTATATAGCTGGCCAAACTGACAGCTCACTGGGGTAAGCTAACCCCGTGATACTGGCTATGTAGATATATCCGTACTTAATCTAATACTACGTATGGAAAAAAAAATTTTCAATTTTGAAAAGCGCGTGCTTTTCAGGTAAAGATCGTCAATCGCTCATATATACACGTTATGAGAATTCGTAAAATGCTAATTTCCTACATTAGATTGGATCATGCGTTGTACTAGATTAACTACGGTATATATTAATTATCTTTGATCACTTCTGCAGGTGACCCAGACACGTTCAGTCATCGCGAGTTCTCCTTCACCCTGGCAGATGACGTCTACGTTCGCTACCAGTCTTTTGACAGCCGAGAGGCACTAGAGGAGGGAGTGAGGAAGGCCACGCCCTACAAGATTGACATCGGCGCAATATTCTCCGTTAAAGTTAGTTCTATAGTTGTACATGTGCTACCTTTGCGTGGCTCTAAATTCTGAATCCTTCTCCCTCCTCCACCCCCCCCCCCCCCACTCCATCCTTTCTCTCTCTCTTTTCTCTTCACCCCCACCCCTCTCTCTTTCCTCTTTCCTTCCCCCCCTCTCTCTCTCTTCCCCTAGCCTAGCATGAAAAATCGAGTCCAGCAGGCTAACTTCCAGGCTCGGCGTAAAGAGCTTGTCTTTGATATCGATATGACAGACTACGATGACATTCGGACGTGCTGTCAGGAGGCAAACATCTGCACCAAGTGCTGGAGGTTCATCACTATCGCTATCAAGGTCATCGACAGAGCTCTTAGAGGTAATAGAATAATTACTATAACGAATTCTACGATAATAATATAATTTATTTGACAGCGTACGATACATCAATTCTGTGACATGGTGCACTTGTAGCTAGGACAATGATCCCATTACCGTACTCAATCTAATACAACGTATGGAAAAAAATTATTTCAATTTTGAAAAAACGCGTTTTCTGGTAAAGGTCGTCAATTGCTCCATATATAAACATTATGAGAATTCATGAAATGCTAATTTATTGCATTAAATTGGATCATGTGTTGTATTTGATTAACTATGGTATGTAAATTTTTTATTAATGGCCAATTGTGAGGAACACTTGTGGAGAGTGGGATGGATCAATCGTATCTTTGAGCTGTAAAGCCTTTTTTGCATGTTTGGGACGGGAGAGGAATTGTGGAGCTTACTAATAAATTCTTTTGTCATACACAACCGTTTCTCCTGCTTTTGCGTGTGATACTATTAATTTTTATACTTTTGCACGATTCAGAGGATTTTGGTTTCCGTCACCTGTTGTGGGTGTACAGCGGTCGTAGAGGAGTCCACTGCTGGGTCTGTGACCAGGAAGCCATAGGACTGTCACAGGAGGCACGCTCGGCCATCGTAGAGTACCTCACGCTCGTCAAGGGAGGGGAGCAACAGGTGCAAAAGGTCAAGCTACGGACACCTCTACACCCATCCATCAAGTAATTATTAAGCATGCATGTTAACTAAGATTCTGGAGCGATCCTCGATCAAGAATTGTATAATGTAGCTAGCCTCATCCCCAATCTCCCCGATCTAACATTGAAAACATGGGAGTGGCCTGGGGACGAGGCTATGTATGATGTATGTTCTGAATAAAGTGTGTGCCGAATCAATAGTTTGTGTGATTTGCGTTGATATGAGCATTTATTTTTAGTGTATGGTCAAAGTTCTTCAACCCCCAATCACCTTGTATGATAAAATTAGAGTAACTATGACAGTCATTTTCTCTCTCTCTCTCTCTCTGTCCCTCTCTCCCTCCGTTCAGATCTTCGCTAATAATCATCAAGAGACACTTCCACCATCTTCTTCAAGAACAGGAATTCCTTGAGACTCGAGAGCAGTGGAGCAAGATGTTAGCCCTCGTGTCTAGTAAGACAGCGGCTGAGTTGGACAAGGAATGGCAGGAGACACCAGCCACTTCTCTCAGCAGGTGGGGCAGACTCAAGCAAGAGATACGAGAGGTGATGGGTCTAATTATGAATAGAATGTTAACTTTTTGTGCTAATAAATTGAAAATTTTATAAATACTTAGTTTTTAAGTGTGGCCCACACTGAATTTCTGGTTTTTTTGTTCAAGAGTTATAATGATAATGGTTGCCCCTTAGATTTGGGATTGGTACTGATTTTTCTTCATAATATGTAAAAATTAATGTCGGTAATTTATAATAATATGCTTAGGAGCTGACCCTTGATGAGATAATGCTTCAGTGGTCCTACCCTCGGCTGGACGTCAACGTGTCCAAGGGGATCAACCATCTCCTCAAGAGCCCCCTCTGTGTCCACCCGAAGACTGGCAGGATCTGCGTACCCATAGACCCAACCAAGCTCAACGAGTTTAACCCGTTCAACGTCCCAACCATCAGCCAGATTTGTCACGAGATGGATAAGATTAAGTCAGAACTGGGCGACTCCAAGCAGAGACTAGGTATAAACGCTCATATGAACTGCCGTTACAAATAAAATTATTGATGGAGAATAATATCTTATATCTTTCATCTTGACATTCAGTCTACATGAAAACTTCTCTGAGGCCGCACATGGAATATTTTACCAAAAAATTCTTGAAATTGCTGAAACAGGACAGTCCAAGGTCAAAAGGTCAGTTCAGAGTGCCTTGTAACGTTACTGTCGATATTATTTCTCTCTCCCTCCCTCCCTCCCTCTCTCCCCCCCTCCTTCCAACATACAGATGATCCACTTAGCTTTTGAACCGTACTCCCACATACAAAGTGCAAGAAATGCTCACCAAATGTACTGTCAATTTCATTAATAAATCATTTAATAATTCCTATAATAATGGTGATACAAGGCACCTGACCACTTTGCATCCGACTTGTAGAAAACAATAATTCAGCTAAAAATTGAAAAATGCTGGTATACCTACTTGGAAGGTGTTGTCTCACTAGAGGCTGTCTGATCTTTGTAGACGAGTGACAGTTTATGCACAATCTCCTCAAGATAGGGGTTTCCCCCTAGTTTTGCGATTTCTTCAAGAGCTCTGAGATCAAAAGCCATGGGTAATTATGTATGTATAACAAAAATTAATCTACTGGTTGGACTGACCTTGCTTCCAGCTTTACTAGTTCTTTTCTTGTGTACTCCAGAGATCCAGACTATTACAAGAAAAAGACAACGAATTATTAGTACAAAAATCTTAGCCGATCGGTTAAGTATATAACTGCTCCTTACCTCCTCGAGGCACCGAAGAAAATACTTTTTAATGTCCACATCGGTCGTTCTCTGCTTCAAGATGTCTAACAAAATCGATCGTGAAAGAAACATCTGCTGGGACAATTTATTCCTCGCTACTCAGGGCCACAGCCACCAGTAACAAATTAATGTGTGAGGATACTGATAAGAGTTGAGGATGAAGGTTGGCTGTGGATGCCGTGGATGATGGGGAAGGAAAACTTACCCTCAGTCAGATCTTCACAAAAACTCTTATTGTCCGTGTACTACAAGCATAATTATTATAGCATAAAGGCACAGTGCTGGAAAATTAATTAAAGTATAATATAATATATAGCAGGGCTGTGATGCATTAATTTTGTATACTAGCCTCGTCCCCAGGCCACTCCCATGTTTTCAATGTATACCTCTTGCGAGCTAAGGTTAGCATAGTCGTCCCTTATCTGGAAGAACAGTCCAAGAGCATCAAGCAGAGATGAGTAATCACTACCGTGATTGGAAAAGGTGATAGAATTGATGTACAGATGAACACGAGTTGAGGGTAATATTAAGTGAAACAAGCAAGATTATTATACTTGTGGCTCACCTTGTGTTATCGCTAAACAGCTGCATAAGGTCGACTGCCAGAGTGAACAGACCTCCAGTCTCTATAGAAACACACTCTTGCTGGATTTTATAATTTTTATCAGCTATAATACACCTACTTTGTCCGACCATTTCCATGTACTCCTCTTCAGTGGGACAGATGTAGCTGTCTCTCCAGTAGATGTCCTTACCCTGGCCTCGGTGCAACTCCAACAGCTGCTCTGGGGGAGAGAAGATACGACAACACACTTCAACTCTCTCTCTTTCTCTTCTTTCTCTCCCTCTCTCCTTCCCTCCCTCTCCCTCTCTCTCTCTCTCCCTCCCTCTCTCCTTCCCTCCCTCTTTCTCTCCACCTACTAGTGAATATGGCCACTCCTCTTGGGTGACCCATTGCTGTTATCCGTTCCAGAGCCAGGAAGTAGATATAGTTGGCTGAGTTGATGGTTTGGGCCACTCCATAGATGCTGTGGGCGACAGGTATGCCTCTCCGAAGCTTCGAGTTGTCCTCAATGTCATCAATGCTGAAAAAAAATAACAGATACGTTCAATCACGTATTTAAAAAGTAGAGGGGAAAATGATGATTAATAAAATTTTATCTTAAATGAATGTAGTATCAAATAATTTTTACAATACCTTGAGTACCTAATATTAAGGGAAATACGGGATCTAATTATTTAGAATTTTTAAGGTATTCTGCTAGCCGCTGGCATGGCTCACATGAGACTAGCGTTGTGCAGCATCTGCGTGATGAGCTGTATCTCTCCCTTCCTCTCATCGGAGATCTTCAGCCAAAAGTTGAACGCCTCGATCATCTTGACACGAATCTCCTTGCCCTTAACCTGACAGATGTAGTCGTATGGCTCTCGCAGAATCTAGAAAATAAGTATAATTTATCTAAATTACCTGTCTTAGCTAATTAGCTTACGAGAGCATCAGACTTCTAAAAAATTAATATGGTCACACTGGGTTTTCTAGAAATCTGATTCTGAAAGTAAGATTGTTGCTTACCTCCTCGTAGGTTCTGATCTGGGCTGGTGGGGTGCCCAGAGCTCGCGTGTGAGTACCAGCGGCCATTCTCCGATCCGCTTCACTTCTGTATTAAATTTTGTTGACTCAGCATAATCTCTTGCCCCGCCCGTCTCGCCGCACGTGGAATTTTCTCTGCGCATGCGCTGATTGTCGCCCTTTCTCCCATGGCCCACAAGGCACCAACCACCGATCCAAGATGTCGAAGCGAGGTGAGTTATCCGTTGTAATCCATACGCACATGAACACGATGACTATACAGCGTACTTTTTGAGTGCGTGAGAGTGATTTTGTAAGTCGTGCTTAGATATTATCGCGTGTTTCGAGGCACTGAGTGCCATGGCGCCACGGCACAGTCACACGTGTGTCTATGGGGTCGGCCCGTCATAGCTCCATATAGTTTCTACATACAGGAGGGCGTCAGAGTAGATGTACGTGATCATTGATCTTGTGACAGTTGTGTAGCTAGTCAAGCTCCTCGTCTATTAAAGGACCCCCTCAAGACAATCCTGATGAGCACATACGATTATTATTATGATCCGAATATACCCCCTACGGGCTATTAAAGGGTGAGAATGTCTGATCAAAATCCACCCATTACGATTTTCACCCTGTAAAATAGTGATCAAATCCTTCTGATCTGGGGGAAATTTTGCACTGGCAGTACTAACGTGACTGATAATGGTTTGTTCCTGCACACCATAGGAAAGAAGGGAGCGTCGGGAGCAAAGTTCCGTATCTCTCTCGGTCTTCCGGTAGGTGCGGTGATGAACTGTGCCGACAACACTGGAGCCAAGAACCTCTATGTCATTGCCGTCAAGGGAATAAGAGGACGCCTAAACCGACTACCAGCGGCTGGAGCTGGGGACCTGGTACTAGCAACCGTCAAGAAAGGGAAACCTGAGCTGAGAAAGAAGGGTAAGAGAGAGAGAGAAGACAGAATTTTCTTTTTTTTTTTTTGGGGGGGGGGGGGGGGGGGGCAGTGTTCACCCCAAGATAAAGTCAAGGCACGACAGTAGAACATGCTTTGGGTGGAGGTTGTGACCACATCAAAGCTTTTGGAATCTCCCTATTCACGTATCAAAGAAAATTCTGTACTGAAGGCTTGTTGGGCCGACATGCCTTATGTATGCTGGGGAAGGAAAATAAGGGGTGTATTCAGAGAGGGAGTGAAGATGTATTCGAGAAAGAGAGAGATTGGGAAAGAAGAGAGAGAGAGAGGTGTGGTGGTATGATTTTTTTTTGTTTATTTATTAGTAATGCCTGCGGTGGTTGTGAGACAACGGAAACCGTATCGACGGAAGGATGGAACAACGCTCTATTTTGAAGGTACAGCTGCAGATAGTTTTGTCTTTCACTGTACTTGTACTTTTGACTCATCATCGCCCACCCATTACCCACAGATAATGCAGGAGTGATAGTGAACAATAAGGGTGAAATGAAAGGTTGGTATAATATTATCAATATTGTTGCACAGAAATAATTTATGATATTTTGTGCTATTTTTTTCTCTGTCCAGGATCTACCGTGACAGGACCAGTGGCAAAAGAATGTGCTGACCTTTGGCCTCGTATTGCATCTAACGCTCCTAGCATAGCATAACTTAATTAGCCTAGCTCAGGGAACAAGTGATTGTGTCTATCAGCAATGTTCTCTTCTCTATGCTATTATTGTGATTAGCGGGCTTGTGCGCGAGGGGAGATATCCGGGGTATAAGCGTTGACACAACCTTTAGTGGGTGTGGTCACTGGTTGATTGGGCATGGGGCGTTCTGAAGCGCTTCGCAAGCCACACCTCCTCCCAATCCGAGTGGGGGGGTGTGGCTTGCGAGACTATAATAGAGTGATTGAGCATGCGCAATAATGTAATTATCTGCATAGAGCACATTGTATTTCAGACGATCACATAATAATTATACATTTTATGTGCAATAGGTCTATTAATAGTTCTAAGATAAATTTTTGTCCACATGGGATAAATCAGTCTTATGCATAATATTATGCCAGATGTTGGTCTCACACTATACCTTGATCAATGTAAGAAAAACAAACTCATTAATCATTATCATGACTGTGTTAGTGCTGTGTATGTACCTGTGTATTGGCCTAGTGCATTGAAGGCAGCAGCATCACATTCAGATTCACTGTCACCTTCATTGTATACCTGGTCGTAGATATCTTCTTCTTCCTCCTCCTCCTCCTCCTGCTCACTGCAGCTGTCTTCCTCTAGCTGGTCCATTACTCCCTCAACCACTCCCTTCACCAGCCCCTTTGTTAGTTTCTTCCCCACTCCACCTGAAATTTGACGAAAGTTCAAACCTAGTTGCTATATATATAGTTATGAATTGGCCATGTATGCATTGTGTGACCATTACTGGAAATTTTACCTTTTGAAGCGGCTTTCCCACCCACTTTTGCCATCTTCCCACCAACTTTTGTAGCCTTTCCACCAAGTTTAGCAGCACTCCCTCCAATTTTACCAATTTTACCAGCACCCCCTGTAAGTTTGGCTGCTCCCCCTCCAATTTTTCCAGCTCCTTTTGCTAATTTGGCCGCATCTCCAATTTTTCCAGATCCGGCTCCCCCTGCAAGTTTGGCTGCTCCCCCTCCGATTTTTCCAGCTCCTTTTGCTAATTTGGCCGCATCTCCAATTTTCCCGGATCCGGCTCCCCCTGCAAGCTTGGCTGCTCCCCCTCCAATCTTCCCAGCTCCCCCTGCAAGTTTAGCGGCACTCCCTCCAATCTTTCCAGCTCCTCCTGCTAATTTAGCAGCATTTCCACCAATCTTTCCTGCTCCTCCAGCTAATTTGGTTGCTCCCCCTCCAATCTTTCCAGCTCCTCCTGCTAATTTTGCTGCTCCCCCTCCAATCTTTCCAGCTCCTCCTGCTAATTTAGCGGCATTTCCACCAATCTTCCCTGCGCCCCCTGCAAGTTTAGCAGCATTGCCTCCAATCTTTCCAGCTCCTCCAGCTAATTTAGCAGCACTCCCTCCAATCTTTCCAGCTCCTCCAGCTAATTTGGTTGCTCCCCCTCCAATCTTTCCAGCTCCTCCTGCTAATTTGGCTGCTCCCCCTCCAATCTTTCCAGCTCCTCCAGCTAATTTAGCAGCATTTCCACCAATCTTCCCTGCACCCCCTGCAAGTTTAGCTGCACTCCCTCCAATCTTCCCTGCTCCCCCTGCAAGTTTAGCAGCATTTCCACCAATCTTCCCGGCTCCCCCTGCAAGTTTAGCAGCATTTCCGCCAATCTTCCCAGCTCCTCCAGCTAGCTTGCCACCAGCTTTAGCCGCACCTCCCAGCTTTCCTCCAACTTTGCCAGCCTTTCCCAACGCACCACCGGCCTTTGCCGCTTTTCCTAAGGCACCTTTGGCTTTCGGTATCTTTTTCAGTTTCTTTAGCTTCTTCAGTTTCTTTAAATCCTCCAAACCAAGCCCTTCTTCTTCCTCTTCATCTTCACCTTCATCTTCTCCATCCTCATCATCAACTAATCAACAATAAAGACAAGAGTGATAATCATGCACAGCTGAACCAACCAGAACAGGTCTAGATAGCTAGCTCAGTAAGGTGTTGAGTATACTGATAGTGTATACAGCTGCATGGCCATGGCCCCCTGGTAGCTACCCGGCCCCTGAGCTGGTCAGTATACATACAATTGGATCAAATAGTGAATCAGATGTGTATTTTGCTACTACCTAAGCTGTCCACCAGCTCTGCTCCAGCTGCAGCTAGTTTCAGTCCCATGGCCAATTTGGAACTCCCAGGCTTTCCGTCGTAATCATCGTCACAGTCTTCGTTAGGGTCACCAACCTGCATTGAGATTCAAGCATATCAATGGATTCATGCACCTAATAGATCATGGTACTGGTGTCCCTATTAATAATTATTAGCCTTATTATTCTTTAACATACTGCTTCAATGCTTTCTTGGATCATCTCCTTCCATTCACTGCATAAAAATTTAATTTACATAAACGGTCCACCCAATCATAAATTGATAGTTAATTAGTCACTAGTGGAAACATGCATCAGGCTAAGTGATTCTGTGCTCTATATAGCTAGTTATTAAACCTGGCAAAAAATTAAGCCACTTATAGGTGCCTGGCATTGAAAAATATTAGGAGTTGTAGTCTATAAGAGAGTTATTCTTCATATTATTGAGTTATGCATACCTGACGTCATTTTCACTGAATCCATAGAGGTAGTATGTTCTGTCTTCCGTTGCGATGCCAAAGGTGCAACCCTCAGCTGCTTCCTTGGGCCAGCTGGTAAGCTTGCAGTCGCAGGCCTCTCGGACTCCCCACCCTTTCGATAAGTCAATAACCTTCTTGGGCACTGGGTCGCCATGCTTGGCATAGTACTCCAAAACGTCGTCGCTCAGGACAAAATATCGCATCTTCCAATTTCGATAGCTACCCCCTACAAAGAAATGCATGCATTAGATTTTTTTGTATAGCATTAATATTCGAATAGGTGCATGCAATGTGTTCTTCAGGAGTAAAAGGATTTTAATAATGCTGCAGAAACTGTCAATAATATTATTAATTCTAGCTGAACCTCATAATAATATTATGGTTGCTAAGCGTAATAATCTTGCATGCCTTGCTTGTATAGATATCCAGCTTTTGTCCGTCCTCCGGATTCAGTATCAGCCGGTGGGGTAGTGGTGGTGGCGGTGGTGGCAGCAGCTTCTTGCACTTGGCTCATATTAACATACAGCTCCTCCTCTTCATGAGAAGACATCATTAAAATTAATGTTCTCGTAACCTCACGATAACGATTACTTTTTGTGAATAATAATAATAATATTGTCTATCACCACGTTCGATTGACCAAGTAGCAAGCTATAATAACAATTCTACATAAAATAGTGCACCAAGCTGGAACTAATTTTTTTTGCTATGTTGACTGACTACGTATAATATTGTTATAGCTACCAACCTCTGCTAATAATTATTTTTCAAGGTTTTATCAAATTAGAGGTATAACCGGCAAAGTTTATTGATTCCATTAAGTGTTGTAGCTACAGTGAAAGTTTTCATATAATTATAGTATATACAAAGCCTTTCAGTAACTAAAGGTAGACCTCCACAGTAGCTATGACATTGTAGCCAGCAGCTATTGGACACAGCTGTGCAATTATCAATTGTGCATGTTCTGTCGATTATTGTGAAAGTCAATTTTTAATTTATGGCAAAGATAACGCAACTCACTGTTTGAAGATCATCCTATAATAATAATTATTATACATTATAGTATTTAGCCACAGGTCAGTCCATATAAACTGCTAACCCCCCCCCCCCCCCCCCCCACCTGACATTTATAATGATAGCTGCTGATCGATAACAAGGAAAAACTATAAATCAATTAAGGATCGATGGGCCTATCAACAGCTACGCAAAAACATGCTAACTGGTATAATACTAGTGCATTCTGTACAATAATAAATATTAGTTAATTTTTTATCAAGCCACCAGCAATACCTCAATAATTATTCCCTAGTAAGTAAATTTAATAATGCCAAATTAAATTTTCTTTAATTTAATAATTCCAGCAATAGTTTACAGAGGGTGCATGCAAATTACTATGACAAAAACAAAAAAGTGCAAATAATAATAATTATGATCATATTATTATGTGGGCATAGAGACAAAAAATTAACAATAATTTACAGCGACACATGTACAGAGGCTACTACATGTAATGATGATAATAGAGTGGACAGATGAAGTTAAAAAAAAATTAAGAAGCGAGTTAATATTTGTTTGAATGGCAGATTGAGATTGGGATTGTTGAGAGATGATTACATTTATAGTGATCCATCGATAGTTATTATGATTTTTGAAAATGCTATATAGACATACGATCAACGAAAAAATCTAAGATTTCACAACACAAACTAACTCCACATAAAATTCTAAGTGACATGAATTTTTAATTTCGGGCGACAGAAGATGCACATATTATGTACACATGCATGCACCAGCCAGCAACAGTAGCCTCATTTCCAGTCCCATTCCCATTCCCAGTGTCACATACTGACACGAGTATGAGGCAATAATATAACAAATAAAAGTACAGACACTTGACTTGACACAGACAGAATGATACTTTTTCTAACACTGAGAGCTGGTGCGTGGGACATCGGATAGATTGACAAATTCTTGTCTCCTGTCATAGCTGACCTGCATGACAGGTGCAGGGAGCCTAGTTCTGCTGTTACCATTGACTAGTTTATTGGTCGTATCCATGGAAGGTTGCCGTGCAAGCAAGTTTCTGCCGTGTCTCTCTCTATCGTGATTGGTCAAACTTTCTTCAAATTGTTGGTTGGATTTCAAGTTCACGTCAGAATGGTTACCCGATGATGTCATTCTTCTGCTGTATGACGCAATATTAATGTTTGGCTTAGGAGCAATGGGTGGTGGTCCACCGACTGCAGCCCCTGACGACCCCTTACCAGACACCGAATCGCTATGGTAACGGTACTTGCCACTAGCAGCTGAAGCTCCGTTGCCCATGGCAACCATCTCCTGCCTGGACATGGCGTCTTTTGTAGTGGGAGTGGGGTTATTCACAAATTTAGCCGGTGAACTGGTATTGTTTCCTTCCTGGCTACTGCAGGCCCCCTTTGTGGGGGGAACCGCAGGGAATATAAATTTGGTCGGTCCACCACTGACATTTTCTTCCTGATTCTTGCAGCCTGCACCCTTTGTAGTGGGAACGGGGTTATGCACAGTTTTACTCGAAGCGTTGGGCTTTGATGGTACGTCTGTGTACTCATTGCTTCTCACATAGCTGCCATTGCTGTTCGAGAAGTCGTGGTGGTTGTTCTTTAGAAACTCTTCTCCCTTCTTGCTAACCTCAGTACATGTACCTCCAGATGCTTTTCGGCGCCGGTTGCTAGAACCATTTTCTTTGTTTTCTTTTCCTTCCTCTCCAGAATCGTAGTGATAAAGACGGCTCGTTCGTCTCCTTTGGCGCCGGTTGCCCTTCATGCGAAAGACGTTGCCTCGCTGGTAGAAGAAGGCCATGAGGATTATGCCGATGACCACACCTCCTATGAAGCCGGAGACCGCACCCACTATTGTCCAGATGTGCTCGTTGGCCGTACCAGTTGCACTAGTTGGGACGAGCCCACCAGAATCAATATCAGGGGTGCCTGTGAGTGGGAGAGAGAGAGAGAGAGAGAGAGAGAGAGAGAGAGAGAGAGAGGGAGGAGGAAAAGGAGAGAAAGAGTACATCATTATTGTGAATACACGTACCTACACACCCACAGAATGATATGTAAATAGCATACGTATAGAGATTAATACTGTCCACATACCGGTGATAGAGGGAAGAGTAGTAATGGCTTGATCAGCATCACCACCTGTCGTCATGGGAACAGCCATCGCGGTAGTAGTCGAGCACCCGTTCCCATTTGCTGACGGTGCAGTCGACGTGCCTTCCATGCTCATAGCCGCAGCAACGCACAGGGTACTGTTGCCCAGGGTGACGTCCTGGAGCAGATTCTCTCTGTCGGAACCCGCCAACCCAACGGCCACACAGGCGTGGACGTGAGAGGAAAGGTCATAGGTACAGTAGGGGTCTCTGGCCGCAACGCACGAGCAGCAGTCTGTGAAACGTGCACAGTCAGCAGTTGGGACTCGATAAATTCCATTCTCGGTTCCGACAAAGATGTGGGCGTCAGCCCCGCTCCCCCTGAGGAGCATCTGTGTGACCTTTGTATCGTCTCCGAGGAGGGTGGTCGAGATGACGTGGTAGCCTCGCTCGTCTAGGGAGGAGTATGCCCCTCTAATTAGAAAGAGTTGACCTACATGTACGAATGAGAAAAGGATGAAATCCGGTAATGGACACAATGTACAAAAGTAAATGCTATTAGGTAAGAGGTCGATAAAGCTGAAAACTTCTCTCTCTCCCACAAATGAATTGTGTTTTTAGGGATAAAAGAGCTTTTTTAACCTACCACTCCTAGTTCTCAAGGCTAGGCACCTACATGTAAGTGGCTCTGCCTTTTGCTGGGATTAGGTTTGCCTGAGCTGGCAATAGGATGGTTGGCCATTAGGTTTTAATTGGGATTGCATGGTGGTAAAAGATATAACCAGCTGTAGAGCAAGTTGATATTGCTGACAAATTCTATATTGACTTACCATCTTTGTGAGCAGTGACGAACATGACCTCGTGTTTGTTGCCGTCAGCATCGGTCACCTGGTCCACCACGATCTTGCTGAAGGTGTACCCTCCGAGCTCGAGGAGGGGCTGGGCCTGGTTCGACTGACTCGCTGTGGACTCCATCAGCTGAATGTCCCGAGCATCCTCCACTGATCGACTGCCAGACTCACACTATATATTGGAACGAAATAAAGTAAAAAGTGAAATTTCAATTCCACATCATTCATTCCCATTCTACTGGAATCCAGAATTATGTATTAATACCCTAACTTACTTGATCATATTATTATTTGACTATCTATGCTATACTAGCCGAAATTTCCAGCATCCCCCTTCCCCCAACTCCCCAATCTCCCCTCCCTCCCCCCCAATTAATATTCCCTCCTTCCAAAATTATTATATTATCCGATTCTGACTGGTGCATATGCCCCCAAAATCAGTCACTTACTGAGAATTCTTCAAAGTTTTGTTGCATAGTGACTGTACCGCTATCCGAGCGTCGCAAGTAGTTGCCTCCAAACACATTGCCAAGGTCGTTGTTCTGAGAGTAGAAGGTGTAGATACAGACAGCAGATCCAATTGGGCCATTCCTGAGGGAGGGAGGGAGAGGGGGGGGGGGGGAGGAGAGAGAGAAAGAGAGGGAAAGAATTTGTTAATAATAATATACATGCTACACATATAGACACAATACTTTTCTTTATTTGCAAGTCCAAAATCTAAAGGCCATACATACATTTACACAAATACATGCACACAATGGTTCATTAGCCAGTCACAACAGGGTATGACCAGGGAAACACTACCAAGAACTACCAGGGGCTGCCAGAATCAGCTAGGTCCAACTCAAAAATTCCCCAAAATACAAACAAGTGCTAATTTAGTGAAGCACTCTACGTACGTACCTACGTCTGAAGTATGGCTTGGAACCACTACCAAAGCTTAAACAATCCTGAACTACTATGTGTACATGTAAGGGTACCTATTAAAGCACATAGATCTCTTTGTATGTCTAAAATTAGTAAAATTTGTATGTCTAAATCAATAAAATTTTATTAATTTTAGACATACAAAGAGATCTATGTCACAATGAGATTGCCTAGTTCATGCTCAGTGGCCAGAGATACAGGCTCTTGTGACTTTGGGGTGAAATCGCTTCCACTGACCTCCCGGCTGTCATAACGGACAGATAGACACTATGATTTGATGGTCAGTTTATATATTTCGTCGACTTACTCAGAAGAGGTGAATATGGCATAGAGGTGCCTGGCGTCTGTGCTGCCATCATAGGAACCGGACTGGAGCAGGAATGTGTCTTGGATGTTGTTGTAGTGGAATGGAATACTGGAACCAGACGTGCAGCTTATACGGGCTTTGATGAATGTCAGAAACACTGGTATGTTGCTGCCAGAAGTATCCAGGATGGAACTAGTACTACCAACATCATCCTGGAGAGAGAGTTGGGGGAGAGAGAGAGAGAGAGAGAGAGAGAGAGAGAGAGAGAGAGAGAGAGAGAGAGAGAGAGAGAGAGAGAGAGAGAGAGAGAGAGAGAGAGAGAGGGAGAGAGAGGGAGAGGGAGAGGATGATAGGTACTTTTTCTATATATACACTATCTATAATAACTATTTATAAGCTCCATCAGTCATCCTCTATCACATGACCATTAGCGGTAATGCAGTCTGGTGACAAGTTACAAACACATACCTTGCAAACTCTGGCAACTCTCGAGTAGATTACCTGAAAAATAAGTAGCAAAATGGAAATTTATCATAATATTTCTGAATTGATGAAATAGTATCACACGTATTATTAATAATTAACACTTACATAACTATCAAGCACTAAAATTAATTAAATACTATACTCGCATTCATACGCATTAAACCACGCATCCATTGTACATAGGATAAAGATTTAGTACCGTCTAAGCACAAACTGGTGTTATGGTAAACATCACTTGAAGTGGTTTCTGACACTTAAACAGAATGCACAGCACATAACACACACACACACATACATGCACACACACATATTGCACAGTGGTGATATATACTGTAGCGATGATACACAATTCATAAGTCCCGTACTGCTCAAAATGGCCGTCCAAACTTCAAAGGCTGACTTCGTGACAGCATGCTTTTCTTTAGTGCCAAATTGAGACGGCATTTGAATTATGACTGGTTCGCCTCTGGTATCCAATAACGAAGCTCAAAAATGGATTTTTAACAGCTAATTAGCCCACATCACAGGTAGGTATGTGGACAGTACGATCAATGATACGTTCAATTGCATAGCAGGATTCTACATTAATTGGTGATAACCCTCAGTTATTAATCAGCTAATTGAATGCTACATGCTATGCATAAAATTTAATATTCCAAATTCTTAAGTTTACTATGAAGCAGCCAGCTTGTGCTAAATTTAATTCTGTTGACTGCTTAATAGTAATGATAAAATCTCACTTGATTGGCTTCAACTGCTTCTTCACTGAAGAATACGTAAATGTGTTCGTCAATTTCATACATCGACACAAACTGGGGGGCTGGAGGGAGAGGGGGAGAGAGAGAGAGGGAGAGGGGGAGAGAGAGAGAGAATCAGCATAAAGCAGGGAACTATCATTATATTATTTCAGATTTAGCATACATTTGTTGATCCAAAAGTTTTCATTGGGCCTGGTTGTCACGGCAACTGTTCCATCGTAGGGACTTGCGGAGATTCGAATGCCAAAATTATTGTTCCGATTCTTGGAGGCAGATACAAGACGATTATTACCTGCATAATGTATATAATATTATTAATGATCATGTGACTACAATAAATTAAATGTACTTATAATGTTATTTACATAATTACATGCTTATGGTCTGCGAGAGCATGTCACAGCTAGCTATGCACAGATTAGCAACTAAAATTATTAAAGACAAAATAATCATTACTGGGCTGCCACTGTACAAGAGTCTACTAATTAGTAGCTTTTACTGCTTATACGAGAGTTGCATGACATTACATAAGAGCTCATACAAACAACTTAAACTGGTAGATTTGGCAAAGAAAGGTGAAATATCTGAACAGTACACAAGACTTGTCTGAGTTATGATGATGATATTATACCACAAAGCCATGAAGGCTAGTCAAGTCAGCTAAAAATGCTTTTCTCTTTCTCCCTCCTTTTCAGACCTCCTACAGTTAGCTAGTGTGGTTACTTCCATCAGACTTCTTCAATTTCATTAACAATACAAAGTTTGTCATTTTCTTGTCCTTTCCACACTCAGGCTGGCCTTGGCTGGCCATCTTAAGTAAGTTAGTTTAAGCTAAAAGGTGCATCCACCCTACCTGCTATCATACCATGGGTGGTCCGGTGGTCCAGCCAGCCAACCTAGCTAGATGTCTGTCCAAAATGACTACAGGCAGTCCATGCAGGCAGGCCCTTTGCAGCTAGTCTAATGCCCCCAGGGCTATGCCACCTGAGGCAAGATCAGTAATGCCCCCCCCAAGGCTATACTATGGGAGGAGGAGATTGGGGGGGGGGGGGGGGGGGAGAAATGATTCAATGTGAAACATTATTATGTATGCCATTGTGTGAGATGTGCATCCATGGTACCGGTACCAGGTATTGTAGGTCACTGACTCAGCTATGTAGGAAGACGAAGAGGTAATGTGCCGTGGCGAGGCAAAAAAAGATGACGCACTGAAAATTCTGTAATTGCCACACACACACTCACACACACACACAGTGCACAGCATGTTTTTCCATCTGGAGCTCAATGTTTTGTGACATTTTATACCATGTTTGTTATGGGGGGCCAATGCGGGGCTCTTATTTCCATTCCCATATTCTTTTCATGCAAGAGCAAAAGCCCCCCACAATTTGATACACATGAGCAGATGTGTCACTGCTGCCAGCATGCATGTAGCCATATGTGAGTGAGTGAGTGTGTGTGTGTGTGTGTGTGTGTGTGTGAGCTTGTAGGTACACATTACTGTATAGTAGCAGCCACACACAGAGATGCAAGGCTGTACAGCTTAGCCATGCAGAACTAAGTTGGATCTATCAGCTATAGCTTATTAATTATTCAAAAGCATATGTTATTAATAGCCAAGCGTAGAGGGACCAAACTGTGATGTAATCAACAGAACCATATTTATGTGACATCGACCACTAGTCTCCAATACAGTACACACCAGATAGTAAATGGCAAAAATTAATGAATGTTGACCAAAATGAGCAGGTAGCATCAGAGTCTCGATGTTCTACATAGTCAGTAGCTATGAAATTTCGTGGCAGCCATACATGTGGGTAATGTTTACTAGCTGGAAGCCATAATCAGCGTCTACATCGATCGATGCACTTGTGTATGATGCGATTGTGGCACATATTTGCATTAAACAGATACATACATGTGTAAGAAATTTGAAATTCAAATTAATTTTGATAAGCTAACATGTGCTGTGGCTGTGGACATAACAACTAATCTGTAGGGTACATGTTTACATGTAATTTTGTATGGTATTGGTATGTTCAAATTTAAACCCAACAGCTGCAGGTATACATGTACATGCATACATAAACACTCGTCATGAGAACTGTTGTACATTAATTTCCATACATGCATGAATACAAGTACTAGACTTACAAGCTATACATTATACATGCATACATGTACATGTATTATGTATACTACATGTGTACTAGTGCCTACTTGCATGCACTGGATGGATGTCACATGACACTAGATACTGGTATGTATGGATGTCACATGATACTAAATATAATATTGTGGGGATATATAGCTACATAGCTGGCTACAACATTATGGCACAGTTGAGATGTCAAAATCTGATACGGCTCCAATATGTCTATGTGCACTATTGTCTAAAGAGTATGAAATCTACGCAATGTGATATCTTATGCATGCAATATAATATTATACATGTATGCATGCACGCAGCTAGCTATAGATATTCACTTACTGGTCCACATAGAAACTGTGTCGGTGTTCAAATCCACGGAGCAGAAATTATTACCAGAATAACCAACAATAACTTGAAGGTTGTTACGCTGCATTAATAATAATTATTATTACCTACTTGTAATTATTATTGTAAACATAAGCAGACTACATGTATAAGAAACAGAGGTGTATGGAACAGTGAAGGGGGATAATAGATTTTTTAATTAGCTTCACAGGAGAGAGGGGCTTACCCTTCTATAAGAGCAGTGCGGATCGTAAGCATTGGATCCACAAGTCAGCACGGTCTGGTTCAGGGGGACATTATCGACGACCCCCTGACCTTGGGGGAACTGTACAACGTGGTGGTAATTTTGACACTCATCAAAATTTCTCGATTCTGTATTTCGGCAGAAATCGAATGCATCAAAATCCGGTTCAGCTCGTAAAACCTGTGAAATATTAACAAGTTCACATCATAAATATTCAATCACATGAAAATTTCCATGAACAGTACACTATAATAATACCAGCAGCCAAAAAACTGTATGTCAGCATAATTAGCTTCACAGCTAAATAAACGGTTGCTAAGCAGCACAAATGTGTTTATCTTACAAGTGCCCCCTCTCCCCCTCCTCTCTCTCCCCCTCCCCCAAAGGATCTCAAATACTACTACTCAATGTGATCAATTATATCAATGTTTGTTACAGCTGCCTACTTGATTTGATCAATCAAGCATATTTTACTAGCAGTGTTGAATAAGATATTCTTGCCAAGCCACCCCTTCACTCTCTCTCTCTCTCTCTCTCTCTCTCTCTTTCTGGGTAGCCAGCAACAATAATTTAAAGACTTTTCTAAAGCCTAAAAGCTTAAGCGAGGGAGCGTTTTTTTTCTAAGGCTCCAAAGAAGGGAGTTGGCCCTGTCGATAAATGTACCTATTAGTAAATAGAGTTAAAAGGTGGACGTCGCCAACTCCCTAACATCACAGCTACATGTATACAACTCCACCCATCCAACATGCAGCTAGTATATACGTATATAGGCTATTGTCTGTGATTGATTCAATGGCCCCTGCCACTACTGGCCATGGGTAAGCTTAGTAGCTATAAAAATTATTGTGATATTATTACCACGGACGTGCCAATGCATGTGTAAAAGCTTGGCGCCACAGATATGCTCGTGAGTTAATATTCTATTCTTTCAAGCGAAACGTGCATATTCGTATTAAAGATCAGTATGCAGTCTACTACAGAAAGGTGGGTGTGAGAAAGGAATAGCAGAGAGAGAGAGAGAGAGAATGACAAAGCAATTTTGGACCAGTTATGCTAGCTATCGATCTTAGATTATAGCCATCCCATCTCCGCTAGCGTCGTATCACGTACTCGAGCAGGCAGGCAGGACTGCTAGCTGTACTCTCTGAGCTGGCTATGGCCAGGTGCTGTATATTCATGCAGCCCTAGTCTCATCATCAAGAGCATGACATGACTGAGTGACTGTCCAAACCGTTCAAAATGCCATTCCACTGCTGTCATAACTCATAAAAATGCTCTTCATTCTTTCAAGAGAGTGCACTTATTGCTCAATTATGCTTGCTAGAAATGACCACCTGTTCCACTCGTGTCACGATAATATGGTAAAGGTATGGCACAGCCACCTTCCTTGCAAAATTTCTGATCAGCCAGCACCTGATCTCTGGAGACTGACCCGCATTAATTAAGCTAATTAATTAGTACACACGGACTTGCTTACATGTGTACATGTATATACGTATGCATGTGGGAACAGCCGGCAGCGGGCTTAATTAAATTAGTAGTAATGAGTACAAGTGGCGTACATGTGTGTATGTTTCATGTGTTTTTATAGCTAATGCAGGGACAGCTACGGAAAAAGAGAGGCTTAAGGGTTAAAATTTATATTACAGGAGAGGGAGGGACACTATAGTGCACGAGCTAGGCCAACATAACGTGTAGGGGGATATAGAATGAATCTCAAGTGTACCTTATGTGCCACGCCCCCATACAAGGGTGCATTAATTACTCAATTAATTAACCATCCCTTGGGCAACACCCACCGCATGTACATGCATGTACTACATGTATGCTACATGCAAGGAAATGTACATGTACTCGAATTTGCGGCAAAACATATGTGACATCATCACATTTAGCTCTGGTGGGAATTCTATGTCGATAGATCAACCAAATGAGATCCGATATTTGAGAGACTAAAAACAGTAACAATAATTAAGCACACAGCCATATTAAGAACTGACATTAATTTTTTTAGTACCAAAACACACAGATTAACCAAATATGATTTGGTACATCATATTTGAGCACTGACGTCCATTAGCTGTAGCAATACCCCATGGTCCAAGACAGGCGGCAAAACGTGACCATTTTTAATTATCAATTGTATGTAAAATGGTTACTCAAGATCTACTCATAAGGTTATGATTCTAAATATTCCTATTATGACCAGACTAACGAATGTACTGTGGAAATTGTTATGTTAATAATTATTTTGACTTACGTTAGTGAAGATTGTGAAATCAAAGCTGAGATGACATACTGAATTGCTGTGGGGAGGGAGAGAGAGAGAGAGAAAGGCATAACAGTTATGACATCACAGCATAAGAAGCTAACGCGAGTCAATTGTTGGCAACCACGCTCTTTGGCTGATCTCTCTTTGTTTTACCGAGAGCTGTCAACAACTCCAGCTCAAACCAGCACTTGGCAGTGGACCTCAACCACCCACCCATTCACCCATTAGCAACCACTATAGCCATCAATACCCTGTTTAGGGGACATTCATTGCCATGGCAACCAACGCCACCTCACAGGGGAGCATACACTGTGACCAATGAGATTGAGCAAATTGTCGCTCTTTTGTGCTAATCATGTGCTGTTTGTTTACTAGCTGGGTTTTAAAACACTAGCTTCGGGGATAAGTACGTAATTCAATCGTTTGAACAAATGATATTGTTTGTGGGGATGTATTTTCTGATGGGACAAATTATCAGCTAGATCTGCTTGAGCTTCATGAATGAATTTTTGAGTTGACTCGTTGGCTAGGAGTTGAAGAGACAAGAAGAGAGTGAGAGGGGGAAGGGGAGAGAGAGAGAGAGAGAGGAGAGGCAGCCTCATATTAAGTGTATAATTTTAAAGGTCACCATCATCCTCTAACCTATAGCTAGTGGCAACCATTCTTGTGCCTAGCTAGACTGCTGATACCTGAGACAGACTAACTGGTGCCAATGAGCTCCCAGCGATTCTGATTCCTGCTCTACACTCTGTATATTTTGCACCAGTACGCAGTGTGACCGCTCTAATTATCACGTTAACGAGCGCTGATCTGGTTGAATGAAAAAAGAGCTTTATCTAATCAACCTTCAAGGCTTCGGTGAATTAGGAAGCTCGCTATATGCAGCATGTTTTTCCAAACTACAACCTAACAAGTTGTATACATGATCGTTTGTTTACCACCACTGCAAGTTACAAGTTAACATGTATAGTAGAGTTAGGAGGTTAAAAGGCAATTTCTTAATTGTAGCTAAAATTCGAACCTTTATGACGATGTATTGTCTTGTGGTTACCATGGTTACTACATATACATATGTATGACGTCATAGTCGTGTGTACTTAAGAAATTAGTCTGGGAATGGGACACGGTGCTTAACTCCACTCCATTTACTATAGACTGTTGAAATAATATGGTATTAATGGCATAACAGCTTCACAGTGATCACAAACACCAGATGGGCCATTCCTTCGATTATCTAAAACATGTCTCAACGCTTTGATGACAGCGAGTACACTAATAAACAGCATTAAAACACTACATTATTTATCTTTACTGATCGTGGAACCATCCATAACTCGTCTACATGCACGATTACAGTGATCCACATGATCTACATTTAGCAAGGGATGACTACATTAGCTTAATGCTGCATGCTTTTCAAAGAGTTTAATTAGAGAGAGACTATTTTATTTCACTGATTGTAGCTAGAGCCATCTACGACAAGGGTGTGAACTACTTAGCCACATTCAACTACATGTAACTCCCTCACATGACATGTCCAATGATTGAGGGTACACAGCGATTGACTGAGGCCCATGCATCAAAGAATGGCTACTGTAACAGTATAGCCGTATTAGGAAGCTAGTTACAGTGAATCAGAGAGGCAATAAGTTAAACTTAGCTTGCTAAGTATCGATCTAGCTATCATTGCCTCATAGGGGAGAATTGGTAAAACTAGAGCACTGGATCAGGTACGTGGTGGTATCACGTTCTCAGCTAGCTTAGCTGTTGACAAAGTCTATAGTTACAGAAGATCACTAGGATTGGGCTACACAAACTAAATAGCTGGCATGGATTATTTGTCCACTAGGGTATCAATTTCAGACTAGTGCACATCTAAGAAGGAAGATAGCTTTGGGCTAGCAAAGTGTGAAGAACATTGTTATAGTATGTCATGATGTCATTAGGCAAACGTCTATAGTATCCAACTGCCACTTCTTAGTTACATGATTTTCAAACATTACGGCAACCCGGCCAACGATAGAGAGAGTCAAGTTTACACGCTCCCTGAGCTGTGTACACAGTCAGTCAACACCGAAGGACCCCTTAAAAATACAATTATTATAAAATAAATAAGCAGTTTTAATTGCATACACACACACACCAGCCCATAAGGAGACAATGTAATAATAATATTATTATTATTATTGGCAAGCTAATATGCTTCTTGTGTACATGTAGCTAAAAATAACCTATTATTATGCTTATACCTGTGAACACCCACGTCTAGTATACATGTACCTAATTATGTGTGTGGTCGCTATAGAAACGCTTAATTTGTACAAAGGAGCTAGCAAAAGCACACAAATAAATAATATAATTATTATTCTCTTGCAGGTATAATATTATGTATTCAGCTTTATGAGAGAGAGTTAAAGGGCAATTAAATAGCAGACAGTGGACTTACTTGGCTGCCAGCACCAGTAGCCCATTGGCTTCATCAATGAGAAAGTGATCTAATATGATATTATGTGAATATGAATACGTGTGCGTGGGGGGGGGGGGGGGGGGGGATATGTTTAACTTAGCATACTAGTATGTATATGCATAGAATTGAGGCTATAAGGTAACAGAGAGGGGGGGGGGGGGGAGAGGGGGAGAGAGAGAGAGAGAGGGAGAGAAAAAGAGGGAGGGGAGAGAGACTCACTTGGTAGGGAGACGTTCATGTTCCTTGCATTCCAGAAGAGGACTGATGAAGTGGAGCAGCTGGTGGTGGAGAAGAGAGAGAGGAGGAGAAAGGTTGACGACAAAAGTGTTCTTAATCCATCCATTTGGAGTTAAAAAAATTGCTGCAGTTTTGAAGAACAAATTGATAAAAGCTAGCTAGCACATTAGAAAATCTTGCGCTGGACCTACATGTATTCAGTCTCTAGTAGCTGACTGTAAAACTAGCTGATATTGAACTATCAGGACAGCTAGGACCGTACGTGGCATTTATAGTCCGAGGAAAAAATTGATATTCTTTATTCCGAGGGAACGACCCCAGGGGAAGTTGAAAATATTTAAACCACAAAGAAAACAAGATAATTACTCAATTACATTAACTCTGAGAACTACTCCATTTTTACTACCCTACATGGTCACAATCGTGGTCCATGGTCGTACTAATTAATGAACTTTCTACAAACTTACGAGAAATAAACAGGACAATGGGGAAATATTAATGCATTTACAGTTTGAAGCGGAATATCCCACAGTGCATATACAATCACTGGCGTGTAGCTAGACATATATAGCCTCGTCCCCAGGTCACTAACATTGAAAACGTGGGAGTGGCCTGGGGACGAGGCCAAGACATGTATACGTAGGAGCACCTGTAACTAATTAAGAGCCAGAGCCACACCCGCTAGTCAAGTCAATGTAGCTCCCGTCCATCCCAATTAACTAAACGAACCACAGCTGCAGAAATCCCACAGACAAACAGTTTAACTTAACCACACAAAATTTAACGATCGATACTATTGTGTCTGTTGTTATGTGTAGTATATGCACGATCTACTCCATGTCAACTAGGCAGTTATTACAGCCAGTTACATGTGACGGTGGTTTTTTCTGCCACCCAAGCAAAGCATAATTATTATTATAAACATCTAGTTAAAGATAATCCCATACACGCAGAACAAAGCTGTATAGCTACTTAAACTGCATACACGTGCCACTATAAATCTGATCTAATTGTCATGACATTGCAGAATACAATACGCCAGTATAATATTATGTGTATAATTATAATATTTAATAATATTACTATACAGGATATGTTAATTCTATTACGTGGAGACCAATTGTCTACTGGTCTTCAAGGTATAAAGTTCGAGAGCAGAACTATGACTTAATTGGCTGCAACGCCCTGGCCTATATATGAGTATACATGTTGCTAACGCCAACTCAAGCTTACAGACTATATTAATGACGTCATTCATGTGTCGTATCATGTTGGTGTCGTTTTGTTAGATCACTGATGCCGAGATCTTGGCGTAGGCACACGTACTGACTGACTGACTGACCCACTGAGACGTGCTCTATGCTAACTTTTGACACTCCCTCTAGTCTAGTAGGTCCAGTAGATCGCTTGAATATTCAAACAATTGGAAGTTTAGTTAGCTGAGGGTTTACACAGTGAGAGGGAGGGAGAGAGGGAGAGGGAGGGGAGGGAGGGAGGAGAGTCAAGCGTGCACATGCACAAAAAAAATCGCATTGAATGATTTTCTTCAAACCAAAATGAATTATGTATTATTGTAAAGCAATTATTTTGTATATCTTTCCACACACAATGGCAGTTGTCTAATTAACACTTTATTCAATAATGTAGCCACTATACACTGCGGCCATCGCTGTACTTGAATGTGCTATTCAGTGCACATCGACAAAATATACTATTATTATATACACAGTTGACTGTGTAGACTGTCGCTATGGAGATTGTTCAGTCTGGTACCAAGTGAAAAGAGAGCTTAAGCTTCACCACCAGACATAAAAGAGGAAGGCATCATTAGAAAATCAGTGCTGATAAACATCAGGGATCGGCGGGTTGGGGGGGGGGGGATGGGGGTAAATCCTTAAAAAATTCACGTGCATTGATCGAGCTATAGATCAGATCAGGGACAAACATACAGTCACACACATAAACATGTACAACTTCCATATATACCATAGTCGTAACATCCTTGTACCATATGAGAGCACTATGTTTAGCACAATAGCTGAGCTTGGTATGAATGGCTATTGATCACCTATAGAGGATATATACCTATTGTGGCCACTACAAAATGCTATTGCTGGACTATGTACCGTATACGTACGACATGCCATGGATAGCTAGCTACCAAACTAGTTAATTTTAGGCATTACTTACGTATGTATTACCTAGCTGGCGTCCCCATCAAACTACGTGGACCAATTACATGTAGGTCAAATATGCCAACATTATTGCACTCTCGGTCTACGTATATGGTTAGTTGAGTTATGAACTTTCACTGACATCAAGCTTAAGTTTGAGGGAAATTTGGCAGATTATTAGTGAAATTAGAATATCCTCTGAAAGTATCAAGTTCCGTGGAGTCCGAGATTCGGAGGAAAACCACAAAAAAAAACAGGGAGAGTCATCATTACATCACGGGAGAGGAAGAGAGAGAGGGAGAGAGAGAGAGAGGGTAAGTAGCCAATTAGCCGGCCATTTGTGTAGTCTTCCTTTTAGTGGTTATATATTTCAATTTATTAGTAAACAATTAGTGAAGTAATTAACAAGACATACATGTACACGAAGGTACACATGCTCATGCTAATGACATGTTACAAGATTAAGGTAGTGTAGACATTTTCCAGGCAGACAGTGCTGCTCAGGTAGCTATAGCTACAGACAGCTCCAGGCAAGGCAAGGCAAGGGGGAAGTATGCTCTACTAGGCAGTACATTACTAACATTGCATCACGAGCTGCTGCATATGTATTGCTAGACCCTGTTTGTGTATTAATTAATTTTCTACAAAATGGCTAGACAAGGCCATGTGCCCCCGTAAGAATGCATAGTAGTTGTAGGGACTATTATAGAGAGATGGGTACAATAATTAATAGTGTCGCAGTTCTTAGAAATTTTTCCTCCAGGATGGAACAAACACTCTACACATGTCAGAGAACAACAAACAAAGTCTACAGAGAACAGTAACTTAATACCATTCTACTACTACTACAGAGTCGGTCTGCTGCTGCATGGTGGAAAGAAATGCATGTTCTTAGATTCATACACGCGTACAGTACGTACGTCATCATCTGGTGCCAATTTGTCAGGAGTGAGAGAGAGAGAGAGAGTGTGCGAGCAAGCGTGTGTGCATGTGTGTGTAGGGAAATATGATAGATGGTGACGCATGGCACCGCGGCAGGAATGGAATCCGAGTACTACTACATTACTTTACCCTCGATCAAACCACAGTTATTATTATTATGAACCACTGAATAATATATTTATTAGCTAGGCTGAGCTACGACTGGACGCTGTGATGATTATAATACAGCGGCTCCATACGTGAATGCTTCATTTACTGCACAAAACTGCCGGAATTCCTGGTACATGGTACAACTGTCACCGTCAATCCACAACATGACAGTCAAGAACAGCTACTATGAGTGTTGGCTATATACATATTATACATAATTATTATCCAGAGGATAGGGTTAAAATAGTGTGTGCTCGCACTCGTACGAGTGGAGTAATGTAACAAACTATTCCATGACTTCACATCCCTCGGGGTTCAAAATGATTAATGGGCTATGGAAAGGAATTCTCAATGACATATGAATCTTTATGTATTTAGCTACCTTGCCCTAGTATACATGTGTGTGTGTATGTGTGTATGTGTGAGGGTGTGTGTGTGTGTGTGTATGTGTGTGGGGGTGGAGGTGTAGAGTGGTGTTCAGGTATCTGGGCAGGTACAGTAAGTATGAGGGAGTGTGGAAGATTTATGGCTACCAGATCGATGATCGATGATTTATGGCTAGATGCATTGGATGCACTGAAGCACGACCATTCCTTACTCCATGGTCCCCCCTCTTTCCCTCTCCATCCCTCCCTCCCTCCCTCCCCCTGTTCTCTCTCTCTCTGTCTGTCCCCTGGCTACCTGATCTTTTTCAATGCACATGAGAGAAGGGGGGAGCATGGGGACGAGGCTAGCCCGAGTGAGTACACAGGCTTAATGGCTAGCGGATGATCAAATATCGCATGTGACCTCAAAACGGACGGTACAGTACATACCCACCCACCCACACACACACTTAGATCCAGGAATAGCTACATACATGCATACACGTAGTGAATATAATAGCCTTGATGTAGAAGGAGTATCTAGGGGATAAGATTCCCTCATCTAGTTTGGTGGAATTAATTCAGAACTTTGTTCCCTCAGAACTACAGTTGTATTACATGGAGACAGGACAGCTGTTTCCAATTGCTGAATCAGATCTGAGGCCAATTCTTTCCAAGTATTGATGTCGAATAAGGTCGGTCTGTCCACCTACCCTCAACGTTAAGGATGCTTAGTAGCCTCTCTCTCCCTCTTCTCTCTCTCTCTCTCTCTCTTCTCTCTCCCTCTCTCGACACTAGTCACCTGAATCATTAAGCGTTTGGTATGAAGTGATCGAACATCAGACATCACAAAAATGCGTCGAAATGAGATTCATAGCTCATGAACAAACCAATCTCACGGCCAATCAAAACCAAGAGAGCTGCTGCAATGCTTCAGCAAAAATATTCGCATACACATTAATTATGCCTGCTGCACCTGTGCGTGCACATATGAACATTTTCAAATTTTTATATAAACTACTTAACCTAATTAACTTAATTGAAATGCTATCACTCAATTACCAGAGAGTGGCAGGTGTTGAAGGTGCTCTTACAGTAATATAAAACGAAAATTAAGAAGTTGAAACCCGTGTGAAAAGCAACTGGCAGCTCCTGATTATGAGTTCTGTGATCCATGAGGCAGGTCTAATTCCATTCCCAGTCGCATTTCAATAGGAAATCATTAATAGCATCACCAGGCATGCAGAAAGGTCACTGCTACGTAGGTCACCACTGTCCAGCCAGTGCAAGGTTGGAAGGACATATACACAACAAAATAATATTACATAATTTTTATGGAGGGAAAATTAGTAAGCCAAGAGAGTACGTGGTCTGTGAAGCTTTTTAATCGAATTAGATGAAAGCGAGGAATTCAAGCCAGTGAAAGCAACCAGCTAGGGCATGCAGTTCCTGAGTTTTGTAATAGGAAACAGTCCACAGCAACCAGAAGTCAGTGCAATTAAGGTTCAAAGGGCATAAGTGACGGTACAGAGTGGCAGAGTGAGAAGCAAGGGGCCAAAAGTCACTGAAGCTTTCAAAATTACTTAATCAAATTACTCAGCTAATTAAGGCTGTTTCCTGCTTCCTGGAGCAAGGCAAGCAACGTCAACACAAAGTGGGAATGAACTACAGTGTATAATACTATACACAGGTTTAACAATTTTCAGATCGATTGACAATGATTCAATAACAGAGGGCATCTCTAAAGAAAAAAGGCTGTGACGATTGAGTTAAAAGCAGTAACAAAAGCAGTAATAGAAACAGTCTTTGGCACCATCACTTAATAGGGGTATTGAGAGAATGAGCTAAATTGACAGCGGCAGAGCCGGCCAGGGTAGCTGAAAGAAACGGGCACAGACTAGAGACGTGGGCATATATAGAGGGGAGGTGGGGACGGGCACAGGCGGGATCGAGACGGGAGACGGGGGTGAAGATTGGGTGGGGGTGGGGGGCATGCTAAGGAATCAAAGATGGTAGCCAACAACAAGGTAAATTGGTTCTCTTGGCAGGAGAACCTTGTATCTCCTTGTTAACTGGCTGGCACCAACACTGACCAACAAAGAAGCGATAAAAACGATAATAATAACATAGGTAAGTGGATTCTTGAAGGGTTTGGCCGTGGGCACGTACCTAGCTACTAGCTGGTGGGTGGGTGGGTGGGTGAGCAAGGTACAGGTGTACGTAGCCTCGTCCCCAGGCCCTCCTCATCTATCTCTCAGCTCTCAACGTTGCATGCAAAAAGTGTGAACATTAAAAGCTGGATTCAGTAATGCACATATGCATGTGCGCACGAACGAAAAAATTATCAGAACAAGAGAGATCAGAAATGCTATGATCTTTTCACTGAGTAGGCACTAATTCCTTGCTGTATGTAGTATGAGTAAGAGTCAGTAAGTGACCTTCCCTGGAGCATGGTAGGGAGCTATGATATGGCCTGATTCACTAACAGTGAGAAAGTGGATTGTAAGTTCAGCAGGAACACCACCTCATCTATTGATAGTTACTCCACACCATCACCTCAAGGTGAACACCTGATAAAGGTTGCACAGGGGCTAGCTAGCTATTATAGGATGGGAAATAATTATTAATGATGATGTTACTACTTACAATAGATATTTAGATAAGTGTCTGGAGCAGCTGCCCTCTATCATAAGCCCTTGCATGCATGATACAACTGGTTGCTGTTTCCAGAGCTTCCAGCAAGTGGCATGATCACCAATACAAAGGTTACCTATGTACTATTAACAATATTAATGCCTGATTTGCGCTAGTCAAGTTTTGCCCTATCATAGCTATATACCATCAAACAACCATATGTGGTGCAGCATAGGTAGTCCATTGTTCAACAGAACAGTGGTGCCATAGGTATTGATGTTTAAAAAACTGATCCATTTAATCTAGAAATTGGTGAATTTATGATTATCATAAATTCTTCAAGTTACTGCGATTACAAACATGACACAAGCAAGTTTATAAACTCGTTAAGTAACAATAATAACTACTCGCACTCAGTTGACAAATTAGCCCCTATTATCAACAACCACTAATAACGCTAATTTGATTGGCAACACTCCATATACACTAATTCAATTAGACAAATTATAAAACCGCAGTGTATACATACATGTACATACAGACAGACAGACAGACAAAATCCTACGCTATAAATTGATCTAGACCTACCTGCTGCAAAACAATAAACGACATCTGACATCGTCTGCTATATGCGAGGGCTGTAGTATAAACTTGTCTACACCACGTACATGCATAGTTACTACTAAATTGATACAAAACACCATCTCAGTAGGCCAAATAATCTCCGGTCCACCAGCCAACACAATTTATAATAGTTGATCAACCCAACAGGTGCATGTGACAATCGAGGGTTATTTACCAATCTACATCTACTCCAGCCAGGAATCAGCTGGTATAAATTAAATTGAGTCGAGTGTACACACAATACGTGTGTTTGGGTGTCTGCGTGCGCAGCTGTAGTTTGTATACAACTGCTAAAGATGGCAGTGACTCATGATCGAGCGATCAATCGATTTGTTGGTAGTAAGTAAACCGGAGGAGCAAGCTAGCTACAGAGCCAGGGTGGAGGGAGGGAGGGAGGGCCCTATAAACGGAAATCAAGAAACAAGGAATTGTTATAATGGTCTATCCATCACCTACAGCCAAGTCCAGCTTGATCATGGTGCCAGCCATGCATGTACGATCAGGGGTCAACTAGGGATCAGGGGTCAGGGCCACTATAGCATGTCCTGTTTTCATGTTAGCAAAGATAGAGATAGTAGCTACATCGTAACATGTAACTTGGTATGCACGGTGAAATTCAGAAGTAGTTCGCACATGCAGCTAGACATGATAGACTCTGAAGCTATATCTATGTAAGCTCGAGTTAACTTTGAGTGTGTGTGTGTGTGTGTGTACAGGTTTGTATACATGACCATAGCCTGGGGCCTTCTCACAACTGCAGAACCACAAACCACCATGGTCAGTTCAGACAAACACTGACAGCTCCAGCAGCTCACAGCTGATAGTGCATGTGGTTTTGTCCAGGACCACAGTTGGATGAGGGTATGAATGATTCTATCCAATTGTGACTTCCTGCACTGACAGCTCCACTGATAAAATAGGATATATTTACGCCAAGTTTCACTGACTGTCACTGTGCAGGTGGGCTTATAAACGGAGATGCAGCTGTTTCAGTGTCAACATCTCTCTCCCTCCCTCTCTCTCTCTCTCTCCCTCTCTCCCTCTCTCTCTCTCTCTCCCCCTCCCCCCCTCTCCCCCTCCCGCTCTCCCTCCGCCAGTTCACAGGAGAAACTTGCAAAGAATGTCGGCCGAAATTAAATATCAAACACGCCTCAACCCTGCGATTGCAAGCAAATTATTCACTTACTTTGCACAGCCATTAAAATTAATGTAGCCATCCATCAATCAGTCCATCTCCCCATAGAGGTATTTCAACAGATCTAGAGAAGTGATATAACTATAGCTGTCCTATACACATAGCTGCTACAAGACTCGATACAAGTTTCCAACTAAATACACGAACAAACCTTTAAGCTTCGTAATATTATTATCGGCTTACAACTACGGATGCGATGGGTATTACATCAACAACTTTGAAGATGGGATAGGGAGGTCAAAAGGTCGAGGGAATGTCGCACGAACCCTTGTACTATCCACTTTGGCCAACAAAAGCACAAAAATACCAATCCAAGTGATTATTAGCATATTATAATGATTTTTAATATTGTTAAGACTTAACCGAATCAGGTACAGCGTACAAGAATAGTTTAAACAATTAACGTGACAGGTCACAAATGGGATTACTGGAATTTCCAAGTTGTACGATTCAGGAAAGTCACACTGAACAGATGGTAGCTGCAGTTAGTCGACAACCATTACAACAACAATATGTCTACAGAGAGTAAACACAGCTAGCAGCACGGTGTCGACAATTACGCTCAATGGGATCTTTAAGATTTCTTAAACGTAATATCCATGAGTTAAAGCATGATGTGACTGCAGTAAACAAGGTTATTATATTAGCCTTATTTATTTTGGTTCCACTGTTTTTATCTATTTTCAAACCAGGACAATAAAGATTTGTGAGGAGAATTGCCACAAGTCGGTCTGGTAGCTAAAATTTTACAGTAACGTTATTGGGAGAATCCTTTTCGATCAGTAGCCTAGCTTGGCCATAATAATATGCTTACTAAGTTACCTCGATTGCTAAACATGCTTGACTTTATGAATTACTACTCAGATAGTTAATAAACTAGATCATGGCAGCCAGAGGATGCACACCTTGTACCCCACACTCATTATCTGGTGAACTGCACCATCTGATTAGGTAGCGCAGGTCAGTTGTGGCTAGGTCCTCTACCACACCCCAAAGACAAATGGTTCCAAGCAGCTCCTTTCACACAATCCACAGAGAAGGGGCACCAGTTTTGTACGGTAAGGTGTACAGAATATATTACCCTTGATCTTTCGCTTCCATGTGTACATATTCAACTGTTACTATGTTAACAACTTTACATAAATTATGTATGTTTAAGCACACCTGTATACGCTTTCGTGAGCATTTTTTGGAACAATTCAATTTATTAGCTACCGAGAGTACTTACAGAGAATGCTTTGAGGATAGAAATGCTGTTATCGCTAATTGCTCTAACACACGAAACTTTGTGCAGTTACGTCCGATAGCTAGCTACTACTAATAGCTGGTACAACAACTGGATGCGTGCGTCACACAAAAAACAATGTCCTTCGACAGATTGAGTCCATTTGTCCTCCAAAGATAGCTTACTTCACACACACACAGTCTCTAGTCTAATGGCCGGCCTCCTCTGTGGAGAGACTCCATAGCTACTGCATGTCAGCCCCACCACCACAGTGTATTATAATTTATAGGGAAGCACTTTTGCTGCTGAGCAGCTGCACAATGTAATTGCACAGTCAGCAAACGACGTCAATTGTAGACTCAAGGTGCCTATATAGATCTCATTGTCAGCTCTGGCGTTGCATCGAGTGATAATCGAGACGTTCTCACAGCTTAGCTAGGTGTTGATCGATCACTGGTGCGCGAATTGACTGTGCGTGAGCGTGCGGTGACTCGCGGTACGGCCTGCTTGAGCCATGGCCCCCAGTTTTATATTCATACATCTATTATAGTGGTTTGGATATCAGAAAGAAGCAAAATAGCTAGCGATAGCGCTTCTGGGGGTGCTCCAAACCAAGTATTATTGTGATTTCATGCGAGCAAGGATGCGAGCGCTGGAGAGCACCACAAACGAAACGATGCGCGCAGAGATATACACATTGAACAACGAGTGTCCCGATATCAAACAGAAACCATCGAGAGACTCAGAGAGTATCTTATAGCTAGCTACCAACTCACCTTAGTTAGTTTAGATTGGTAGAGCTAGAGGTAGGGTAGAATAGGTAGACGGTGTCTCGATTTGCGGCACATTGACTCGCGTGGACTAATTATTGTTGATTTAATGATATTCATAGCCCCAAGTTACCGCATTTCTGACCACCGGAACCGCACAAACAATACATCAAAAATACCATTATTGTAACAATACTCATTCATATTGTATGTTCCCTATACAAAATTCACTGCTATATTAATAATAATGGCTACCTATCATTAAAATAAAAATTGAATAAACTATGGATATCTTTAATTCGGCCGTACAATGGTTTAATATGTACCACTATGTATGAAAGTTTCACCTAAAACAATGTCATAATAACATTTCACAACATAATAATATTATGCAAGTATAGCTACAATTTTGAACTGGAGCACCACAGATCCTTCATCAATTAGTAAGGCACCTCGGTCCTGGAAAGGAAATTAAAACTCACCGGGGCAGCCGCTGGAATTGAACCCATAGCCTCCTGCTAAGCTTGAGAGCCATGTGCCCTATATATCTGTATTATAGGTATTGAGAGTTACAATAGAGCTATGGCTGGTATATATAGTAGTTGTATAGCAACTGGAATAAGTGTTAGTACAATACAGTGGAGGAGGGGATCGAGATACAACTGCTGTACTCTCACATACTCTTCACATAGAATCTTGGTTCACACTCGGTAGGCATACACATATCTAGCTGTATTATAGGTATTGAGGGTTGATTTGGTACAGTAGAGAGTCGTATAGTAGCTAAGTGTTAATGCAGCTTAAGTGAGGGGGGAGCTAGATACGGCTATACTATACTCACACAAACTCTTCACATCGAATCTTGGTTCACACTCGGTAGGCATACACATAATAATAATATTATCACATCACTAATGCAATAATTATGTGTAGCTATTGTATCTACCTGCAAAGATTCATCCTACCTGTATATATAGTTGTACCTGCCCACGGCTGTGCTATTCAGACATACAGTATCTAATTGGCACATGCATGGATGACTGGGCAAGGATCCTAGACCACCAAGTAAGGTTCAAGCGACAAAAGCTACAAGGGCCTGGAACTTTGGCCGGGGTGCAGACAGCGGGTGGATTCAATTACAGATGACTACAACGTACTGCCCTACTGTTTTGCTTGGGAACTGCCCAGGTATCTGAGCGTGTGTGTGCCCATGTACATGTCATGCTCATGTCACTGTTCATGCATGGTGATTTCAGCGGATACAATAGATCTAGATCTGGTTGTTTGTTTGAAGTTTTTGGCAGAGTGGCTGTGGTGTTAATTTTTGCTCCTAGGCAGTGAATGAAGTGATGTTGTACGACACCTCTGGAAGCTTACCATGTTTGCACAGCCGGACATGCAAGGTCCCTGGGATCAAGGATCTAGGATCTAGGACGGGAACACGCACGCAGCATTCCTGTCAATATAGATCACCAGTGTCCAATCCCATGATAAATATTTGCAAGGGATCCTGCGTGAATGTGAAACTAGCTCCCCCCATGGCATCGATCCACATTAGGCCAAGCCTAGCTGACCTATGATGCACGAATGAGTAGAGTTCGTACACATCTGAGTACACAGCTCATCCCACAAACAGACCCTGGCCATCATTGGGCAGTGGAGTAGAGTAATTTCCATGGATGTGGAGAGCTGAGGGAGCAATATTTTGTTTTGACCTTCCTTAGTGAGGCCTCATGCAATGGAGAGTTAGGGTGAGGACAGGTGGCCATGAGCTTATATGATATTATGTCATGTTGTAGCAACAAACAGACACATGTTCACGTTGGACCATCCTCCACTTTTGATGTGGGGTATGCATAGTATGATGATAGTGTTACTAACTACCACTAGCTGTCGGTGATGTAGTTTTGGAGAGCTGGATAGACAGATTTTTATCTCTGAAGACGTTTGAGAAAGATTCAAATCTTATATAGATGACAAGCTAGCATCTCATGATGCACTCATGCAACCTAAAACTGCAGCGATTTGCAATTAATCTAGAAGGCTGAAGTTGATATTATCGTCAAATTTTTTTCCCCAGGTCCTTTCCGACCAATACTTCACCTTTAAAAACTGGAACACTTGAAAGCTAGGGCCTAGCTGGAGTTCCTCATTGAAACAGTATACCTGCCCACACTAGACTTAACTTAATTTTCAGAAGACTACTTTCCCATCCTCCCATTACCACATCCAGACTAAATATACATATACCAAGCAACCTATTGATATTTGTTTGCCTATGGGAATCACCACTCACCAGATTAGATATATTATGGCGTACGTGGTCCTGAATAGTATTATTCAAACTATAACAATATAGCTACAGCTCTTAGCAGCTAGCTGCTGGGCTATAAATGGTAATGCCGTGCACACGTGCACACACAATGCCTAGTATAGTTAAATCTTTACAAATCAGTGGTGATACCATTTCCTTGGGTACACTATATACATGTACAGAAGGGCACATGCATCATGCCTCATTGCATGAGCCCTATTGAGCATACACACACACACACACTATAGCTCATGCTCAGATCTATCGACCAACAGCACCGGCCTAAAAAAGGTGCTCCGTGCGCTACCTAGCAGCTGCCTAGCTAACTGCTCAATCATAATAATATCATATACATGCATGGCTGCATTCATCAGAAGGCTACCCACCAAGTGTCGTGAACGTTAGTAAATGCATTGGATGGATCGAAGGATTACTTTCAAATAAGGAAAAAATCGTAATGCAATTGAAGACACACAAAAATTAACAGATGAAGTTGGGTTGCAATGTGGTTTAGATTAGCCTCGTTCCCAGGCCACTCCCAGTTTTTCAATGTTGCACGCACGCAACATTGAAAAATCAGGAGTGGCACTGGTCTAGCTGGGGACGAGGCTAGTTTAGATCAATCACAAAAATTACCCATTGCATGAGATTTTGTAAAGATTTTCAGAATGAGTCACTTGTGTATTTGCTTTGCTCATGCACACGTAATCACAACTCATAACATGTGCAAAATCTTCTAAATTGTGCTAAACTGTACAGTTTCAACACCACAAACTGGGAGATAAAGCAATCCCGCCAAAAGCCCCTGTAATCGTCAAAACTCGTGCCAGTGAAGTTACATCGTCAACACCTTCACACCTTCTCATCAAAGCATAGATGATCAAAGTGACATACATCAACACCGGTGAGAGCTAGTCAGTGACGTCCACATGGAGTTTCACTATCGGTTCTGATCGATGTCATGGCAACCTGGCACCGGTCATTTTAACGCCTCGACCACACCCATGCACCTGCACCGGATCGATCGATCACGTACACACAACCTACGTCATTTAGAAGAAATTCACCACGCCCATAATTACTATGATCTGCTCATTATCTTCAATCATTGACTCTTAGTTATACCTTAGCAGAGAATGATAGCATTCTATATAAAGGGCTAGAAGTAAAATTGTCCATGGCGGCTCATATCTGCTGTGGAATTTGGGCCTACATAATAATATTATTATGTCACCACTGATAGTGCCAAATCTATCGTGGTCGAATTATAATGCCTGAACATGAACAGCGTTCTATAGATGTCTGGCTGAATGGGTGGCTGCTGATGTGATCCTATTGTGGCACCCATGTGATGATGTTAGGGGATTAGCATAACTTAATAGTCATGTACTGATTAGTAACAAGTTACAAATATCGATAGTGATAATTATTATTACCAGTAATATCATTATGGCTGGTGTAGACCCATCACGAAACAGTGCATGGTGGTATATAACAATAATGAACTACTATTACCAGCTAAATCTGGCTCAAAGTTGAGCTGAGGCAAGAGAAAGAAAATACAAAGGTGATCTAGTAGCTAGTAAATGTGTGTGGTTTAAGTGTGTGTGTGTGTGCAGGAGCATGCATGTGTCCATGTGGAGTCTCTGTGACCTGTCCGAGCATGTTTCGTGGTATATCATGTTACACAGTGTATACGTATGGCACACCGTACCACACATAATATCACAGACACACACGCATCATGCATCACTGTCCGGTTGCTCCCTCGAGCCAAAGGTCCCTAACTAGTTAGCATAAGCAAATGACCACACAAGACCGTTTGAAATTACCTCACTCCTACTAGCAAAATCACCCGATACATTTAAATTTAAGCTGATGGCTTGTATATAGACGTAATGCTATATAATATTTTATAGTACTTGCTTCAGGCCCATTCCCAGATATTCAATATTACATACTGAAAACAGTCATGACCTGTGTTGTATGTATTAGATTTCCCTGGTGGATACAGCCATAATAATAAGTGCTACGTGTGAGCCAAAATCAAATTTGTTATCGTAGTAAAAATAATTTAGCACAAAGCAGGTTGCCTTAAATGACCACAACGTCATATATAATTATATCACGTAGACACCACCGGACCGGCAGGACAGGAAGTGGGATATTAGTGTAGAATCGATTGATTTGATAAGTTCAGGTGAAACAATTAGAGCAATGATGTGACCGAATTGCCACTATATTAGGTAGAGTTAACGAATTGATTGAGGTCCACTTCCCTAGCTAGTCATGAGCGGCTACACTGCTAGGTAAGGAGAAGGCACCAAATACCAAAATAAGTATGATCTAGCTGTGACGATCAGCCTAGAAGGATCTTTTCCAGCATGGACGGTTTTTTGATCATATGATGTGATGAGTTCGTACAAGAGTTTATTATGATAATGTCATGCAACAGCTACTAGCAAAACTAGGAGATTGCGATTTCTCTGTCCTGTTGCTAAATTAGAGCATTCCCCTCCAACGTGTATGTATGCAATCAGTAGAGGTTAATTACAGATTCATGATGTAATATCAAAACTGATTAATAAAAAGATTGATACTCTTTCCCTGAACAGACCAGGCAGGGAGGCAGTGAGGGAGGGAAAGGTTCACAGGGAAATAGCTTCACGATATTTCGAGTATTGATGTCAGTTTTAATAAGAAGAGGTAATTCCCAATGGAGATCTAATTACAATGCCACCCATATAGCATGTATTATGATGTATTATGAGTTCATCTTTTGTTGACGGACATGCTTCACTTTCATCTGAGATGAGCTGACATCACCTTCTTCTAGATGAGTATGAACAATGGTGGCTGACTTTAGTTAATGGTGTGCACGCATCATATTATTATTATAGTGCTCTTGGGCAAGTTGATCAACGACCCATTGCATTGCAGTTGTGATACATGTCATGCGCAGAAATTGAGTATCTTCATAATCAGATACTATATTATTTCAAATTCATAGCAGTCATGATATTTAACGTACTATGCAATATTAATTTAATATTATAATGTATTGGTTCACATTAATAGATGCACTTGGACATTATAACCATGTTAGTGAGTGCAGGTTTACGAGTGTGGGTGCGTGATTGATCACTCATGAAATACACGGTGCGCGGCAACATCATAAGATAATGATTTCATAAGCTAATTAAATTAAACTTTTGTATAGAGGAGTGTTCATGGGACTGGATTTCATCAATTAAGCCTCGATTACTGTTTTATCTATATAATATTAGTTTGTGCACTTTTGTGACCAGCTGGCCAATATAGTAGAAATATTTATGATAGGTGTACAACTGAAATAATGCAAGTACATGATAAATGAGTAAAAGTATTCAGTCGTATGATAATTGAGAAACCAAGGAGTTAATTCATGCAATTTGCGAATTCTTATCCTTAGTATAATTAATATTATTAACGTGCTTACTAGGAGAGTAAGGGGAACACACACTGAGTCAGACTCGTAAGACCTGCAGTGCAATACTATAGTGATGATAAGGCAAGCTGGTCCCACACAGAAGAGTGTATATTTAAAGCAATTATAGTGCAGTATGGTATGGTAATTAATGATACCACAGCTGGGTAGTGTAGGTATATACCCACAGGTATCTATGTTTATGATCCACGTTTATATAATTAGTCTGCCTCATCATTTAATTAATGGTCAGGTGGAGAAAACCAATCTAGTTGATTAATTAATGGGCATGTCCCTTAAATTCATTTTCTGACGTAAAGTTTGTTCCGAATAAGTCTTCCATTAGCGGGCTCAAGGAATGTCACTCTCGTTCCACATTGACTACTAGACGCATAAGTTAATTCGGCGACCTTTACCACACCGATGTAATCTGCAACTGCGCAGATTAGATTCTGCATCGCGGCGCCACTCGGGGATCACTCACAAGATCTAGACATCTCAGCGAGTGGCCAATGCCGTAAATACGTCGAAGATGACGAAAAAGTACGCTTTTTCGCGCTGAACGCTGTAGCGCTAGTCTCGTGCACAGACCCCACCCCCAAAGGTGTGGTCTGGGCACGAGACAAGGTGGGATCTAGCGCTAGCGCAGGTTGTCGGCCACGCCCATCGACTACGCTGGGCCAGCTTGCGCATGCGCACGGCGTAAAATAGCGGAAAGATAAAAAAATTTGTCCCCAATTTGCTTCCTACAAAATAATGTGGTTATGAGTATAAAAACATTACCGGGTATTCAGTATAAGTGCATACACATAAACACAGAACGGATTACGGTAGCTATACTATACATGTAGCTACACTACACCACACTACACTACACTACTCGACTATCATTATGGTAATACCGGTGTAATAATACAGAAAAGATCTCTTTTCTTGCAGCTGGTCATGGTTAAAAGATTTGTATGCGGCCAGTGTTATCACCGACATACACCAGTCCACTCCTGTCCACAGCAACTCCATATGGGTAATTGAACTGTCCTGGTCCACCTCCCTTCGTACCGAAAGTCGTCAGAAATTTCCCCTCGCATGTGAAAACCAAAACACGATTGTTATTTTGATCAACCACATACACCACATCTTCGCTATCGATACTGATAGTATTAGGCCAGTCTAGTTCCATATAACCTTTGCCCTTCCTCCCAAACTTCCTCAAAGAGTGACCGTCTGCCGTGAAGACCTGGATACAGTGATTTCCTCCGTCCACTACGTATACATTCCCACAGCTGTCAAACGCCACATCGTAGGGAAATTGAAACTGGCCAATTGTGCCGCTGCCACGACTGCCAAAACTGCAGGAAAACGTCAGATCAGGATTTAGAATTTGTACACAGTGATTGTGGCTGTCAGCTACGTAAACTTTTCGAGATTGAGGGTGGACAGCAATGCCAACTGGACGCCTGAAGTTTGAGCTATTCACAGCTGCAACGAAAGCGGTCCCTCTCGATGTCGACGTAAATTTCTGTATGCGATCGTTGTGATTATCGGCCACGAGTATGCTATCGTCAAAATCTAGTGCAATGCCTTTTGGAGTGTTAAACTGCCCAGGGCTTGAACCACGAAAACCAAAGGACTTGATTTTCTCTCCCGCTGGACTAAAGATTGAGATGCAGTGCTCGCTTGCTTCTGTAACTATGATGTTACCCACACTGTCGATAGCTACACAAGAAGGCTTTTTCACTGCATTGATGGTCTTGATTGGAGTGCCAAGCTTCTCAATTGGAAGCTTCACAGTGACAGGAAATGGACTTCCTTTGATGTGCTTCCCCTCCATTATGATGTGCAGCTGGTGCCTCCCTCGATTGGTGGCTTGGTAGCTGATTTCATACTGGCCAATGACTTCAGTCTTCTTCACGGAGCAGTCTATCCTTTTGCTACAAACCTCGGAAATCAGTTCACTAGTCAGGGCCTCAACTGGAGCAGGACAAGCTTTACCTGTGTCATCCACAACGTTCACCATTACAGTGGCTATTTCACCATATTTAACTACCTCCAGGCCATTGCCTGTTGTATAGCATTTCTCTGGTGACACTTGTAGGTACACATCACCGAATTCCTGACACATTGATGTAGCGATCCGAGTAGAAGCAGTGAATTTGATGTTAGCAGACTCACAGGGAGAGAGGGAGTCCGGTTTGAAATTTCCAGTTACTTCATCAATCTGCTTCACAACATCTTTCTTCATTGTCATCACCTCTCTCTGGCTTCCTGTCCTTAGGCTCTCCCTCACAAATGACAGGCATCCCTCTAGCTTTGTCTGAAGGGTATCCACCTCATCCTTCTGTGCTGCAAGGTTCTTCTTTTTCACTTGGACAGTCTGTTGAATCTGTCCAATCAGCTCGGCCTTCCTTGTTTCGAGTAATCCTTGGAGCTGACCAATCTGCTGCTGTACGTCAGCTTCTAGAGTAGCTTGTAGGTTATCTAGTTCAAGTGATCGCATATCCAATTCTTCTTGAGCATTTTTCACGACACCTAGCTGTTTCTCCACCGGCTCTAGGGATGCTGTGATCTCTGCTTTGTGTCTCTGGAAGGTGTCCCCCACCAGGTCGTACTGGTGGTCCTTGTGTACCTTGACGGTGCAGTGGAGACAGATGAGCTCTCCACACGTCTCACAGTAGAGGTCGAGCTCCTTGCCTGGGTGAAGGGAGCAGTACTTCTTTGATTGGCCATGCAGGCCATGGCCAGATACATGTGTACCTGTGGAAGTAATACTACAGTAAATTTGCTATAATAGTATTATCACCTAAGTCAGATCAGTAACATCTCATTCAACACAAATTGAAACTACCATACTTAAGTTGATGTTAGGCCTACATACTGGTATTCGATTTTACTTGCCATTAGTTGGCATCACAGGTTGAACGTCCATTTTTAAATTCAATTTGGCCCCGTTAATCAGCCTGTTTAGGCTTTCTTGGTAATCGTCTTGATTTGGTCTGAAGAAGGCCCAGTTGAACGCGGCCACGATGTACTTGACCCCTGCTCCGTGATTTCCCTCGTCCCATCCATCCTCGTAGACCACAGGTAGTAGAATCTTCTTCTCGCCGTTGGCCACGTACAGCTCTCCCTTGCAGTAGCGAGACTGCACGTACTTCTTCGTGAGAACGGGTATCAGCGCGCGACAAGACTTGAGAGCCACTCCGATCTCGACATGGAAATCGCTTCCAGTTGGAATGTCGTCCGCGTCCAGCCACACGCTCACTCCGTTCGCTTCCAGATCGGCTTTGAGCTGCTTCACGAACTCGCGCACGCCCTCCTCTCGCCCGTAGCTGATGAAGATGTCCTTTACGATCGCCGCGGCCATCTTTTTAATTTTTGCGCTGATTATCACGTCATGCCCACTAATTATAGCGTCAAGAGGCGCATGCGCTGTTCATTCCGCACGGTACGGATGCCCAACCCTCTAATGTCTCGATGTCCGGATACAGTATAATTTATAAACAGCGCATCTACACCTTCAGTACCGTAAATCTGGAAATTTTCGTTGTAAAAATATTTTCGTAGTCAGTGGCGGCTACGAAAATTAATCTTACTATGCACTATTAACGCTAATGCGGTAAGGGGTCGTTCCTACGAAAATATTTTTACACGAAAATTTATCATACGAAAGTTTCTGTACACGAAAATTTCCAGATTTACGGTACTTGATAATCTGTACAGAACATTATACTCTAAGTATTATTATTGATGCTACTCAGTCTGAATGTGAGTTCATCTGTAAAATCCATGAGACTGTGTCATCGAGAAGATTCATCTCGTAATGCCTGCAAAACAAAAAAAAAGAATTAAGGTAGCATTAAAGTGCGTGGGCGTGAGGTGGGGGATATGACACCTAAACCACATCAAAGTCATTAGTGAGGTGCATGTTGTGTAACCACGCCCTTTTAATTGCACAGGTCTCAGGGGTGTGGCTGCTAGAGCCGGAAGTGTTCATTTAATATCCTCCATGGACCGGAAGCCGAGCCGGAAGGAAGGGGCCAGGCCACGCCCAAAACAGCCCCACCCTGTTCCCCAAGGACCACCATTCTCAATCAAGTGCCTACTAACCACCGGATGTCCACCGGAAGCCCACAATCAATCCCAATTAAAACACACAGCTTCCTCAAGGCCAAAACACACACAAACACTTGGAGGCCGTTCTGCCACACCGCCCACGCAAGAGCTCACCTCATTTCCTGTGTGGGCGGAGTAACAACACGTCATCGCAACCACATCCGCTTCAAACCATCGTCAGCTTCCGTCCAGCCGTACAGGCCCCTCGATCGCACCGCCGTACAGTGCCTCATTAACGGACATGGCCTCACCTTTGACCTCCTGCCACGCCCCCAAAGCCTCCTGGCCGGGTTCAAAGGTCACCACCGCATCCGGGACACGCCCACCTATCGCCGCAGCCAAGTCCCCGGCCCCGATGTCCAAGCACTGGCCCGTGAAGCCACGCCCAATCGGAAGCAATAAAACCTGCATTAACGCACACGCACACACTCCACACAGTGCCAGGAACACGCCCACATGCTTAATTAGGCCTAATAAGGCTTTTTTTTTTTTTTTTTTTTTTTTTTTAAGTCGTTGTGGTTAATAGTTAAGAAAGAATGCTTTGATCTTGCTTTGAAGTGGGCAATTACCGGCGTTTTCTTCAGGGGCCACTTCCGGTCGCTAATTACACGCGCATAATCATCCCTGGCCGATTCTGGACACGCCCACCTTCGACCAAAAGCACTCGTATGGCCTCTTCGGCCACGCCCCTTCACGATTCGCTAATTGAATTAGCCAATCCTGACGCTCACGCCCACGCACTTTAATGCTACCTTAATATAAATTTCTCTCCAACTTTCTCTCACTGAATATGGTGTACTCTTAGGCTCTGTGTAGCTAGGTAGTCTACCAGGGTTTCATCCAATTACCCAAAGAAATCTGGAGGAATTAAATGCTAAATACACCCAGCTCATTTATTGCGCCTCCACCCCAAATTTTTGTTGCTAGATGAAACCCCATCTAACCTTGCGATATTTCTGAATGTTGTCATTTGCTGGATGAAGGTGTCGTAGGAGAGTGTTTCAGTGAAGTTACCAGCACAAGAACAGTGCTCCGCCATGTTGGTCTCCTTCACCTGAATGCAAGGATGATAACATTGTAATCAAGTATCCAAGATGAGTATCCTTGGGATTGGTTTGCACCCCCCCCCCCCCCCCCCCCATCCTTACTAATCGATTTAAAATAATATGGTTGAATTCGGTACTGCCATAGTTAATCGAATACAACACATGATCCAATTTAATGCAAGAAATTAGCATTAATTTTTTAAGAATTCTCATAACATTTATATATGGAGCGATTGACGACCTTTACCAGAAAAGTGCACGTTTTTCAAAAAAATTTTCCGTGCATTGTATTAGATTAAGTATAGTATTAAATTTTCTCCCTATTGAATGAAATATAATATAGCCAGTAGAATATTGGAGAAAATATCACAGAAAGAGCGCCATAGTGACATTTCACGGCTTATCTAACTTTCAATCACTGTGTGCATGCCTCCGAGGTCAATATCATGAAAACAGACCTCTAAAATTTCCCCCTACACAGTAATAACAATGATTTCTCCATGTAAATTAGCTGGTCAACTCACTCCGTGGCACTTGGTGCAGACGAGGTCCTGTAAGACGAAGGCCATTGATCTCCTCTGCACTGCATCAATCAGCCCCTGCTCTATCAGCTCTCTGCTGTAGAAATTCTCACAGTTGGAGCAGCACCAGTACCACCTGCCAGGAAATGTTTTTTAAGATTAAGATTCATAAAAAAATATCACTACTGAGTTGTATATAATAGTACTGTGGTAAGGTATGAAGTACACTGATTTCCATAAAATAAATTTTTTTACCTGTCTGAGTTGTTCTCTTGTTTGATGAAAAAGTCTCGACAAAGATCAAGGTCTCGGCAGTTGTTGCAGTAGTCACAGATTACCTATTAAAAAGATAATAATAATATCATAACTGATCGGGAAATTGTCATAATTTTTGTCATTGCAAGCTACAAAAATTTATGGCAATGATCGTAAGCCATGAATATTGAGGGAAGCAAATTCTCCAAAAATTAACACTTTTAGCACAAAATATTCTGATACATGTAGGTGTGGTATAGGCCTTACCCCTGGAAGTACAAAAGATTGGCAGGGATCTTGGTAGCTGGCTTCGAGGGAAAACTCCCGCACACCAATCAACTTGAGTAAACCTCGTCTGCAAGAAATAAACAACCAAATCACGAGCTCCTAGTCACACAGGATTGTTCTCTCTCTTTTATCGCCAAAGTTTGCTTGCCCGTGTTAATTATTATTTACCTTAGTTTAGCAACTTGATGTCTGGTGCTTGAGTCCAGAGACAATACCTGGAAATACAGAATCTGATATTAAGAGCTACCATACATGTAAATCGCGAATATTTCGTTGCTAAAATATTTTCGGACAGCCTGGCTTGTGCGAAAATTAAATGCACAAAAATACATGCGCAATATTAACGATATGCGGTACAGGGTCATTTGTCCAAAAATTATTTAACGTGAAAAATTATCGCATGAACTATATACATGTATTTTAGACACGAAATATTTGCGATTTACGGTATTTACAAGCGTGGTAGGGTTCGTTTCTTTTTACCTTACAGACTGTTTTGACGAACTCCAGTGCTGGGTTGTTGAGGTGAAGATGAGATCCAGGCAGTGAGGGGAACACCTTGCTAGAGTTGTGTTGGTCTCTACCGCCATCTCCGCTACCAAGAGTGCGGTGCAACTTCTGGGTGATGCTGCAATAATATGTAAATTATTATTAGCATTGAAGAGATAATGCTATAGTCAAAAATTAAGGTAAGGGACTACAAATAGATAGTTTTTAGCAGACAGCTGTGATTTAGAAGACCAAACAGCTACTATAGCATTCTGATGGTTCTACGGGTTCTGAAAGGGCTTCTAAATCATGTAGAAATCAATGCCATGAAGTCTTTCTAGTTGGGCACTAAAATTAATAATACCACACATTATTCAGTTTCACAGACCTGAACATTTTTTCAGTGAGTTCATTCTCAACCCTCTCCTGTGCGTATGTGACTGAGCTGACAGTCACGCTGTGGTCAGGGGTGAGCTGGGTCTGGCTACTGCTGTGGGTGGGGCGTCTCTTGACGGGGGAGGAGCTAGGGGTGTGGCTTTCCCGCTCCACCACGGAGTGCTTGTACAAGGCCAAGATATGTCCGGCTATCAAAACCTACAAGCATATACACAAAATAATGAATGTGGAATGGAACATCGGAATGAGACTCACATTAAAGAACTCCTGACAGGAACCAGCCTGTGGCAGATACTGACGAATGTTCCAATTCATTTCCATTTCTTCCAACTGTCGATCCTCGTACCCGACCTCCATGACCTCTGACCCCTCCTCACCTTCAATCCCTTCCTGATCCGCTCCATCGATATCTCCGTCCTCTTGCACTGGTTTTAGTGACTTTGGTAGCTTAGCACTCATCCCTCCATGGTTAGCCTGGTCCATCCACCACAGGTACTCCCAGCACCTAGTAGGCTCCATCGTCAAGCTATGGAACAGTTCACGAGACTTTATGCTACTCAAGATGAACTGTATGTAAGCACTGGCGTCGGACATGCTCTTCTTTTTAGTGCACACCACGATTTTGCTGAAGTCAGCATAAATGATGGTGGAGCCGAGGCGACGGAACTCTCCGATGAGCTGCAGGAACATCTTCTTCATGAGCTTGTGGATCATTCGACAGATGGCAGGCTCGAAGAGAAGAGAGGAGGGAGAGTGAATCCACCTAAAATGTCGGATAATTTTGTTGACAGATTCATCTAACTTTTCAATACTAGGTACCATATGTATTTTTTTGCTGTACAAAACAACCTCTGAAATAAGGATATACCCGTTTAATCAAGACATTTCATGCAGTCCCAACGGTGTCAGTATTAGAGTGGTTGCACTGTATTGAACCACCTACAAAAACGCATACATGTCATATCTACATGTACATACATATACTACATAATGTATGTGCACCTGTAAAAGTGCTGCAGTTGTAGGTCAGCATAGAAGTTCTGGTAGTTGGTTGCTTCGTTCATCCATGTGTGGACCATCCCTCGGAGAATCTTGAAGGCGCTGGAGCAGAGGGCAGCTTCGTCGTAGACGGTCAGGGTGGCACCGCTCGTACCCTCCATTAGCTCCTCTAATGAGGCCTAGTGTGGGGGGGGGGGTGAGAGGGAGAGGGGAGGAGGTGGAGAAAGAATGGGAGGGGAGGGGGAGGGATAGATAGGGCATTATGTAGTAGTACAGGAAATAGGACTTCATAGTCATTGGCTGCTTGTAAATTTGACACTATACATGCAGAATTAGAGGGGGTCGACTGATATCTATTACCAAGGGCTAAAAGACCCCAAAGGGGCCGGGGGAGAGGGCATGTAACTGCCATACAAGATAGTGTACCTAACAAAATTCAAATCAGATAGTAATTTGTAACTAATTATAGTAACAGCTGCTGTCTGGACTGCATTAGTGCTATAGCTATCGCTATACGCTGATAATGTGGATTTTATTTTACTAGCCTATGGATTTGAATATTTACCATAGTTACATGCCCTCTTCCCCTTTGGGATCTATAAGCCCTTGCTATTACATATCCAGATAGCTACTGCATGGGCACCACACCTACATATTATATTATGTACTGTGCATGTCTGGTGTTGAATAGTGGATGAGTGGATTATGACTTCTCTAAGGAATGTATCTTCAGTGTGGGAGGAACGATGTTTGGTTTACATGTGTAGATCTATGCTAACTTCATTCGTTGGTTAATATAAACATTGCAATTCTGCACTGACGGTCACAATATTATTGTAGTGGGAAAGAAAAACATATCATAAACACAAGATAAAATCACTCAGTTTACAACACGACACAAGACCATAAAAGTAGTTATCCATACAACATTAGAAGATTTGTAGACGATTATTCCAAGTATCGGATACGTAAATATTATTGTCCTTGTCGAGTGCTATTCCGCACGGGCTACTAAACTGTCCCAATCCACTTCCCCATGAGCCAAACAGCGTCACGAGCCGACCCTTGCATGTGAATGCTAAAACACGATCGTTATCATTCTCGGCCACATACAGCACATCATCGCTGTCGATACCGATGTCGTACAAACTACCGTGTTCAAATTTCCTCAAAAACTGTCCCTCTGCTGTGAACACTTGAATACGATGGTTGCCACCATCAGCCACATAAACCTTCCCAGTGCTGTCAAATGCCACTCCACAGGGGTTCAGAAATTGTCCATTACCACTGCCCTCGCTGCCAAAACTACTGGACAACGTCAGATCAGGGTTCAGAATCTGAATGCAATCGTTGTAACTGTCCGTCACGTAAATGTTTTTGGTATGGGGATGGACGGCAATACCAACAGGTGACTTGAGATCTAGATTATCCACTGCCAATACGAATCTTCCATCTGATGTGAATTTTTGAATGCGATTATTCCAGTTATCTACCACCAGTACGTTGTCGTCGTCGTCCACTGCCACTCCTTGAGGCCACTTGAACTGTCCCGGGCTTGAGCCTTCTGAACCAAAAGATGTAATTTTCTCGCCTTCTGGACTTAAGATGGAGATACACTTTTCTCCATACTCGGCTACTACAATATTACCCTTAGAGTTGATTGCCACTCCCCATGGGCGGTTCATTCCAGTGATAGTCTTCTTCACCACAGTGACAAGGAATGGACTTCCTTTGATGTGCTTTCCCTCCACCATGATGTGCAGCTGGTGCCTCCCTCGACTGGTGGCTTGGTAGCTGATTTCATACTGGCCACTGGCTTCAGTCTTCTTCACAGAGCAGTCTATCTTCTCACCAGTGCTCTCTGACACCAGTTCACAGATCAGATTCCCTACTGGTTTGGTATAAGCTTTGCGTTGATCATCGAAAACATGAAGGACTGCAGTGGCTATCTCACCAAGCTTGGCCACCTCCTGGATCTTATTTCTTAAGTAGCATTTCTCTGGGGATGCTAAAGATACCATTGTGACTGGGCCAGTTATATACAAATGCTAAAAGCAGCTACGTAGCTAGCAGACTATTTTGACACTGTTCAGATCTATAATATGCAATAAGCTACTGTATTAGCTAGAGCTAGAGTACCATAGCTTTCACTCACTTGAAAAACAAGTGGGAGGTTTACATAACACATACACTGTACGCCGAATATCCAACAAAGTTGATAGTTTACAATATTCATTATCATTGATTACTATTACTGGAGTTACCGTTACTTCCTTATAAGGATATGCCCATGGTTTGTACACATGTATACTGTATATTAAATCTCTAAAATTGAACGAACACACTATTTGTGCAGTAGGAATGTAAGCTTAGCAGGATCTATACAGCTCTATACTGCTCAAAAAGACGTGGAATTGTATAGTAAAAGCTGTACAAACACCAAAACAGTAAACGAATATAGCCACACTCAATTGACTACTCAGTATTACTGTAGGCGACAAGAATACAGCTCCAGTCTCTCCGACTGCCACTCCACGAGGACTATTGAACTCTCCTGCTCTCCTGTGAAATCCCCTCTCTCCGGCGATGTCAGGAACCTACCCTCCGTAGTGAATGTGGAAATTTGAATTCTAAATTGTCACTAATTTTATATATCGGTACAACTTCCAAAAATAGATCCTTGAAAACACTATTACTACAACACAAGTATTAAAGCAAAACACATAAAAATTTCTATGATGAGGGTATAAACAGAAATAATTTACATGTAATAAGGAAAGAATAATGCATAGTATAGAAAATTAGAAAGATTGTAAGCGATTATTATCACTATCAGCAACACAAACCACTCCATTCTTATCCACTGCTATTCCATAAGGATTGTTAAACTGTCCTGGTCCAGCACCAAGAGCGCCAAATGATGTCAGAAACTTGCCATCACATGTGAATACTAAAACACTATGGTTGGCACTGTCAGTGACATATACCACATCCTCGCTGTCAATACAGATACTAGTGAGATTCTGGTTTATTTCACTGCCACCTCTTCCAAACTTCCTCAAGAACCATCCCTCTGCTGTAAACACTTGAATATGGTCGTGGAAGAAACTGACAACATACACATTCCCAGTGCTATCAAATGCCACATCATAGGGATCAAGAAACTGTCCATCACCACTGCCAGGGCAGCCAAAGATACTGGAGAATGTCAGGTCAGGGTTCAGAATCTGAATGCAGTGATCACCATATTTTACCACATAAACATTTTTGCTTTGAGGGTGGATGGCAATACCAATAGGGCATTTGACTTTCACTGTGGTAATAAACTTTCCACAAGATGTAAATTTTTGAATGCGATTGTTCTCATAGTCTGCCACTAGAATATTGTCACTATCATCCACTGCTACTCCTTCAGGTCTAGTTAATTGTCCATGACCTGAGCCTTGAGAGCCAAACGATCTAATTTTCTCACCTTTTGGATTGAAGAGGGAGATACAGTGTTCATCAGTTTCAGCTACTACGATATTACCCTTTGAATTGAATGCCACACCCCATGGGCCCTTCACTCCACTGATGGTCTTGATTGGAGTGCCAAGCTTCTGAACTGGTAGCTTCACAGTGACAGGGAATGGGCTTCCTTTGATGTGCTCCCCCTCCACTTTGATGTGCAGCTGGTACCTCCTTCCACTGGTGGCTTGGTAGCTGATTTCATACTGGCCACTGGCTTCAGTCTTCTTCACAGAGCAGTCTATCTTCTCACCAGTGCTCTCTGACACCAGTTCACAGATCAGACTCTCCACTGGTTTGGTGTAAGCTTTACGTTCATTATTGACAACATGCAGAACTGCAGTGGCTCTCTCACCAAGCTTGGCCAACTCCAGGCCTTTGCCTGTTGCATGGCATTTCTCTGGAGACACTTCTTGAAGATATACTCTACCAAACTGCTGGCAGGCTGAGGCAAAATCAGAACATGCCATAAATTTGACATCAGCACGCTCACAGGGAAGCAGCATGTCTGGTTTGAAATTGCTCGTCATCTCTTTGATTTGCTTCACGACTGCTTTCTTCATTTTCATCACCTCTCCCTGGCTTCCTGTCCTCAGGCTCTCCCTCATAAAAGACAGACAGCTGGCCAGCTGGGCATGAACTGTCTCCACTTCATCCTTCTGCGCTGCAAGGTTCTTCTTCTTCACTTGGATGAGCTGCTGCAGTTGGCCGATCAGCTCAGCCTTTCTCGCTTCAAGTAATTCTTGGAGCATTTGGATCTGTCGCTGTATGTTATCTTCAAGAGTGGCCTGTAGGTCGTCTAGCTCTAATGATCGCACATCCAGCTGTTTCAAGGCCTTGGTTACGACACCAAGCTGTTTCTCTACTGGCTCTAGGGATGCTGTGATCTCTGCTTTGTGTCCCTGGAAGGTGTCCCCCACCAGGTCGTACTGGTGGTCCTTGTGTTTCTTGACGGTGCAGTGGAGACAGATGAGTTCTCCACATGTCTCGCAGTAGAGGTCGAGCTCCTTGCCTGGGTGCTGGGAGCAGTAGAGGGTCACCTCCTTCTTTGGTGGGACTAGCTGCTTCACGTTGCTCTGTACCTGCTCCATGCTGACCACCTCGTGGTTTGACAACTCGTCCCATTCGCTGTGCATCTCGACACACTTCTCACAGACAAATTTTCCACAGTCTCGACAAAATTTTGTAGCAGTTCGTGATTTCTTACACTTTTCACATTGGACTACTTGTGGCTCTTTCACTTTCTTAAGAGCTTCTTGGATGTCAAAGAGGTGGTGGATATGGAACGCTGGCTGGAGGCCAGACACACCAGTAGCCGGGGGAAGGAGGGTGGATTGTCGGCAGGTGGGGCAGCGTAGGGAGAGCTGTCCCTGTCTGTCTGTGACCACCAGTCGCTGGAGGCAGTCCTTGCAGTAGACATGGAAGCATTGGAGCAGTTTGGGGTCTTTGAAGGCATCGAGGCAGATGGCACAGGTCAGCTGGTCCTCCAGCTTCTCGAGGGCTTGCTTGGCTACAGCTTGAGACTCAGCCATTTTAAAAACACAAAAATACAAAACAGAAAACGAATTTAAAAAATGTGAATACACTTGATAGTCTTTAGAAGAGTTATAGAACACTTTCAATAGAATCACATCCAACAAAACAATAGCTAGCAACTCTTGGCAATACAAACACTAAATCGATGGAAGAAGCAACACTGCTTCGATCTACAGCTATTGCTCAACTATTGGGAGAACCCTTATCAACTGATCATCATTCCCTGGTCATAATATTATGCTACATATGCTATACATCCATATATGGGCACAACACCCACAAAATATTATCTGGGTGTCTAAGTGGCCAACAGGCTGGTGAGTTGGGGTAGCCTTTGTGTTTTGTGCTAAGTAATCGGACAAGATCATTTCCAGTGATGGAACCAAGGGCATGATAAATACCATAGAGCAAAATTGTGCAGATCGGCTATGATATTGAAGATATATATTCCTCCAAACCATAGTACAACGACTACCAACAAAATTATCTCCAAGTTTGAAACGCATTGCAACAAATACAGTACTCATAACACATCACTTTCATCAAAAATACTAGTAAAAGCTGTATAGACCACAGCAGTAAACGGAAATAGCCACACTCAACTACTCAGTATCGCTGTACTGGTTGCTATCGGACAAGAATACAGCTCCAGTCTCTCCGACTGCCACTCCACGAGGACTGTTGAACTCTCCTGCTCTCCTGCAAAACCCCCTCTCTCCTACCAATGTCAGGAACCTACCCTCCGTAGTGAACGTAGATATTTGAAATTTATTTACATGTAGCTAGTATTGGTGCCAATTACAAAACTACAAAAATAATAATTCCCCCTCAAATTCTTGAAGATACATGTACTACTACTACAACACTGTTGAACTCTCCTGCTCTCCTGTGAAGTCCCCTCTCTCCGGCAGATGTCAGGAACCTACCCTCCGTAGTGAACGAATACATATATATTTATATGTAGTATGTATTGGTGCCAATTACAAAACCACAACAACAATTCCTCCCAAATTCTTGAAGATACTATTACTATAATACAAGTATAAAACATACACACTAAAACATGAGATGAAGGCCTATTTCAATTATACTTGAGGGGATAAACAAAAATGGCAAGAAATTTGCATACAATAAATTAGAAAGATTGTAAGCGATTATTTCTACCATCAGCAACATAAACCACTCCATTCTTGTCCACTGCTATTCCATGAGGATGGTTAAACTGTCCTGGTCCAGCTCCATAAGTGCCAAATGATGTCAGAAACTTGCCTTCACATGTATACACTGAAACACTATGGTTGGCATTCTCAGTCATATATACCACATCCTCACTGTCGATACAGATACTAGTGAGATAATAATTTTTTTCACTGCCACACGTTCCAAACTTCCTCAAAAACTGCCCCTCTGCTGTAAACACTTGAACATGGTCATGGTAGAAACTGACAACATACACATTCCCAGTGCTGTCAAATGCCACATCAAAGGGAGCATTGAATTGTCCATCATTACTGCCTTTACTGCCAAAGCTATTGGAGAATGTAAGGTCAGGGTTCAGAATCTGAATGCAATGATCACTACGATTTGTTACATAAACATTTTTGCTTTGAGGGTGGATGGCAATACCAATTGGGTGATTAATTTTCACTGCTGTTATAAACTTTCCACAAGATGTAAATTTTTGAATGCGATTGTTCCCATAGTCTGATACAAGTATGTTGTCACCATCATCCACTGCTACTCCTTCAGGTCTATTGAATTGTCCATGACCTGAGCCTAGAGAGCCAAATGATTTAGTTTTCTCACCTTTTGGATCAAAGATGGAGACACAGTGCCCATTAGTCTCAGTTACTACAATATTACCCTTCGAGCAGAATGCTACACCCCATGGGCCCTTCACTCCACCAATCGTCTTGATTGGAGTGCCAAGCTTCTCAATTGGGAGCTTCACAGTGACAGGGAATGGGCTTCCTTTGATGTGCTCCCCCTCCACTTTGATGTGCAGCTGGTGCCTCCCTCGACTGGTGGCTTGGTAGCTGATTTCATACTGGCCACTGGCTTCAGTCTTCTTCACAGAGCAGTCTATCTTCTCACCAGTGCTCTCTGACACCAGTTCACAAATCAGACTCTTCACTGGTTTGGTGTAAGCTTTATGTTCATTGCTGACAACATTTAGGACTGCAGTGGCTCTTTCACCAGGCTCAGCTACCTCCAGGCCTTTGCCTGTTGCATGGCATTTCTCTGGAGACACTTCTTGAAGATATACTCTACCAAACTGCTGGCAGGCTGCAGTAAAATTAGATGATGCCATAAATTTGACATCAGCTGGCACACAGGGAGGCAGCATGTCTGGTTTGAAGTTGTCTGTTATCTCTTTGATCTGTTTCACAACTGCTTTCTTCATTATCATGACCTCTCCCTGGCTTCCTGTTCTCAGGCTCTCCCTCACAAATGACAGACAGCTGGCCAGCTGGGCATGAACTGTCTCCACTTCATCCTTCTGCGCTGCAAGATTCTTCTTCTTCACTTGGATGAGCTGCTGCAGTTGGTCAATCAGCTCAGCCTTTCTCGCTTCAAGCAACTCTTGGAGCATTTGGATCTGTTGTTGTATGTTAGCTTCAAGAGTGGCCTGTAGGTCGTCTAGCTCTACTGATCGCACATCCAGCTGTTTCAAGGCCTTGGTTACGACACCAAGCTGTTTCTCTACCGGCTCTAGGGATGCTGTGATCTCTGCTTTGTGTCTCTGGAAGGTGTCCCCCACCAGGTCGTACTGGTGGTCCTTGTGTTTCTTGACGGTGCAGTGGAGACAGATGAGCTCTCCACATGTCTCGCAGTAGAGGTCGAGCTCCTTGCCTGGGTGCAGGGAGCAGTAGAGGGTCACCTCCTTCTTTGGTGGGACTAGCTGCTTCACGTTGCTCTGTACCTGCTCCATGCTGACCACCTCGTGGTTCGAGAACTCATCCCATTCGCTGTGCATCTCGACACACTTCTCACAGACAAATTTTCCACAGTCTCGACAAAATTTTGTAGCAGTTCGTGATTTCTTACACTTTTCACATTGGACTATTTGTGGCTCTTTCACTTTCTTAAGAGCTTCTTGGATGTCAAAGAGGCGGTGGATATGGAATGCTGGCTGGAGGCCAGACACACCAGTAGCCGGGGGAAGGAGGGTGGATTGTCGGCAGGTGGGGCAGCGTAGGGAGAGTTGTCCCTGTCTGTCTGTGACCACCAGTCGCTGGAGGCAGTCCTTGCAGTAGACATGGAAGCATTGGAGCAGTTTGGGGTCTTTGAAGGCATCGAGGCAGATGGCACAGGTCAGCTGGTCCTCCAGCTTCTCGAGGGCTTGCTTGGCTACAGCTTGAGACTCAGCCATTTTTCCCAAAAAACAAAATAATAAACAATGAACAAAAATAATTAACACTGATAACTTAATATACACCAAAAAATTTAAAAAAAGTGAATACACTTGGTACTGGTAGAAGTCTTTTGAAGAGATAGAACACTTTCAACAGAATCACAGCCAACAGTACAATAGCTAGCAACTCTTGGCAATACTGTGCTATCAGAGCAATAAATTGAAGAAAAAACCAACTCTGCTTAGATGTACAATTACTACTATCAACTGACCTGGTCACATGCTACATATGCTATACATCCATATATGGGCACCACACCTACAAAATATTATCTGGGTGTCACGTTGGCCGATTACTAGTAAGTTGGGGCATACCTTGTGTTTTGTGCTAAGCAAATTGGACAGGGCCATTTCCTGTGATGGTGATGGAATGATAAATATCATAGAGCAAAATTGTGCAGATCACATATGATGTTGAAGATAGATATTCCTCCAAACCATAGAAGCTAAAAGCATACCTCCGAAAAATTATCTTCAAGTTTAAAATGTATGGGAACAAAGGACTCATGCACATCACTTCAATAAATCAGTTTCATCCAACATTAGTACTAGCTACATAGACCACAACAGTAAATTGAAATAGCCACACTCAATTAAGTACTGTAGGCGATTGTGGTTGCTATCGGACAAGAACACAGCTCCAGTCTCTCCGACTGCCACTCCACGAGAACTGTTGAACTCTCCTGCTCTCCTGTGAACTCCCTTCTCTCTGGCAGACATCAGGAATCTACCCTCCGTAGTAAACATAGATATTTGAAATTGTGGTTCAAACAATAATTCTCAAAAATAGGACACTATTACTACAACATAATATGCACATAAAAAATTATCATTAAACCACTAGTTGAAGGATAGCCTATATACACATAATGTGAGTTAAGGGGATAAATAAATAAGGCAATAATACATAATATGATAAAATTTATTAGAAACATTGTAAGCGACTATTTCCACTATCAGCAACATAAACCACTCCATTCTTGTCTACTGCTATTCCACGAAGAATGCTAAACTGTCCTGGTCTAGCACCCTGAGTGCCAAATGATGTCAGAAACTTTCCCTCACATGTGAACACTGAAACACAATAGTTGGAACTCTCAGTCACATACACCACATCCTCACTGTCAATACAGATACCAATAGGCTGTTTATTTTCGCTGCCCTGCTTTCCAAACTTCCTCAAGAACTGCCCCTCTGCTTTAAATACTTGAATACGGTTATCGTCACGATTGATAACATACACGTTCCCAGTGCTGTCAAATGCCACATCAAAGACAAAATTGAACTGTCCATCACCACTGCCCCGGCTGCCAAAGCTACTGGAGAATGTCAGGTCAGGATTCAAAATCTGAATGCAATGATCACTCATATTTGCCACATAAATATTTTTGCTTTGAGGGTGAATGGCAATACCAACAGGGCGTTTGATTTTTACTGCTGCTATAAATTTTCCACATGATGTAAATTTTTGAATGCGATTGTTCTCATAGTCTGCCACCAGTATGTTATCACCATCATCCACTGCTACTCCTTCAGGTCTATTGAATTGTCCATGACCTGATCCTTGAGAGCCAAATGATCTGATTTTCTCACCTTTTGGATTGAAGATGGAGATACAGTGCTCATTAGTCTCAGCTACTATGGTATTACCCTTTGAGCAGAATGCTACACCCCATGGGCCCTTCACTCCACTGATGGCCTTGATTGGAGTGCCAAGCTTCTCAACTGGTAGCTTCACAGTGACAGAGAATGGGCTTCCTTTGATGTGCTCTCCCTCCACTTTGATGTGCAGCTGGTGCCTCCCTCGACCGGTGGCTTGGTAGGTGATTTCATACTGGCCACTGGCTTCAGTCTTCTTTACAAAGCAGTATACCTTCTCACCAGTGCTTTCTGACACCAGTTTACCAATCAGACTCTTCACTACTTTGGTATAAGCTTTATGTTTACTATCGACAACATGCAGGACTGCAGTGGCTCTCTCACCAAGCTTGGCCACCTCCAGGCCTTTGCCTGTTGCATGGCATTTCTCTGGAGACACTTCTTGAAGATACATCTTACCAAACTGCCGGCAGGCTGAGGAAAAATCAGATGATTCTACAAATTTGACATTAGCAGGCTCACAGGGAGGCAGCATGTCTGGTTTGAAGTTGTCTGTCATCTCCTTGATCTGCTTCACAACTGCTTTCTTCATTTTCATGACCTCTCCCTGGCTTCCTGTCCTCAGGCTCTCCCTCACAAACGACAGACAGCTGGCCAGCTGGGCATGAACTGTCTCCACTTCATCCTTCTGTGCTGCAAGGTTCTTCTTCTTCACTTGGATGAACTGCTGCAGTTGGTCGATCAGCTCAGCCTTTCTCGCTTCCAGTAATTCTTGAAGCTTTCGGATCTGTCGTTGTATGTTAGCTTCAAGAGTGGCCTGTAGGTCGTCTAGCTCTAGTGATCGCATGTCCAGCTGTTCCAAGGCCTTGGTTACGACACCAAGCTGTTTCTCTACCGGCTCTAGGGATGCTGTTATCTCTGCTTTGTGTCTCTGGAAGGTGTCCCCCACCAGGTCGTACTGGTGGTCCTTGTGTTTCTTGACGGTGCAGTGGAGACAGATGAGCTCTCCACACGTCTCGCAGTAGAGGTCAAGCTCCTTGCCTGGGTGCTGGGAGCAGTAGAGGGTCACCTCCTTCTTTGGTGGGACTAGCTGCTTCACGTTGCTCTGTACCTGCTCCATGCTGACCACCTCGTGGTTCGAGAACTCGTCCCATTCGCTGTGCATCTCGACGCACTTCTCACAGACAAATTTTCCACAATCTCGACAAAATTTTGTAGCAGTTCGTGATTTCTTACACTTTTCACATTGGACTTTTTGTGGCTCTTTCACTTTCTTAAGAGCTTCTTGGATGTCAAAGAGGTGGTGGATATGGAACGCTGGCTGGAGGCCAGACACACCAGTAGCCGGGGGAAGGAGGGTGGATTGTCGGCAGGTGGGGCAGCGTAGGGAGAGTTGTCCCTGTCTGTCTGTGACCACCAGTCGCTGGAGGCAGTCCTTGCAGTAGACATGGAAGCATTGGAGCAGTTTGGGGTCTTTGAAGGTATCAAGGCAGATGGCACAGGTCAGCTGGTCCTCCAGCTTCTCGAGGGCTTGCTTGGCTACAGCTTGAGACTCAGCCATTTCACAAAAAAAAAACAAAAAACAAAAAATAGTTAAATGAACAAAAAATAATTTAACACTGACAACTTAACGACACAAAAATTCAAAAGTGAATACGCTTGGTACCGGGTAGAAATCTTTAGAAGAGATGTAGAACACTTTTGATAGAGTCACAGCCAACAACTCAATAGTTAAATATATATCAATATAGCTAGGAACTCTCAGCAATACTGTGCTATTAGAGCAATAGATCAAAGAAAGGAGCAACACTTACTAACACAGCTGTATAGCTACTGCTCAACTAGTGGGTAAGCCCGATCAACTGATAATCATTCCCTGGTCACATGCATTCATCCATATATGGGCACCACACCCACTAAATATTATCTGGGTGTCATAGTGGCTGATAGGCTGGGGCATTCCTTGTGTTTTTGAGGTATGTACTAAGCAAATGGGACAGGGCCATTTCCTGCTATGAACCAAGGGCTCATGGACTTCTAATTCTAAAGTCTTTGATGGAACTGCTAACTACTATTTTGAGATAGAGCAAAATTATGAAGATTAGTCTTTGTCGTATTGAGGAGTTATTCTCACCAACCAACTATACAAGCATGCACAGAAAAAATTACCTCTGAGATTATTATGCATGGCAATAAATAAAATATAAGTATTACTTTAGTGTTGATTACTTTCATCCAACATAATATTAGTAAAAGCTGTAAAACCACAATACAGAAATAGCTCCATTCAACTACTCAGTGTCACTGTAGGCGATTGAGGTTGCTATCGGACAAGAACACAGCTCCAATTGCAACTCCACAAGGACTGTCGAACTCTCCTGCTCTCCTGTGAAATCCCCTCTCTCCAGCTAATCATAAAACCACAAACAACCACCAATTCCCAAAAATAAGACACTACTGCTATAAAACAATAACATATTAATATTATGCACATAAAAACAAGTATGTTTGATGTCACAATTATGGGATAATGTGACTGAACACTACTAACAGAATGCATGCTATGTACAATCGAGTGCCAGTTAGTACAGTGAGCATGCACAGATAAAAGCAGCACCGAACTGGTGTAGACCACACCCCTCATTGCAGGCCAAGAGCAGCTGCTCAAACTCACCGTGTAATGGTGACGTTCTCACTCTGCTCGAACGTCGAATCTACCACCAGACCATGACAAAGAGCAGACATCACCTCTTGCTTCGCTTGAGGCTCAGTGGCCTGCCGAGCAGGCCTGTTGAGACACGCGGCGCTTGCCACTCCGCTCGCTCGAGCTTGAGAATGCATCTCTATGGCCCCTAGGCCCTGGCAACCTTGTTTGTGCATACATAACAATTCTGACCAATCATGAGTCTTCTGAACTTGTAGGAGAGCGCATCTTTTATGCCCTCCAGGTTAGGACACTAACTATATAAGAAAATTGATCATCTGAAAAATATTTTCGTTGTATATGGTATAATTATCATTAAAACACTAGTTGAAGGATAGCTTGTACACATAATGTGAGTTAAGGGGATAAACAAATAAAGCAATAATATATTATACGATAAATTAGAAAGATTGTAAGCGATTATTACTAGCATCAGCAACATAAACCACTCCATTCTTGTCCACTGCTATTCCACGAGGATTGCTAAACTGTCCTGGTCCAGCTCCACGAGTGCCAAATGACGTAAGAAACTTGCCCTTACGTGAATACACTGAAACACATTGGTTGGAATAATCAGTCACATATACCACATCCTCACTGTCAATAGTTATACTGGTAAGCTGTTTGCCACCATGTTTTTCAAACTTTCTCAAAAACTTCCCCTCTGCTGTAAACACTTGAATATGATCAATACTATAATCGACAACATACACATTCCCAGTGCTGTCAAATGCCACATCAAAGGGAGCATTGAACTGTCCATCACCACTGCCATAGCTGCCAAAACTACTGGAGAATGTCAGGTCAGGGTTCAGAATCTGAATGCAATAATCGTTATATTTTACCACATAAACATTTTTTCTTTGAGGGTGGATGGCAATACCAACTGGGTTATTAATTTTCACAGCTGTTATAAATTTTCCATAAGATGTAAATTTTTGAATGCGATTATTCCCATAGTCCGATACAAGTATATTGTCACCATCATCCACTGCCACTCCTTCAGGACTATTTAACTGTCCACGACCTGAGCCTCGAGAGCCAAAAGATTTAATTTTCTCACCTTTTGGATTGAAGATTGAGATACAGTGCCCATAATACTCAGCTACTATGATATTACCCTTTGAGTTGAATGCCACACCCCATGGGTACTTCACTCCACTGATGGTCTTAATCGAAGTGCCGAACTTCTCAATTGGGAGCTTCACAGTGACAGGAAATGGACTTCCTTTGATATGATCCCCCTCCACTTTGATGTGCAGCTGGTGCCTCCCTCGACTGGTGGCTTGGTAGCTGATTTCATACTGGCCACTGGCTTTAGTCTTCTTCACAGAGCAGTCTATCTTCTCACCAGTGCTCTCTGACACCAGTTCACAGATCAGACTCTCCACTGGTGTGCTACAAGCCTTCCCTTTTAGATCCACAACATGTATGACTGCAGTGGCTCTCTTACCAAGCTTGGCCACCTCCAGGCCTTTGCCTGTTGCACGGCATTTCTCTGGAGACACTTCTTGAAGATATACTCTGCCAAATTGCTGGCAGGCTGAGGCAAATTCAGATGATGTCATAAATTTGACATCAGCAGGCTCACAGGGAGGCAGCATATCTGGTTTGAAATTGCCTGTCATTTCTTTGATCTGCTTCGTGACTGCTTTCTTCATTTTCATGACCTCTCCCTGGCTTCCTGTCCTCAGGCTTTCCCTCACAAATGACAGACAGCTGGCCAGCTGGGCATGAACTGTCTCCACTTCATCCTTCTGTGCTGCAAGGTTCTTCTTCTTCACTTGGATGAGCTGCTGCAGTTGGTTGATCAGCTCGGCTTTTCTTGCTTCAAGCAATTCTTGGAGCATTCGGATCTGTCGCTGTATGTTATCTTCAAGAGTGGCCTCTAGGTCGTCCAGCTCTAGCGATCGCATATCTAGCTGTTCTAAGGCCTTGGTTACGACACCTAGCTGTTTCTCTACCGGCTCTAGGGATGCTGTGATCTCTGCTTTGTGTCTCTGAAAGGTGTCCCCCACCAGGTCGTACTGGTGGTCCTTGTGTTTCTTGATGGTGCAGTGGAGACAGATGAGCTCTCCACATGTCTCACAGTAGAGATCGAGCTCCTTGCCTGGGTGCAGGGAGCAGTAGAGGGTCACCTCCTTCTTTGGTGGGACTAGCTGCTTCACGTTGCTCTGTGCCTGCTCCATGCTGACCACCTCGTGGTTCGAGAACTCATCCCATTCGCTGTGCATCTTGACGCACTTCTCACAGACAAATTTTCCACAATCTCGACAAAATTTTGTAGCTGTTCGTGATTTCTTACACTTTTCACATTGGACCTTTTGCGGCTCTTTCACTTTCTTAAGAGCTTCTTGGATGTCAAAGAGGTGGTGGATATGGAACGCTGGCTGGAGGCCAGACACACCAGTAGCCGGGGGAAGGAGGGTGGATTGTCGGCAGGTGGGGCAGCGTAGGGAGAGTTGTCCCTGTCTGTCTGTGACCACCAGTCGCTGGAGGCAGTCCTTGCAGTAGACATGGAAGCATTGGAGCAGTTTGGGGTCTTTGAAGGCATCGAGGCAGATGGCACAGGTCAGCTGGTCCTCCAGCTTCTCGAGGGCTTGCTTGGCTACAGCTTGAGACTCAGCCATTTTACAAAAAAAACCAAACACTTAACAAAAAACAGCTAAATGAACAAAAAAAATTTAACATTGACAACTTAAATACACAAAAATCCAAAAAGTGAATACGCTGGTACTGGGTATTAGTCTTTCAAAGAGATATGGAACACTTTCGACAGAATTATAGCCAACAGTACAATAGCTAGCAACTCTCAGCAATACTGTGCTATCAGAGCAATAGATCAAAGAAAGGAGCAACACTTACTAACATAGCTGTATAGCTACTGCTCAACTAGTGGGCGAGCCCGAGCAACTGATAATCATTCCCTGGTCACATGCATTCATCCATATAGGGGCACCACACCCACAAAATATCATCTGGGTGTCGCAGTGGCCAATAGGCTGGTGAATTGGGTATACCTTGTGTTTTGTCACTAAGCAAATGGGACAGGGCCATTTCCTGCTACGAACAAAGTGCTAATTCTAAAGCCTATGATGGAACTGCTAATTACTATTTTGAGATAGAGCAAAATTGTGAAGATCGACCTTTGTCATATATAGGAGTTATTCCCACCAACTATAGCTACAAGCACACAGAGAAGATTACCTCTGATATTATTATGCATGGAAACAAATAAAGTATAAGTATCTTTTTAGTATTGATTACTTTCATCCAACACAATATTAGTAAAAGCTATAAAACCACAATAGTAATAATACAGAGATAGCTCCACTCAGTATCGCTGTAGGCGATTATGGTTGCTATCAGACAAGAACACAGCTCCAGTCTCTCCGACTGCCACTCCACGAGGGCTGTTGAACTCTCCTGCTCTCCTGTGAAATCCCCCCTCTCCGGCAGACGTCAGGAACCTACCCTCTGTAGTGAACGTAGAAAATCGATTGTTACCATCTTCCGTCACATACACCACGTCGTTGTAGTCTACGGCTATACTAGAAGGCCAGCTCAGTTGACCATCACCTGTTCCCTCTCTTCCGAATTTCTTCAAGAATTTTCCACCAGATTTGAAGACTTGAATACAGTGATTGCCGCCGTCTGCTACATACACCTTTCCCTCGCTCAGGTCGAAGGCCACGTCCCAGGGATGAAAGAATTCTCCCTTTGCTTGGCCACACTTGCCGAATCTGCTAGAGAACGAAAGGTCAGAGGTTAAAATCTGAATGCGATGGTTTTTGTTGTCCACCACGTATACGTTACCACTGAAGGGGTGTACAGCTATTCCGACTGGACAATTAAATTGGTCTCGCTTATCTCCCTGCTGACCCACGGCCTTCACGAAAGCACCATTTCGTGTGAACTTCTGAACACGATGATTGTTGTAATCTGTCACGTAGATATTATCATGCATATCCACGGCAACTCCGCACGGGCAGTTGAACTGCCCTGGCTCTGAGCCTCTGCTACCAAAGGTCTGTAGTCTCTCTCCTTTCTGGCTGAATATGGTGATCCGGTGAGCATTAAACTCTGCCACGATAAGTTCACCCTTCTTATTGATAGCCATGCCCCACGGGTGAAATATTCCATCAATGGTGCCACGACATTTGCACAACTTTTCCTTCATCATGTGCTTAGTGATGTGTTTTTTCGGAGCTGGTTTGACGACAACCTCTTGTAGATTGTTGTCCGACTGAGCAGCATCATCTAGTTCAATATTAAACTGGAGTTTCTGTTTGGAAGACATTCTTGGAAGAGATGGACGATAAAGTGAAGCAGAGACAGAAGTATAACAGACTGTAATAATATTATTGTACTGTGCTGCTGTTCAAGAACTATAATTATCTAGAGATGTTGAAACGAAGAGACTTGAATGTTACACGCAGCTAGCTAGTAGACTATAATATTGTCACTGTCACTATTCAGATCTACAATAAACTTCTGTATTAGCTGGGATACCACAGTTTTCGCTCAGTTGAACTTGAAAAAGTGGGAGGATTTTGCATACACACATGCACACCTCTACTAAACATCCAGCAAAATTAGAACTTTACAAAATTCATTATCGTCATGTACGTGATTATAGTTATCTAAGCGACCCTTTCTCCCTTATATGGATGATAGGAGCCACACCCCCTACGATCGGTACACACATCATTTTCAAAGACTCTCAGGAACTTATACTGTGTAGCGTAAATATTGCAAGATTTCCAGACTCATCAAACACAATACAGAGGAACTTTACTCATAATTACATGTACAGACACCAAAAGTACATGCACATGTACATAGTATACATATTATGTGATCAGCTACAAGAATCTGGACCATTCGGGACATTTTGTTTTAGTATGCAGCTGTAGCTTGCTGTATGCATGAGTAATGAATGCATTGTACTTATAATCCGCTCTGTGTTTATGCCTATATGTACCAATACAAGTATATTTACAACTGTACATTTGTAGAAAGCAAGTTGGACATTGGCATCATAAATATTAATTTTTGCGATACTATTACTGTAACAGTCTTCTCCAAAATAGCTTTCTTTACTGTAGAGTATTATTACACACACGTACATGTACATAATAGTACCACTTACCTGCACAATATTAGTTATACACATACAATATACACACTACACATACATGTAGCAAACTTAGGTACCAAAATATTACATGTCATAATAACTCGATCCATGCAGTTTCCATGCACTACCAATGTATTTAAAAGCCCGTGGGCTTTAATTCAAGAGGAAGAGGGGGTACTGTACCTGCGGTGCCCAGTCAAAGCTAATACTGGTACCAGACGCTCCCTCGTAGTCGTTGATGTGAGACGATTGGAGTACAGTGTTCACAGCCAATCCGTCCAATGATAGCTCGACGCAGCACGTGGGGTAAGCCCCTGGGTTATTAATCTCCAAGCTCCGCCCTTCTTCGGCGTCAGTGATGAGCCGATGATCATCGTCCTCTCGACCTGAAAAGAATCGGACATGTACCTCCTCTTTCTTTAACAATCTCAACATTGAGGGTTTGTACACCAGAGGAAATGCCAAAAACATATGTATCTAAATCTCTCTCCCTCCTTCCCTCTCCCTCTCTCTATCTCCCTCCCTCTCTCTCTCTCTCTCCCTCTCTCTGTCTTCCTCTCTCTCTCTCTTTAAGTGTAACTACATTTACCTCCAAGATCTGGTTTATCAGCACGTGATGCCCACAGGACATGGTTGTGCCTGAGCAGGTGGCGAGAGTAGAATACATCGGAGACAAATAGGGCGGGGTCTGAAGGGATATTACCCACTGGGATGTGAGCGTAGCGAGCCTGCTCCATTTGATTCTGAAAGCAAGAGCAATGCATAATGGTCAGTACTGGATACTAGGTTCCTAGTATAGGCCAAACTTTACATTTGTATATACATTTATGCGTATGTACCATATACATGTACATGTACATTGCCCCATGTGGCCAACTCACGTGGATCCATGCTGGTGTATTGAGGAACTGGCTTATCATGCTCTTGGCAGCAAATCTCTGCCAGTCAAGCACTGGAAACTGGCTGTCACTGAAACAGAAAAAAAAATTAAATCATAATTATATGTATACATGTACAAGCCATTCCTAGCTGTCATGATAACACTATATCACAAACGATTTAGTTGCATGCCAAATTATCGGCTATTTACTCGTCATGTGGAGAGATGACCACTCGTGGGAAGTCGTCGAGGGCGGGAATTGCCCGGCAAAGCTGACCAATGGGAGCCGAGGATTGAACAAGGAGGCAGGTGGGGCCTCTACGGGAATCTTTGTACTCTGTCAGAATCCGATGAATCCCACGATGCACCTATAAGCATCAAGCAAAATCGTTATTTAACTAATGATACGGTGCATTTGCTATAAAAAAATTCACTATCAAGACCACAATCTCAAGAGATACAAGTAAGATTTACAATCCCAAGCAAGGTAGCATGTACATGTACATGTAGTATTGCTTCACTTACTCGTCTGATTTCAGTGTCCACACGGAGGTCAAAGGTGAAGCCGTCGGGCGGAGCTATGTAGTCGTCGGGAAATTTGGTGAGCCTCTCCGTCCTCTCGCTGTGGTAGTGTGACGTCAGGTTGGGCATCTGATTGGTCCGCACTCTGTCGAGGACAAACACGTGAGCCTTCCTCGTCGGGAGAATGAAGATACCAAACAGACCACGACTGTCACTGTGGAAAAAAAATATTAAAATGGTAATGTACGGAAACTTTAGGAAACTTTTGAGTCAAAATTGGTGACAATCGTTATGGCATATACCTGGCTGTACTTTGTATAATGGAAAATCTAGCCAGCTTTCAATGTACATGTACATGTACATGCATGTACACACTGTATGGCATGCATCACTAGACAATAGGTACATGTACATGTATGTACATGCACATGCATGTATGCACAGGTACCTCTGGCTGTGGTAGATGTAGATGTGCTTGCAGGACTCCTCCCCCTCGAGATAAGGGTGCTCGGCAACCGTCTTGAAGTCCAAATGGTCAAGCTCAAATGATTCAACCTCCTATAGGTACATGTACATGTAGAATAGTTTTCACAGGAATATGAAAAAAAATTAATCTTTCACTATTTTATCCTCGAGCCTAGAGTGTACAGTATGCTCATGGCAATTGAGTACTAGTCTAGCTATGGATTCTGAGGGATATAATGATTATACCACTTACCCCATTCAGGACCATTCTTGCAAACTTCTTATTGACGGCACAGACACAGCCGAGAGTGACAGCCACACGGAACAGCATGGGAACCTGGGTCTCGTATACCCCCTCTATCTCAGGAGCTGACAACTGAGTGGTTAGTTGACTGTATGTGGGGGGGGGGGGGGGGGGGGGGGGGGGGGGGTGAAGAACAAACCAAAGTAATATTATTAAAGTAAATGAGAAAATATCTTGTACATGTATGCCAGAATTGCATTAATTTTGTAACACAGATATTATTATGACATCTGTGCTCATACAATTAAAGTTCAAACATGTATACAAATTAGTGTGCAAAATTTATGTACAGTAGGCCCATGGTTTCTACATTAATACTATGCATGACTACCAGACAACCCTGTCTCTTACCCGGCATGCTCCATGAATATCTCCTCAGAGACACAGTACTCGTTGAGATTGAAGACGGGAGAGGAGCGAGGGAGAAACTTGGAGACACGCCTCCAGACAGTCCCCTCCCCCTTCAGCTCCTTAGACGTACGACAGTTGACGTAGAAGACTCGAGGAATGGCGAGCTTCAGCTGGTGAAGATCCTCACCTACCAGAGCCCAGACCGTGAATTGACCAGGAGTACTGGTCTCAACCACCTGACGGAGAGAGAGGGAGACAGACAGAGAGAGAGGGAGAGAGTGGAAGAGAGAGAGAGAGAGAGAGACAAAGAGAGAGAGGGAGAGAGAGGACGTACACATTGATAGCAAGAGTATATACTCTTGTTGATAGTAGCAGGGCTCCAAAGGGTATAATTTACCTGTAATATCTGCCATGGTAGCTCGACTAGTGCTCTATTCTGCTGTTGAAAGAATCCAGCAAGGTTGTGCGACCGTACACCTCCCCCTCCGCCAGAGTGGGTGTGGTCACTCTCCGTTCCACCACGCCCACTTCTCAGACCACTCATCTGTTGCTTTCTTTCATTTCTCTTTGCCTTCTGCCACTTCCACTTCTGCTTGTGGTAGGCAAGCCACGCCTTAAACTCCTCCTATAGATAAGTACATAATAGTGTTAGTATACGTATATTATTGTACATTTTGTGCGATATTTTCGAGGAAAAAATTTATTTCATAAAAATCTTCCCTCTCCCAAAATTTCCCATAAAAAATACATTAAGCTCCATAAGCTTACAGAAGCTTCACTTAAAGACTTTTTTGAAATGAGAAAGAGTCATAATATTATTATTAATGCCCTACATACCCTAGTGTTTCCCATAGGTGGGGCTGGTCCCAGCACTTCCCTCCACGACGATCGCTGTCTGGCGCCCAGCCACGAAGAGGAGGAGGTAGAGCTGGTGAGGGTGTGCTTGGTGACGGTGGGAGGCTGGGAGGACCTAGGAGAAGCACCGGCGAGGCGCTTATTCTGATGACCACCACTGCCGCCTATCATGTCCTCCACGTCTGGGGGAGAGGTGATGTCATCGTGATGTCGCTTGTTGGGCCTCGTTTCGTCAGTAGTCTGAAGCTCAGGATCCACATTCTCTGTGCCAGGATCCTGGAATGGGAATAGAAATCACATAGACCCTTACAGTGTAGTAAAGCTAAAGTAAATAATATACAATCGTCGTGTACATGTATATACATGCATCTGGGGCTAACCTGATCATTCTGAGTGATTGGTTTTTTAGCTGCTCGTTGAAAGAGTTCAGTAATCCTCTTTTGTTTGCAAACATCATCTCTTTCGTAGAGTTTCTTCCTGAGCCAGTCGGGGTGGGCCACTCGAGGTACGGGGTTGGGAACCTGAGGGTGAGTTGAACAAAGTATTACAGGCATCGTTAATGCAATGTTACATGTATAATAGAAAGATGGATTTCTTACTCCTTGCATGGCGGCAGGGATGGTGACAATCTTTTGTATAGCACTGCCCAATCTCTCAATGTAGTAATTCCAATCAAGAATCTGGTGAAGAACAAATCAATATAAGTCTCTCTCTCTTTCCTCTTTCTCTCTCTCTGGACTTACAGCTCTGATGTTGAAGTCATCGATGGCGGAACTCTTGAGCCATTTCCTGAGGAAGTGTTTCTTGACACTTGGTTCCGCCTGGAAGATGGCCAGAGGTATGGCTCTCTCAGTGACTGGGGATCCTTCTGGCTTTCGAGAGATGATGAAGCGACAAGATAGTCCAGCATCCTTCACCATCTGATCACCAAGGAACTATAAAGGAGAAAAAAAAAATTTTTTCAATAATTTGCACATAAATAGATGGCTAAACTTTCTCTTGCTAATTTCACACATGCATCATAATAATTATCACAAAAAAAAGCAAGGGTTTCTAGTTGATAAGCCAATATCATTCAAAGTCAGCTAGCAGTAAATTTTCTTAGAAAATCATCACTCCACATACATGTGCATGTAAATTCTAAAGGGGGCATCAACTGTATGCACACGTGTACACTACACCTCATACCTCAGCCAGTCTCTTAGCAGTGCTGATGGAGGTGCTCTTCTGTGCCCCATAGTCCTCCAGCTTCCTCGACATGCTCCGATTCTCCGATATCAACTCGAATAGCTCAGAGTCAGGCATGCTCTCTGCTTGACTGTAGAGGACGTCCAGCCAAAAGTCTGCCACACGGGCCACGGACGAGTACACCTCCTCGAGCGTGCCCCCGTTGAGAAATGCTTCGAATACGGAGGATTGGAAGTTTTTGATGAGCTGGAGTTCGCCCCTTCTCTTCACTTCAAATCCCTTGAGCTCAGCTAGTGTGCCATCCTCGTTAAATACAGCATATCTAGTGGGGAAAAAAATTCAAAACTTTAATTTTCATAGGTAAAAAAACATGCTAATGTAGGTTTGGGATTGATAAATCTACTGAATTCTGAATTTTCGTAAGATTATTTTTGCAGCCCAAAATTGACAAAAATTCACGGCAATTAAACTATTTTAATACCTTTTCTTCAGCTTCTTGCCTTCCTCCTTGGAAGCCGGGAGTATCATGGCGCGATAAGGACCGTCAACCTCAAAGAAGATAGAATTCTCACTTCGCTGCTCATAGACAAGATTTTCCGAGTCAACCAGTTCCTGGTACTGATCATTCGTGAAGTAGTCCTGCACCATGATATTGAGCATTGCCCCGGGGTAGGATATGGCCACACGAGGCTTTTTAGGGTTGGTGGTCAAAACTTCGAAATTCTCCGGGAAACTTCTCGGCAAGATGCACCAGATACCGTCTGTGTCCAATTCCAGGGGACGACTGGAATGAAATATCAGAATACAAGTATATCAGTCAGTAGACTCAGTACAATGTATTATTATGCATGGTACAAAGACTACAAGTATGCTCACCCGATCTGCTCAACGATCTGTCTTGCTTTAGTGATAATATTTGCGCCGGTGAAACACACTATGCCTGCCATCTCCATAGAGTACCACCGAGCACTGAGGAGGGTGGGAGGGGTGAGGGGGGGAGAGAGAGTGAGGGAGAGAGGGAGGGAGGGGGGATATCAGCTCTCTCTACTGACATGCAACAAGATGGAGCATGGGAATGGGACCTACCCCTTCCTCATGACGTATCCGTAGAACGAGTTGAGGATGCACTTGTGAGCCAGCTGGAGTGAGTCGTAGAGAACCTCCTTGTTCTTACAGCTCTTCACTTCCGCTGGGTCTCCCTTCTGCTTCGCCGCCTCGAGCTTGCGCTTCCAAACCTGTGACCCATCGCAAATTAGATTAAATAATCAAGCAGCTTTGATACATGTAATTACATACCGTAGATCGGGAAATGTTCATCGACGATCTTTCCCGAAATACGTGAAATATTTTGTGCATGTTAGTTAATACAATGATGTATTACGTATGTTTGTGTATGCGACAAAAATTAGACTACGGAAAAATTTAACAAGCGAAATATTTTACCGGCGAAAATATCCCGATATAATGGTCTATACCATATACATGTAAATCTGCAATTTAGATAGCTAATGGTGATTTGTAGCTTTACCAGACTCTAATGATTCAATACCAAACTGCTACTGATTGAATACCTTCAGTAGTCCCTTGAATTTGTATCTCCTGTCCCTGAACGCCCTAACGGTGTCCACGTAGAAAGAGTTCTCTCTCTGGCAAATGGTCGTTGGCTTCTTCACCTCCTTTGTCACTCGGACACGCTTGTACGCCTTACGACAGTACTCTGCATAAAGTCAGCATAAATCTAACACAGATACAATGTACATGTACATTGTAGAGGGATTAATTATCAATTGCTGATCTTCGGAGGGGGGGGGGAGGGGGGTTTCAGACAAATTCTAATAATTTAGGAAGGGGGAATCAACTCTCAAGGCTAAGAAATCACTCTGCTCCCCACCATCAAAATGTACATGTATTTGTCCTACATGTACATGTACATGTACCTGCTAGTCTTTTCTTCTCCATGCCAGCCTGCTCTACGGGGGGAAGGGAGTGGAAACTTCTCGGGGGGTCCCCTGGCCTCTCCGGGGGGAATGTCTCACTCTCCAGCTGGAGTCGAATACTCTGGAGCTCATTTCGACTCGCAGGCACTAGTAAAAAAAGGAGATCATTAAATTTAACGTAATTTTCCCATACTTGCCATATTGTATGGAAATTTTAACAAAGTAGTTTGGAAGATTACTTTTCAGTGATTGAGTTCTCGGTTGGGGATCCATACTAGAACTAGCAATTTAGCTACATGTAGATCGTGCTAAACCAACCCGGACATTATCTTTCATTATAAATTTTCATTATTGAAAGATAATGTCCGGGTTGGTGTAGCACGATCTAACTAAATTGCTAGTTCTAGTTTGGAAGATTAGTTAAACTTGATCTGGTGGATTAACTTACTGAAATCTCCTCTCCACATCCACTCCATTGGTCTCTGGCAGGTGGCCCCTGGACGATTGAAGTCACATGACGCACACGTGGCCTCGTTAACGATGGCCGATGGTTGAAGCCGATTGGTCAGAATGATGTTGGGGTACATGGCTCCGACGTCGAGATGGTAGATCATCGGATTCTCCAGGCGGTGGGGGGTGTCCCTCAGGGCATACAGCTTCTCTTTGATTTCTGGACAAAGAAGAAATTATAATACATGTATATTATTCTCTCATTGGGAACTATTGTAGAATAATGTGAAAAAATCAGCCATAGTTATCTTTGGCTCATCTATAATAAAAGTATATACCATAATTCGCGTTAATTTCGTTCACAAAATTTTTGTGCTAGAAATATTCATGTAACAATATTTTCGTCAACTTAAAGTGCACGCCATATATTTGCTGTATAAGTTAGTACAGGTAAATTATTTTTGCATAAAAAATTTTCATCACCTTGCGCAAAACAGAAAATTTTTTAACAATGAAATTTACGTAAATTGCAGTACTACTCTTTCATACATACCCTGGCAGACTTCTTGTAGATTTGTGACCTGCTCAAGAGGTATCTTCTCTTCGTTGACTATGGCATGCTCCATCGTACGCTCAACGCTGTCTGCAAGAAGCTGGCACATCTCGGGGTTCTAACGATAGGGGCAGAGGTATATGTACATGTAATTAGGGAAGCAAAAAATACATGTCCAGTGTTCTCCCCAGGAAAAATTTAAGGCATGATAGTAGGGCATAGCTTGGGTGGAGACTGTGGCCACATCAAAGCTTATGGATTAGCACTATTCCCACATCAAAGGGAATTCTGAACTGGGGAGAACACTGCATGTAAGGAAGAGAAGCATGTACACTGTACACTGTATTAGGGTAGCAGTGTGAAAAAGAACTGGGGGGGGGGGGGGGGGGGGAGAAGCAGGGAGAAGCACCCAAGCACTAGGCTAGCACATCTCAGGTTTTGGACAACAGGAAAATGTGCGATTTAAAATGAAAGCACATGAAAATCTTCGGTGTTAGACTGACAATTTTGAATCTGCATGAGATGTCACTCCTGAAGACTCCAGACTCCAGTGCCTCCACATGGCCACCAACATACGTCTCAGAGTCCAACAGGTGACCATCGGGGGTCAGCTTGTTCAACACCTGGGATACAACAAACAAGAGCATGTGACCTCAAAAGTTGCTAAAATATTATACTAAAACTGATGAAAACACAAACTCTTCTGAAATCAATTGCACTTCATGCATATCATGGATACCGTAGTTAATCTAATACAATGTATGATCCAATCTAACATAAGAAATTAGCATTTACCTATTCTCATAATGAATATATATGGAGTGATTGACGACCTTTACCAGAAAATTGTGCATTTTTCAAAATTATTTTTTTCCATACATAGTATTAGATTAAGTACGGTATGTACATGTATCATTATATGTATTATGGTGTGTCATGGATACTCTACATGCAGTAACGCCTCATAAACTCACAGCCTCCTGTTTGTTGGGGAAGACGATGTTTCCATGGAATGCCTGCACCATGAGCAGCGTCTCACAGAGTGTGCCCGACCCCTTCCTCAGGACCTCGTCTGGCTCCATCGGGATGATCGTGCAAAGGGCAAAGATGAATGGATGAACATACTTCATATAGAGGTAGAAGGTTGCCACGGCGTCGGATACAGAGTAATTGGCCAGACCCTGAGGAGATCAAGTGATCGATCAACACTAGTACAATGTAATAGGCACAAAAATATTTAGCAGTATCATCATGATGAATTATTTTTTATTGAGAGAAATAACGCCAGATTGGTGTAACACGATCTAGCTCATAGGGATAATGAAGCAGCAATCACTTGATTACATGTACATGCACATGTACCTGTGGGTCCTCACATGCCATTCTGCACATCTCCTCCGGGTCCAGCTCTACCGGGTCGTAGCGAAGCTTGGCCTTCGTCGTGGCCTTGAGGTTCTGGCTACCAACCGGAAGGTAGCTGTCTCGCTTTACCCACCTAGGAGAGAAAAAGAATAGACTTCAAAAGCCTTATCTTTCATCATTACAGGTAAATTTTAAGCTTGCCTGAATGCATCCATGTGTATGCAGGGACGTGATTTGTACTCATTCTGACTGTCGGGAGCAAAGCCAATCTCATCCACCATACTGATGCCATGAAACTGAGCACGGGCATCCACAAATGGCCTAAAAAGAGGTGGGAGGGGAGGAGAGAGAGAAAGAGAGAGAGAGAGAGAGAGAAAGAGAGAGAGAAGGGAAGAGAGAGGGAGTGGGGAAGAGAGAAAGCAAAATCTTAACAAAATTACAACACACACAGAACTCACATGAGCTCACCAATCAAAAGAGTCTCCATTGTACGTGACCATGATGTTTGGCTTGACGTCGAGAATGTGGTCGAAGAATTTCCTCAGGAGGGAGGCCTCATCAGGCTCGTTGAAAATGATGAACGGACCCTCATACTCCGGCTTAGGGGTGTACTCAAAGTCCTCCACGTCAGCTCCAATTACCTCACGGTTCGTGATGAGGTAGCCCTGGAGTGGTGGAATGGGAATGGAGAATGAGGAATCGGAAATGAACTAAGATTGGAGGCCATAGCAATAATTATATCAGGGACACCCCCCAACTAACAACTAATAAAATTAGTTCAGAGGGAGTCCACTTTGGATAAATAATTAAAATCGCCCAGAGAACTTACCTGTCCGTCGATCATGTATGATATCATCATTACGCTATCACTACTGGGGTCGGGAAACTTGAGCGGGAGTTTAGTCGTCTCGATATCGTACGCCAGCACCACAGGCTCGGGACGATCCGGCTCCTCCTCGACCAATCGGATTTCAGGAGGCTCGGAGCCACGCCCCCTGACGTAGTACCAGTGTCCGACGTTGATTTTTAGATCTATGGCGACCCTGACATGATAGGGGACATCATACTCACGAATGTCTGTGATGTTGTCCATCTGGTCCGTCACACGAGAGGGGGCGTGGTGGAGGGTGTGGCTTCGGACTGGGTCACCACTATGCCTGTATATAGGAAAGCATACCATCACACACATTATGAGTAGTTCAGACTACCAATTATTACCCTATATTGGTCAGAATTTATTGCAATCTACATTACATGTAGTTTATGCTTTTTTTAGCAAATTATATTGTCTATAGAGCAAAATTGACCAAAAAAACCAATATATTTCTCCACTGACCTAGTTGTGAAGAGTGTAGGGTCGTAGGCTGATCGAGCCTTCTCCCTCTCTCTGTTCTTCTTCACAGCCGGGAGAACATCTCTCTTGGCCTTAATCAAATCCTCGACGGAGTGGAACCTCAGCTTAAGGTAGCGACCCTTCAGCCCGACCAGGTGGTTCAAGAGGTCAAGGTCCTCCTTGTCGACCATGTCAATGCCGGCTAGACGACCAGACAGCTTACGACTCAAGTAAGAGCTCACCTCGCGCTCAGTGTCCTGGAGCACATGTGTGTGTACATGTACATGTATGTGATGTACATGTACATGTATACATGTATGTGGAGTGAATATGACAAGTAGTGTGTATTATACTAATGTGAGTGGCGTGGCTAAATAAATCACAAATACGTAATACTGACGCTCTGTCTTCAAGTACAAGTATTGAGAATGGTACACGTAAATTAAGTTAATGACGGTAGATACAACTAAGCACCTATGTGGCTCTGCCTTTTGCTTAAATTAGGTTTGCCTGAGCAGGCAGTGAGATGGTTTTCCCCTTAGGTTTGGATTGGTAGTAGAAGATAAACCTACTGAATTTTCATGTACCACAATCTGTACATGCATATACTCCTTATTATTATTGTTATGCTGCCATAATTGTCATCCTCACCTTCTTAGTGGCAATGTAGAAGTAAGGTTGGAAAGGCATGGTGGCCTTGAACCTCTGACCATCCTCCTCGATGAAGTAGAAGTCTACAGCACTCACTAGACGCTTGTTCTCATCCAGAATATCAGCCTGAGAGGGAAAGAGAGAGAGAGGGAGAGAGGAGAGAGAGAGGGGGGGGGGGGGCAGGGTAAAATTGTGGTATGTGTATCTTTACTACCTTCACATACAGGGTGCATGTTAATGAGCCAGCCCATCCTGTCAGTGGTGGAGAGGTAGCGCTCAAAACCAAATCTGGCATCAATTTCATCACTTCTTTGAGCTCGAGCATGCCGATTCAACGCCGAAGAGTCCTCCCTGAGGAAAAAAACCCGGTGTACAGGTATTAAAACAACATAAGAACACAACTATTATTGTATGTGAGTAAACCCAAATTATTACAATTTTGGTGTAAACTGCACAAAGCTTTGAAAAACTTTGCTGGTTAACCTTTCCTGCTGTCTGCTGCTCTTTAGTACGGGTAGACCCGTCTCACCATCTACCTGGACACGCTCACTCATGCCTCCTCTCCTGGCCTCACACTTTGAATTGATGAGTCAGCTATTTTTTACCCGCCAAATTTCCGCGCGCGCCAATCGGCCGCGCCGCGCGTACGCATGCGCATAACTCATTACATAATTATGTCATATGTCCACTTAGTCTATAAGCTTATTATGGACATATACACCACATACACACTTGAATGACTTCATCTAATGAGTTATGACCAAATTAGGGCATAAAAAATAACGTGCACACAATAACATACAAATCAGTGCTCAAAACTATCAAGAATAATATGAAAATAATTTCCCAAACTCAACTAAATAAATAATATTTAAGACATTACATGCCCTACCACATACATTCTACTCGTCCTTTAACAGTACAATATCCACATTATCGTGGGCACCTTGAAGCAACATTTCTCCTTGGTACGTGATAATCTTCTTGCGCTTGGCAGCCCTCAGTGTCCCCACTAAGGCCTCAAATAAATTGGCACATTTATCGTCAGAAAATAGAACCCCAAATTTGACAACCATTTGCCCATCAGCATTGGGGGAGCCAAGTCGCTTGATCTCTTGGACTAACAACTGTACTTCGTGTTCGACATTCATGACTAGCAGATCAATCTACAGAGATACCTGCATTGAGAGTAAAGGAGATAGTAGGAAATTACAATATCAGTGATATTTGATATTCACACTTTGTTCTGGTACATTGGATAGACAAACTTTACATAGGCTACTTTTTTGAGACTAGCTGTACTCACACTCACAAAAATTATAGATAGCTACTCAGGAGCTTGACTGATCTGATGCTCGAGCTAAAAGCAGGGCGCAGGCGATACGGAGGGGTACCCGGCGATAAAAGGAGCGAGATACTAATTTGGCACATACCAAACAAGACCGCAAGTTCATTGACACACGTCAATAACATTTTTATACACTGAACATAACTCACCGGCTCGTGTAACAAAACAGATGGGCTCCTTTTAGAGTCTAAAAGATCTCTAACCAAGAGTAACCAAGTCAAATGCTGGTCACTTCCTAGTATGGCATTGTAACGGTCTGCTACACGCATGGCAAAAGTGTGATTTTAGGGGGCGTGCCGCATGCGCACAAGATCTCCCAGATGAGTGGGCGTGGCTTTCATGGGATAGCGCTAGGACAAAATTAAAAATGGGCGACCTCGTGGAGGGGATCGGAGACGAGGTGCTACTGTTTGGAGCCTTCCTTGCGTTAACAGCATGTATCGTGATCGTGGTGAACGTTTGGCAAGGTCGGTCGGGTCGTGATAGACAACCTCGGACTTCTCAAGGCAAGTACTTTGAAGGCCTGGCCATAATGAGGGGGCTTTTTAAATTATCTAGGCTGGATCGGATCATAGCATGATGGTTGGATTTTAATATTGGAGTATATTCAAAGGATTTTACTCAATTAGGTACAGGAAACCAACAGAATGCCAGTACCACAGAGCCTCAAGAACTAGACACTTCCAATTCAACCTCACAACAGTCAACTTCAGCTCGAGTCCCACCCCCATCATCTGTACCTTCTGATGGAACTGAGTTGAGATCTCGGCTACGAAGCTCAGCTGCTTCTCAGACTGGGGACAGCAGCCTGAGTGGTAGCGGTGGGACTTCTCGGAGGGTGGCTGAGTCAGAACAACTGAGTCAGCAAAAAGAGGAGGGAGGGGGAGGAGTGGGAGGAGATGATTCTCTCATCACCATTCGGCTGATCATGTATGGCTCAACGACAAAGTCGGTTCAAGTCAGCCCAACCACCACGCTGGCAGATATGAGAAGGTACAAGAAATTGTTACATCACCATACCATTATTATAACACTGTGACAATGTCATTGTTCTTATTTATTTGCTATAATTATACCTACAGGGCACATTTCAGTCAAGAGATTTCAGAGAATCGCCCAGTGAAGTTCATCTACCAGGGACGAGTTCTCAACGATGAGTCTGCCACCCTGCTTAGCCTCAATATCACTGATGGTTGCCCCATACATGTGCACGTTGGTAGGCCTCGTGAAACACCGCAACAAAGGGCCGAAAATGAACAGCGACATGCCAACGAGTTTCTAGATCTCTCTCGATTCTTTGTGCCACTGTTTGGTGTGATTCTAGGCATAGCTTGGGTGGGCTTGTTCTGTTATCCTAGTATCTTCACTCTGATTACTAAGTTGTTTCTGTTCTTTTTGTCAGTTGGGTATATCTTACTGGCTTATTCTACATCTTTTGCTTGAAAATATTTTTTCCTTAAAATTTAATAGTAATAATAATAATTGTTGGGAATGACTAACAAGTTAATAATAGCTACCAATACATGTCATTGTAGTATTCTTGCTCACTGGAATCATCACTGTAGCTATCTGTGTAATAATATGACCCTGAATCATTAGTGATATGATCAGGGAGGGTTATACCCCGATGGTATGAGAGATGAAATCGCTCCTGTTCAATTTTTGCCTCATTCTGTTCGCGAATCTTGCGTTTTTCCCAGTATGCTGTAGCTGCTACTATCACACTCACACTCTTGTATCGAGGCTTGTTGAAAGAATCAATGATCAACTGAGTACACTTAGTGCAGGGAAAATTCCATGAGTAGAGGATAAAGCACTTTGGTGGAATCCCGCGACTGTGCCTCATGAATCCATTCCATAGCTGATCCAAATGTTCAAAAATCTCTTTTTCAGCATGGTGGTTAGCATTAATATCAGGCCTTGCAACTATGTAATTATGGTATTCCTTTTCATTATCGGGCATAGATAAGTTATCATTGTTAATAATGGGTGGATCATAAGGATGGAATTTCATTTGACTAATGTTTCTCAGATCTTCATCAGTCACCAATACTAAGACAGCAAATTGATTCTGACGACCATAGAGTCTCTGTTTTTCAAATTTAGGAACTATTACATGCCTAATGAAATTATCAAAATCGTTAGGAGCACCAATCATACTTCTTACTTCATTCTCATGATAATGTGTATGATCAGACTGTGATTCATCCTTTTGGTCTTGAGTCATACTTTTTCTCACGGTTGATGCCTCCTCATTGTCCTCAAGTTCACCATTAAATTCATCACAAGGAGACTCCAAGGGTTTAATAATATTATTTTCAACAGCAGTGGTAGCATCGTTATATATAGTTTGCCAGTTGTCCAATGTGTTACTCTTGTCTCCATTCTCATCTTTTTGATGATCATCAGAATCTGATTGAATCCAATCTTGAGCTTTCTTGCTAGTTAAAGTGATTAAAGAATCAGAATGGTTTGGCCGTACTCTGTTTGAATGGCAGCACCTTCCAAAACACTGACCCATAGTTAATTTGTTGTATTACTTCGACCGCTTCTTTGATGCACCGCGTAGCATGTATGCTAGCTACAAGTTGCTGTATGTATCTGCATGCATACATGCTTTATAGTCCTGGAATATCAGCATGCACCATGATGAGGCAATTTGTGGCAAGCTAGCAGCCTAGTATGTTTTGGTAATCAGAAGTACCAGGAATACAAAATTCATTAATGTACTAGGGGTGATCCTAGATGTAGTTCAATTGTATTCATTATGCATGCTCGGCATGAAAGGTATGCTGAAATCTGTTATTCAAGGCAAAAGAATGTGCTTGATCAGCAAAATTCTATTTAATTTAGGGACCACAAGATGGTGGACTATTATCTGGCGATCCTTGGCATTATGGGACTTATAATACTTATCATCCTTGCTTACAATCTCTACAAGAAGATTATAGAATGTTGGAAAGTGATTGAGATGAATAAATTCAAAGAGTTTATCAAGGACAAAGTGATCCCGACATTTAACGAACAGCGCCAAGGAGAAAGTGACGATAGATTTGCTGTTCTGCTGTTAGCAAGTAAAGCAAGCTTGTGGGGACTCAAAAATAGCTCATTCAAACGTGTGCATACAAGATTCTTCAGTAACCCTTTAGTCGATCCTTCCTTTCCTTCTTTCCCTCTTGAAAATGAGATCAAAAACTACATCTGTGCTAGAGCTGATCATGAGGAAAAGCACCCTGAGAGTATCATACTTGAAAGATTTGATGAACTTAAAAAAGCTTACCAGGAGCACTGCGATAAGAAAGTGAACTGCGCTCTGCTCTACTCGTGGAAGCTACCTTGTGCACGCTGTGTGGATGAGATTCTTGAAATCTTTGCCAACCGATACATGTACGTTGTGATTGCTTACTCTAAAGACAGCAACGCTATAATTCAGCTGTCAACAAGCTAAGGAGTCACGAGCTCAACGTTATTGAAGTACCTTACAACCGTTTCCCAAGAAATTCCAACAGATGTTGTGTTCAATAGTAAGGTTGGCAGGAGTCATGCCTATGACATTCGCTAGTAAAATTTCCGGTAGCAAGTAGTATTGGCCATATAAATATTATTGCAGTGGTGTCGCCAGGGGGGTGCATGTGGGTTCATTTGCACCCAATCCATGCACCTGTGCACCCATCCTATGCATGACATTGTATAGTTTTGTTGTTTGCCTATAATTATAGCCTGTCACAGTATGCATGTTTCACTACACTGTCACAGCCAGTAATGTATTATGTCATGTAGATGGGGTGATGCATGCCTGTGGTGCTCTAGTACAGTTTGGCTGCTATCAACATAGGGGTCTGTGATGCTCTAGTACAGTTTGGCTGCTATCAACACAGATAAGTGAGAGTGTGTGTGCCCATCCTTGTTAAGCTAAGAACTATCATGTACTATCACTACATATACATAGACTGTCTACAAGGGATAGTAGCTACCTATAGCTAGGTTAGTACATGCACAACTATAGTAGGGTTTCCACACAAAATACTGAAGTTTTTCAAAACTTCTCAAAACTCTGGTAGGACGAAGATGTTCTTGGACTGACACTAATTCTCACTCCAGGTCACGCCCCCATGTTCATTTGCTGAGATATCGAGACTTTAATTATTCTCCAAATTTTGGCAAAATTCGCCAAAACGTGGGGTACCATCGTTATACAGTATGGTAAACGCTTCCTCATGCTGTCACTGGATGAGGACGATCATTTAGTAAGGCAGCCACAATAAATCACAGGTTGGAGCATATTAACCATCTGGCATGACAATTTCGCCAAAAAACGCCAAATTTTTGTATCTCCATGTAAGAGTAATTTTGCACAGTATCATTCGAGATTTAGGGACCGTCCCAGTAGGCTAGCTAAATGCCGCAAAATGAGCGGCTTTTGGAAAGTTTGATTTTTTCGTTGGATACCCTAACTATAGTACTATACACTTCTGGACCAGCTTTATGTTACCCACCTGTGCAGTTACTTCAATAACATGCACCCAGTTAAACAACTAGCTAGAAACGCCACTGTATTATTGTATACTATCTCAAATATACAATGTCATAATTATGCAAGAAATGACGTAACAATGATGGTCTCGTGCCCCGACCATACCCGACAACCTCAAGAACTAGAGACTAGAGATCCTTTCAACCGAGTCTTGGAGGTTGTCTTTTTAAGTTTTAGTATGCCTATCCTGGAATTGTGGCAGCAACACTCAACTGCGATATGATATTATCGATTATCGTGGTAGCCGTGATCATTATAATTTTGATCGTACTGGCTGATAAAGATCCGCCGCCAAGAACTACGCTTACCGCTGATACTGATAACCGGGCCTCTATGTCTATTGACGCTCGACCTGGGAATACAGTGCAGCAGGATCACGATCAAAATATTCATTCTCAGATACCTACCGTGTGTGTTACTGACAGTATTATGGTAATAGGTAGAAACGATGATACCTTTTGGTGTCCACCAACGAAGAAAGAAGAAGTGGGGGGACTGGTGCCTATCAAAGCAGGAAATGATTTCAATTCTTTCATCCACGATTACGTAATTCCTACATTCTGCTTTCAGAGAGTGAGGGGTCAACAGTTTGCTGTAATGTTTCTAAGCAACTACGATAAGCACAATATTCACAAGACACAGTTTGGTGAGTGTAGCTATAATATATTGTTATTACAGCTACTTACAAACATTCATTTGTACAGATCCTCACTGTAGAGTGTGTCCTAGGGCACTTGTTGATCCAAATCAATCACATTTTCCTTGTTACGTATTCCAACATCAGATTCTGGGAAATTATATTGTTGCACGGCCTGTCCGAAATGAAAACAAAAGACATGCTGAACAGGTTTTATTGGATGCGCAAGGAATATTAATCAGCAATTACACTCAGAATCATGGACAACAACCTCAACTGATAGTCCTTTACTCGTGGCTAATGCCATGCTACAATTGTACAACACGGATAATTAAAACATTTAAAAACTGTAAGACCAGAGTGATGGTTGTATATACGTCTCACAGTCAAGCTAAAACGATGAAGTGGGACAAAAAGAGATTGGAGCAGGCCAATATGACTGTTATTCGTGTCAAGTACAATCGTCAACTTCCTTCTGTTAAACGTTAGTTATTGACAACTAACGTTTCCATAATTGATATTATTATTGTAAGCACCATCAATATGTAGGAGTGCTACTAGTGTTTAAAGGATATTCATCACTACCTCATTCTTGTGTGTTTCCTAATGTATCTTTCATCTTTGAACATGCGTGTGTGTGCAACACTTATAATGTACTGTATTCATTATCATTATAGATTATTATTAGCTTTTCCCAGTATTTCTCATCTTGATATTACATATCATCAAGGAGTCTATAAGCCATAGCTACCCTTTACCGCCTCCAATGCGCATGCGTAGAGTAGTCCTGTCACGGGACGATATAGCACCACAGAACAAGATGGAGAATGCTGCATCGGCAGGCATACCAATAGCTTTCGTGGCTCTATTTGCAGTCTGCGTGTATCTAATCTTCCGACAATCCTCTCATCGGCGACGCACCCGTGATTCACGCCAAGATCTTCATCATATACACGTAAGGGGGGTGAAGGTTGATATAAAAATTATAATCATGGGCGGACTGTGCCAGACTGCATCTGATTTGATCCATCCTCATTTAAATTGAACTGGGCACACCATAATAATATTATACAATACGGCCAGTGGTGCTATTAATGCTTGACTCTCCATACCATTTAGGGTCCAGCAAACTTGGTAGAATTCATCAATGTTGAAGTGGTCCCCAAGTTGAGGGCCGAAAATGAATAGCGACATGCCAACGATCTCTCTCGATTCTCAGTTTTGTGCCACTGTTTGGTGTGATATTAGGCATAGTTTGGGTGGGCTTGTTCTGTTATCCTAGTGTCTTCACTCTGATTACTAAGTTGTTTCTATTCTTTTTGTCGGTTGGGTATATCTTACTGGCTTATTCTACATCTTTTGCATAGTTTTTATGTTGTTGTTACACCCGCGTGATATTGCGCATGCGTGGAAAGAATCATGCGCGTGACATCATTATTGCTTAATAATAGTTTACGACTCCGAGCCTGATTCAAACTTCGGAAGTAGAGCAGGGCAATACCATGGATTATATAGCTTTAGCCGTTGGAGCTGCAGCAGCTGTAGGCGTCGGCATTTACTACCTATTAAAACAACATGATGAACAGCAGGTACATGTAGCTTTACCAGTTCGTAGACCCCAATTGCCGCGGCAACCTCAGGCCGGATTTCAACGCGGCGCGGCTCGAGCAGAAAGTGAAGAAGTACTGGTACCGGGGAAATACAGAGTGAGTCAATCAGTATATTAAATATATCATTAAACCATAGATCATGAATAAACGTATTCTGAATCAGTGAAAATTCTACACTCGAGAGTTGACTCAACTTGAAACTGAACTATAATATTATGTACAGGCACCGCGGAAGCTGGAACGTTTCATTCAAAATCAAGTGATTCCAAGTTTAAATTTGCAAAGAGACGATCGGAGTAGAGATCAATTTGCAGCTGTGATACTCAGTGACAAGGATTTAGACCAAATCAATGAGCTACGGTTATGTAAGTTAATATAGGTAGCTAGTAGCAAGAGTATATAATTTGCTAGTACACTGTTAGCCTCGTCCCCGTTGAGAGGGGCCTGGGGACGAGGCTAGTACACTGTAGCTATTTAATACACAATGAGAGAACGTTTATGCCAAGCCTTTAATTGTCTCTCAAATGGACCACACAATGTCATACAGATGCAAATAACGGCCAACTAGTGAACTCCAATGAATGTTCCCATCCAGACAGCTCCAACCTTGTAAACTATATAGTGGCACGCCCAGATCATGATCGACATACCCGTCATGCAGAAGAGGTGCTTCTTGACAGGTTTAATGAACTATGGCGAAATTTTGGACGACGACCTTCTCTCATTCTGATCTTCTCCTGGCTTATGCCTTGCAACGAATGTACTGAAGATATCATCAATAGGCTTGGGTAAAAAAAAAACATTACAAACTTAATATTCCCACTGGGAATTTTATACATTGATAGTCATTGCATGCATGGCTTTATCCGTTTGATTGTAGACATAGCTTCCCAGGTTTACCCGTATAATTATCCAATAGGTACTTGTGTGCACAACACCAGGTGATTGTTGTGTTCAGATCAAATTACCCACTGTACACACCCCAAGTGAATGAAGAGAACAGAGGGAGGCTGACTGAAGCAAATTTCAGAGTTTACCATGTCAGCTATATTGAAAATCTTCCCAGGAACTAACTATTATTGATTACTGGAACCCCTTGCTATAATATAGTTTGCAAACATAGATAGACTGATAGCTATAGATGGAATAGCCATGCAAAGGCATATTGAATTAGATGGTAAATATTATTATAGCTAGTAGCCAATAATAATGTAGCTCCTAGTGTAGAAATCAGATTGGTAGTCTTGTATCACATTGTGCTGAATAGCAATAGTCTGGTAGCATTAAGAAATTTTGGATCCAAATGCCATGTAACAGTTCCGGTTGTACCAAACTTCTCATCCAGAAATTTAAAACCTGTCCATGCAAAGTTATTGTTGCATACAATAATGACTGGACAAAGGCTATTTCAGACAAGGAGAATGAAGAAAGCAGGAACTTACTACATAGAACTGGCATTGATGTGTACCAAATTGGCTATAGATTCATCTTATCTTCACTACAACATTAATTTCGATTCAGTTATTATTAGGAGGTCTCTATATGATTTAGATGGAAGATCAAAGGACTCTAATAATTTAGAACGAGGGTTCTATGGAAGGCCTGAGGTCTTCTAAATCACATAGAAATCAACTAAAATTGTTAATACTAAAATCAAGTATAATATAGATCATAGTTTTGTACACATTTCTAAAGCCAGAGGGCAAAACTTGTACTAGGTGCATGAGTAAGAAGAACTTGTATATCACATAACACTGCTGTTATAGATACCTCTCAATGATTCAAAAGGCAGTATTTGTTACAACTATGAACTTTGAATAGGAGGGTACTACCATTAGACTAAGTGTGTGTGTACTACAATACAGATAATGTGTAGCACATGTTCCTCGAGCAGTTCCTGGTATGATATTGTTTACATTATACAATAAACTACACAAGGTACTAGCTACTGCACTATAGCAACAATTGTGCATGACATTGTATGTTTATAATGCTATACAAGGTGCATGCTAAGGATGATTGTATACTTATAGGCTTTATATATACAAATTAGATAGTGCTGTATTATATTGCGTTGCATTATGCTCCCATAGGAAGCATAGCTTTTAACTAGTCAAGCATACATAATATTATATAATATCTTGTATGTATGTACATAATTGTATATACTAGGAGGTTAATTCCTCAGATATCTGTTGTGAGTGCTTTTCATTAGTGCCACCAACAACAGTTGGATAGAATTATACTGCCTGCTTGTCTTAGAAGCAGCCAGTGTGCCTTATAGAGTAGCTACAGCACTAGCTAAGTGATTCTTTCCTGCTGCATAGTTAGAAAGGTATATATATGTAGCTAGCTCCTTGTATAAGCTCAACAGTTACCTTAGAGCAATATCATGGAGCATGTACTTTTAGCTGGAGCCGCTATTGGCACTGGTATTTACTACCTATTATGCACCTATCAATGTAATGCCCCACTACCCCCCTCCCGGGCACCATAGGGGGCAAGGTGGGGATTTGACTAATTAACTTGTCAACTTCCCATATAGGAGGGGCCAGCCTGGTCCGTCAAATCCCTCCATCCACGGTGGGGAAACTATAGGGGATTTGACGAATATCAAATATATGCCTGTCAAATGCCCCTGTATGGGGCTTAGGTTTCTACGTCAATCCCCCTATGTTGGCCCCTATTGTGCCCGGGAGGGGGGTAGTGGGGCATTACATTGATAGGTGCATTACGACAACATTGGCAGCAACAACATCCTGCTCAACCACGCCAAGCTCAGACTGGCGCTCACGTGGAAAGTGAAGAAGTACCATGCAGTGGACTTCAGGAAGTACAGAGTAAGCCAATCAGTAATGAAGTAATCAGTGAAAACCTTACACCTGAGGGTTGATTTAAACTGAACTATAATTATACAGGCACCTTGGAAGCTGAAACATTTTATTCAAGATCATGTGATTCCAAATTTAAATTTGCAAAGAAAAGATCAGTTTGCAGCTGTAATTCTGAGTGATAAGAATTTAAATCAAGTTGATAACCTTCGGTTAAGTAAGGGAATTACAATTTCATATAATTTGTAACTTATCTGTCAGATGGAGCACAAAAGTTATAACACGCCTGGCAGTAGCTTTAATCTACTACGGCATCATAGGTGGGATACACCTAATTATCCTATTAAAGGCTCTGTATAAATAATAATAAATACATACACAAATGCCAACAGATGCAAATAACGATCAACTGGTGAATTCTGACAGATCCTCTCATCCGGATAGCCCCAACCTTAAAACTACATAGTGGCACACCCAGATCGCACATGGGTCATCATGCAGAAGAGGTGCTTCTTGAGAGGTTTAATGAGCTATGGCAAAAATTTGGACAATATCGACGACCTTCTCTCATACTGATCTTCTCCTGGCTTATGCCTTGCAACAAGTGCACTGAAGCAATCATCACTAGGCTTGGGTAAATTCCCACTGGGAATTAAATTGTGTATTCATTACATCCCTAGTAGCAATTTACTTTTTCTGAAACAAGCAATATTATCCCAGTAAGGGTATCGAATCATGAAATTTGGCACAGATATAGGTGAATATGCATGGAAAATGATTCTGTAAATACTTTAAAGTTTGTCATCTCTTTCATTTTCAAGTTATTCCACTTCAAAGCATTTGATGATTACGTAACATTGCATAACTCAAGTATGCTACTTACATACTTAGTCTGTGACCCTTTACCACATACAATGAAGCTACTAGGGATGTGGTAATCGTTTCATATTTATATTGGCTACTCACTAGTTCATACTTGTAATTCCACTTTAATAGGAACTTATGTGCACGATACCAGGTGATTGTGGTGTTCAAATCAAACTACCAACTATATACCCCGGAAGTGAATGAAGAGAACAGAGAGAAGCTGACTGCAGCAAATTTCAAAGTTTACCGTGTCAGCTATGCTGAAAATCTTCCCAGGAATTAATAATAGCTAGCTAGGCATAATATATTATAGCTTGACTGGACCCTTTATCATAGCTGCATACATGTATAGATCCAGATGCATAGCATACTAAGTTTATATATATAGCCAAGACTAGCTAGTATAGTTATGTGGCAGACAGATTGGTAGTTTCAGACAATTATACTGCCTCTAATAATATAGTACATTCTTAGATCTAGCTACTGCATGATACTGTATAAACATAAATAGTTGCTTTGGATATGATAATTTTGCTTTCACCTTAATTACAATCACCATGATGACATTGTTGTATAATAACGACATTCATGGGTGTGCCCTTAACGCATGCGCGGTAATTAGGGGGTGTAGCTATTGATTTTGCCCGCGCTTTGGCCACCACAGGAAAAAATGGTGAGTCAGATCTACAACACTGAGTTGCACTAATCTTTTGTTTTTTTTTCTTCTTTAATAGCTTCAGCATTAGCTAGATCTACATGCTGTAGTCTATGAATAACTGTTTTAGTATAAAACAGATATCAGATCATCTCAGTGACATCAGCTGCAGAGGCGTGTTTATAGAGTAGCTGGATATAGTACGTAGGGTCCCTTCGTCCACCAAGGGGGTTCCATGACTTCATCAGGGATCGAGTCGTCCCAGCCTTCAAGGAACAGAGAGGCATCAACCAGAACCAGTTTGCCGTCTTGCTCATGCTGTGTTAGTTTCAGAAGAGGAATTTAAGCATCTTGATTCGATGACATTTCGTCCCTCCAGGGAACCTCTTACCGACTGCCTAGAAGTCTCAATGCCATCGGAAAGAAAGTGGTAGCTATAGAAACGACATCGTAGCGAGGTATGAGAGTGTCAGAGAAAGCAGTGATGAGCGGCTGACCCTGAGGGGGAGGGGACGATTCTCTTATTACCATTTGGCTGATCATGTATGGCTCAACGACAAAATCGGTTCAAGTCAGCCCAACCACAATATGAGAATGTACAAGAAATTGTTACATCACCATCCATAATTATACCGTTAGCTATTATAATATTATTATAACACTATGACATTGTTCTTATTCAATTATACCTACAGGGTGCATTTCAGTCAAGAGATTTCAGAGAATCGGCCGGTGAAGTTCATCTATCAGGGACAAGTTCTCAATGATGAATCTGCCACCCTGCTTAGCCTCAATATCACTGATGGATGCCCTATACATGTGCACATCGGCAGGCCTCGTGAAACACCACAGCAGAGGGCCGAAAATGAACAGCGACATGCCAACGAGTTCCTAGATCTCTCTCGATTCTTCGTACCACTGTTTGGTGTGATACTAGGCATAGCTTGGGTGGGCCTGTTCTGTTATCCTAGTGTCTTTACTCTGATTACTAAGTTGTTTCTGTTCTTTTTGTCGGTTGGGTATATCTTACTGGCTTATTCTACATCTTTTGTATAATAACGTTGACGTTGGTGACTAGTCTGGCGTAGCCGACCCTCGCAGGAAGAGGAGGGTCTGGTCTAAAGCCTATACTATGCTTGTGCAGGACAGTCAGAATCTGACTGTCCCCACAAGGATGCAAATGTGGGTGATAAAATAAACTGCCAACCACTATGACGTAAGCAGTAGGCGCGTGCGAGAGCGAGAGTATGCACGGGCTTGCCCTGTGCGCGTGCGCATGGCAATGATGTGTTTGCTGAGTGTGGTTGACACATACTTTATACACGCCGTACTGTAGTGACTAATTACATTCCTTCTGCACAAGCATAGTATAGGCTTTAGACCAGACCCTCCTCTTCCTGCGAGGGTCGGCTACGCCAGACTAGTTGGTGACTACAACACTAAATCGGTAATGGTCGTCATGCGAAAACATGTATAAAATTCTCGGGGCGTAAGTTGCAGAGCAAGATTGAGTCCGTGATGCTTCTATTTGCCGGGTTCCTGTTTGCTGCAGTAGTGTTATGCCTATGCCTATTCTTTTGTCGGGAGGGCCATGGCCATAATGAATTCGATCGCGAAGTACGGCTTCACCTGCAGGCGGCAGGACGCGGCCGAGTTGCGGAGGGTGGATTTCAACGCGGAGCCGGGGTAGACTTCCACAGATACAATAGGGTAAGTCAGTTAGGATTTAAATGAAGTTTCTACACGCTTGAAGGGCAATAATATTAATGCTGTGTCTACAGTGCCGTGCCGGTGCCGCCGGTGTAAGAGCGATATGGTACCCCCCGTGAAATGGGCCCCCCGTACCCCCATATCGCTAGCGGTATGGGTCCCCCAGGGGCCCTATATATCTAGAGGTTTGGACCCTCCAGTGATATGGACCCCCTTGCCCTATGTGTGACGAAGCGCCTTAGGAAGGCGTAGTAACAGCATCCATGGCTGTCCTTGTACTCGCTTCGTCGCCTACAGCACGAGGGTCGTGGCCATAACTTGCACAATTCACTGTAGCAAACCTTCGATCATCTTTGATGTAGTCTGGTGTACGTCCATTTCGACCGTTCTGCCACGCCCCATTTGCACGAATGTAATCGGCTGTATATTAATATATAGTGGAACAATGCCTTTAATCGTGAGCTAGAACGAGCCAGAGTCGATGGTAGTCTACTAAATTATTTGATGTGCAATTTTATTAATTTATGTCTACGCTGTGCAAAGCAATCGAGATATTAAATAATTGTTATAGAGCGTTTTTTTTAATACGAGACTATATAGAGTCCAGATACTCGAATAGGGGTCTGATTTCATGGGACTAAAAAAAAAAAAAAAACTGAGAAGCTCTACTTCACAATGGGAACTGACTTCTCCGAGTTATCGTATGTCGGAAGGGGTGTGGCTTGATTCAATCACCGTGCGGCGGAGAGGCGATGATCATTACTGTATGTAACTGAGTAGCTAACATTACCTGCTAGAGTCATCAGGAACTTGCTGATCCGCAAACAAGGGACAAGAAGCAGCAATAATATGATTCTGGAGCTGGGGGGGTCGCATATCTCTAACGATATGAGGCCTGGGGGTGTATATCACTAGAGATATGGGACCGGGGGGACCCAAAACTATGGGGGCCCATTTCTCTACTACACCGGCACCGGCACCGGCACCGCAATTTAAGCGTTATAGTGCCGGTAAGTCCATATAAAATACTGTACTCTTACGTAGCCCTAGTCCCCGCCCCCTCCTGCATATGGCAATATAAATTTGTATATAAATTTGCCGGCACTCTAGACACAGCGTAATACTAAATAATTTGTAATCGTACAGGCACCAAACAGACTGATATCCTTCGTTCGAAATCAAGTGATTCGAGAATTGAATTGGCAAAGAAATGATCTGAGTACAGATCAGTTTGCAGCTGTTGTTCTGAGCGATCACATTAATGAGCTGCAATTAAGTAAGAGAATTCGATAATAATATATAAGACCACTATAACTTGATTCATTGTTTCCCGTCATGTCACCCACCCGCATGCTTATTAAATAATATTTTGTAGCTGCCTCAAAATTCATTAGCTAGTCATGCTCAATGTAAACCACAGGAAGTGGGCAAGATTTAAGGTTGATGTTCCTATTATGAGTCAGCCTATTATGGGTCATCAAGACTAATTAGTATCCAACTATTGGGCCATGGGCCAGTGTATTGTACCTTGTTATCTGACAAATTAAAATTTAATTATATATATTTCTATTCCCTTTTGAATTTCCATGTAAGTTTCTGCTTATTTTATACTTCGATGCATCATTTGACATATTTAGCCACTCTTATCTTGTATTCACAACTATGCCTTACTTCTGGATGGGTGCTAAGTACTTCACGTCTATAATAATCATGGTTGAGTTCATGGCACTGAAAGTATAGTGACTCATAATACCAGCAGGTGGCCCATAATACTTTCAGTAATAGTGCTGACAAAATATTTTTTTTACTCATATCTATTAATAGGAGAGATCTCATTCGTAACCCACACAATAGACACATCGGGAAATCCATAAAATTTTTAACCACAAAAAATCCCCCCCCCCCCCCATTACGTACACTTGACCATTCTTGCAGATACAAGTAACGGTCAACTGGTAAACTCTATTAAATCTTTTCATCCGGACAGGCCCAACCTTGTCAACTACATAGTGGCACGCCCAGATCACATGGATCATGCAGAAGTGGTGCTTCTTGACAGGTTCAATGAGCTGCAGCAAAAGTTTGGACGACAACCTTCTCTTATACTGATCTTCTCCTGGCTTATGCCTTGCAGTGAATGCACTGAAGCCATCATCAATAGGCTTGGGTAATTACACACTAATTACACACTAAGTAGGAAAAAAAAAAAAGATTTTAATTATTGGGACTCTGGGGAGCGGTTGGGACCGTAAGTTTTATATGGGCACGCAGAATGGCTCAAATTACGAACTTTGATCGAGAGACTTTTTTGATTCACACCCTAGAATTAAAGTTATGGCTCTTTGAAGTTTGTATAGGAAGCCATTCACTTGCAATGTTTGCCAAAAAATTTTTACGGGCACGTGAAAAAAATTTTACGGGCGCGCGGCGTACGTTGACGACCCTTTACCGAAGATTGTGCATATTGCATGCTGTTTGGGTGCCTCAGCGGCTTGCATTGTATGGCTCTAGCTACTACGCATCCAGCTCGACTGTGTGGTGCTTTTCGGACCATTTTTTTTCAGCCACAACAGTAACTCTCCCGCTTTTGCTGAGAGGTAGGTGGGGTAATACAGCTATAGTTTTAATTTAGCTATGTATGTGTGGATGTGTGGGAAAGTACATCTAGTTGAGAAACATAGCTAACTAAAATTGTTTTGTGCTTTTCCCCTAGCCTTGTGTGTGTGCTGTGGTGATCTTGAGTACTAGTACGAAGTGCTTGAACGTGTTGCAGGGGCCACAGGTACTGAACCTCTTCCTCTAGCCTTGTGTGTGTGCTGTGGTGATCTTGAGTACTAACGTATTGCAGTGGCCACTGGTACTGAACCTCTCAACACTGATCATATACTCTGAGTTTCTAGGCTCTATTAGGAGCATAGATGGCCTTGTTTCCGATTGTATGGGCATCCAGCTCAACTATGTGGTGGTTTCTGGACAATATTTTTACAGTAATACTCGGGATGACTATAATATTATACTGTAGTGTGTGAATATTACATACATGCATGTTTCTGATTATGTGGCACTTTTATCTGCTTAGTGTGCATGGTAGCTCCTTAGATGATTTCCAACAAGCTCTAACTGCGCCGCAGGCGCAGTTAGAGCGGGTGGAAATCATCTAAGGTACTTGGTATTGTTACTATGGTATACCAATGCTAAATTGTACAGCCACTGTACACTGATTAAATTATTGTGGGCTAGGGTAGCTGTTTTGAACATGACTTGACTATGGATGCTCTACTGAAGAATAGTTTTAGTGACATTAGATGTTGTTACCATAGTAATATATACCAAATGTACATAAAGTATTGCAGTGTATGTATCAACATGGTAAACGATCAATATAAAATAAGCCTAAGTGCGTATTAATTTGTGCGAACCTATACAATGCAGGTACGTAGACTTATGTGCCGCAGTTTTTTTTTCTGCTTAGTGTGCACGGTAGCTTGAAAAAAAAAAAAAATCATTACAAACATGATATTCCCACTTTGAAATGGGAAATACATTGATAGTCATTGGCTATATCCATTAATTTTATTCATCTTGATTGTACAAGCTTTCCAGGTTAATTTTTTGTAATTATCCCAATAGGTACTTGTGTGCACAACACCAGGTGATTGTTGTGTTCAGATCGAACTACCCACTGTACACACACCAAGTGAATGAAGAGAACAGAGAGAGGCTGATTGCAGCCAATTTCGAGGTTTACCATGTCAGCTATACTGAAAATCTTCCCAGGAACTATAATGAATAGCTAGGCGCTGGAACCCCTTGCTATAGTTGCGGACATAGATAGACCAATAACTATAGATGAAATAGCCGTGCAAAGGCATATTGAATTAGATGGTAAATATTATTATAGCTAGCTATAGTAGCCAATAATAATGACATTGTAGCTCCTAGTGTAGAAATCACATTATGATAGTCTTGCATCACATTGTGCTGAATGTCATAGTCTTGTAGCTTGTAGAAATTTTGGATCCATACTGCATGACACTATACATGAATGCAAGTAAACAATTATTTGTGTTTACGTAACACTGATAATTCGGTATGACAGTTTTGTGTGAACACGTTTTGAATAACAAAATTCATGACAATTAACGCATGCGCATGCGCTGTAATTAAATAAGGGGGCGTAGCTACAGCTTTTGCCCGCGCTTTGGCAGATAGAAGGAAGCCAAAATTATGGTGAGTCAGACAGTAGTTATCAGATTTACAACTCAGTTTAGGTACACTAATCTTTATGCGGATTGCTTTTCTTTTAGCTTCAGATTTAATAGTTACAAGCCATTCTCCGAGGCTGAGTATAATAAAACTGATATCAGATCATCTCAAGGTTCAGCTTATGCACCTATCAATATAATGCCCCACTACCCCCCTCCCGGGCGCTATAGGGGGCAACACAGGGGGATTGACATAGAAAACCAAGCCCCAGACAGGGGCATTTGACATGCATGTATTCGATATTTGTCAAATCCCCTATCATTTCCCCACCCTGGAAGGGGGATAGAGTGGGGATTTGACAGACGATGCTGGCCCCACCTTACGGGAAGTTGACGAGTTCATTAGTCAAATCCCCACCTAGCCCCTATGGTGCCCGGGAGGGGGGTAGTGGGGCATTACATTGATAGGTGCATTACTCTGAGCTCATTTGCTGGTTACAGTACATAGGCCTCCGATCATGTCTCTTCGTCCACCAAGGGGGTTCCATGACTTCATCAGGGATCGAGTTGTTCCAACCTTCAAGGAACAGAGAGGCATCAACCAGAACCAGTTTGCTGTCTTGCTATTAGTTTCAGAAAAAGAATTTAAGCATCTCGACTCGATGACATTTCGTCCCTCCAGGGAACCTCTTACTGACTGCCTAGAAGTCTCAATGCCATCGGAAAGAAAGCGGTATCGAAACTACATCGTAGCAAGGTATGAGAGCGTCGGAGAAAGCTGTGATGAAGCTGACCCTGTTGATCGCCATTCCGAAGAGACTATAATCAGCGAGCTGGACCACCTCTGGGAGGGATATATGAAACTCACGAAGGGTGTGGAACCAAAATGTTTCATTCTCTACTCATGGAATTTTCCCTGCACAGACTGCACCGATACGATCATCAGTGCATTGAAGCATCCACCGTACAAAGGAATAAGCATGATTGTGGCATTTTCACAACATTGGAGGGGGGAGACGTCCATGCAGGAATGTCTACCTCAATAGGAAGGAGATGAGGAAAAAGGGGATTTACTTCACAAAAGTCAACGGTGTCAAGCTCAATGATTCTGATTCGGATAGTGATTCAGATGATTGCAGTGAATCAGAATCTGATGATAGTGATAATGAGGAGGATGATTCGGATGATCAATATCCTTTTGACGATGATGATTTTGGTTGGGATGATCTCACTGATGCACATGATCAAGAGTACGATTTTGATTCAAGTGATCCACAAGATTTTGATGATGACCACAGTGATATGTATGATTTTGATGACGATATTGATATAGATGATATGGATGATTTCAATGGTGGTTACAATGATTTCTACAATATTGCTTATAATAGCGATGAAGATTCTAGTGATCACGATGATATCACTGATTGCGATGAAGCTGAATCAGAAGACGACAGTGAACTCTATTCTGACGATTCATGTGACAGTTACGATGATGAATATGATGATGATGAATATGACTAGCATACCATACTTCAAGTCTGTTCAGTAAAAGTAGTTTAATAACTGTGTACATGTATATATAATATTATACTAGGAGTATGCAACGCACATTGTAGTAGCTACATCTCTTTCCAAATTAATTTTTGACATCACAACCACTGCCTGCAGCCGCAGCTAGTTACTATCACAACACTGCATGGACACAACCTTCATAATATGGCTTCATGGTTTTAGTGCATGGTTGCATGTTAATGATATTTCTCTGGAAAGAGATGATTGTACTACTACTATGTGTATTGCATACTCCTGATACTATCTATGCAATGTTACCCCTCCATAATATTATCCAACCATGATCAAATTACAGTATTAAATTAAATGTTTTTTTACGTGTAGTACATGTACATGTGTGTACTACCGGTACTGTATATACAACGTATGCATGCATAGAGATACGTAGGTAGTGCATGGCATATGTCCCTCGATCAGTTCCTGGTATGACGTTGTTTACATTACGGCATGTGGGTACAGCTCTGTCATCTAAGATAAACTACACAGGGTACTGCACTATAGCAACAGCTGCATATGTTATGATGTTATACCAGGTGCATGCTAAAGATAATAATATTGCAGTATACTTAAGGTTATATATACAAATTGGATAGTATTGTATATATTGCGTTGCATAATGTAGGAAGCATAGCTTTTAACTACTCAAGCATACATCATATAGTAGTATGTTGTACATATGTATTGTATACTATATAGGAGGTAATAATTCCTCAGATATCCGTTGTGAGTGCTTTTCATTAGAACCACCAACAACAGTAGGATAGAATTACACTGCCTGCTTGTCTTAGAAACAGCCAATCAGTGTGCCTTATAGAGTAGCTACCAGCACTAGCTAAGTGTGTGCACTTTTGTGTGATTCTTTCCTGCTGCATAGTTCAGAGTTAGAAAGGTAGCTAGCTCCTTGTGGGAGAGAACTACCAGTTGCTTAGCATAGCTCTATTGTAGTATAAGCTCAATAGTTACCTTATAAGTACTAGTCTATAAAATTTATTATTGTAACTACCTACTATATATAAACTGAAGTATAGCTGATTGTTGCAAGTATGGTGTCCACGATCTCATTGCTAGGCATTGTTGCTGCCATAGTCATCATTGTCATCTCTCTATTTCCAAGTCTTCTGAATCGATTTCGAGGATCTGGTAACTCTGAAAAAGACATCATCAAGTTTGTACGTACCAAGATCATCCCCTTCTTTCACCAACAGCGAAAGAGCGGTGAGCAATTTGCAGTCCTCCTTGTGACAAGCTCAACAACCTCCATAAAGAACACGAAGTTCAAGCCAAGCAAGGGCTTCTGGGGTGAGCCACTGACTGACTCAAACCAGCTCACCTTCCCACCCAGAGCTAAGATCTCAAACTACGTCGTGGCTAGGCCAGCAGATGGACATCACGCAGAAAGGCTCCTCTTAGACAACTTGAATACGGTTCTGACTCTCGATGATCCTCCACCCCTTGTCCTGTTCTATACCTGGACTATGCCCTGCACAGCATGCACTATGGCCATCGCAAGGGCTCTGGGAAACAGAAAGAATGTAGTCTTGGTGTACACCGCAAACAAGAAGGAGATTAATCCCGACGAAAACGCAAAGAATAAGAATAAGTTGGTGGAGTCAGGGATACAGGTGATTCAGGCAGAGTACAAGGAAGGCCTGCCATCTTTAGACCTACAGAGTGGATGAGTAATTGACTATATATATAGAGGATGCACCACTTGGATAGTTAAAAAAAGAAAAGTAGAATTTATTTCGATTGAACTGCACATCAATTTATGTAAATAATATTATAGCTCACGGTGTCAGTATTAATTTGTAGAATGATTTTCAAAGTCACATGCATGCAGTGAATATTTGTATAGCCAAGTCATGTACTATGTTTTATGGCATTGTTGAATCTTGAATTGCATGAAGGATACTGCATGTGTATAATTATTATAGCTACGGGATTGATGTAAGCTGTGATTAAGCTAACAAACTATATTATACTCATCCTATATGCATGGATCATCTTGAAACTACAGTCACGATGGGATGCAATGCAATGGCATTTTCTATTTGAAGGCATGACACTAGCTAGCTAACACGTAAAGAAGTCCTTCCTAGCTGAAGCTCTATATAGATCAAAGCAATTTAGAAACATAAAAATTTAATGCTACAGTGTTGTTACGTGTATAATATGGCATATAAAGTACCTACTCCAAATATGGTTAACATAGCCCATACTTTCAACCATTTCAAATTGTGTACAATAATATAGCATTGCTGCATGCATGGCCGGCCAGGGGTTCACTGCCTTTGTAACTGCCACCGACAGTGTACATAGTTTTCATTACACTGAACGAAAACAAAAGCCTTAAAGTTCACCATCTGCGTTTGTAGACATACCCCCACATGCAGACTGTATGTCAGCCACCATACACAATGTGACATGAACACTATTATATAGTTACAGTACACATACACACAATAATGTGTAGTACAAAATACTCCAGTACCAGTGTTTGTTCCATGGTCGTTGCCTAGCAACCGCAAAGGTAAGTTTTTACGAGGCAAATTGCTGATTACTGGAGGAGTGTGTGATATCATAGTGTACGTCGCCCAATGACAATAGCGGCCATGTCAGGGTCATAGGTTAAAAAAATAGTTGCAACAACTCTACTCCGCACGCAGCTAGGGTTGCAAAAACATCCGATTCTCTCTCCTGCACCATAATAATAATTTTAATATAGTATACTGCTTTGTCCAGCTAGGCCAGTTATCGATATTATACTGGTATAATATTACACACAGACTGTTTTTCTACTGGCTAGGGAATGAACCCCCCCCCCCACCACATAGTTGAGGTCACACGTACTAGTACTGTCGGCACCGTCATGCATGTTAACCACACTCACTAAACCACGCGAATAAATTTAATATTCCTAGAAATCTGCATATCTGCATATCTGTACATATGATTACAACTAATTGATGAGTGTGCGTTTAATTTGTAGAGCAACATTCTTAGGGTTTTTAACGTCAGGAGCAATATCAATAAAAAAAAGAATAATATACCAATTCTAATAATAATATAAAGTTGCCCTGCGCTACGATAAAGTGGTTGCCCGGTATGGTATGTATGTATCATTACATTTCGTGGTTTGGTGATTCAATAGCAGGAGTAATTAGAGTGGCAACGACATTCAACAAATTGATGACGACTCTCGTGTGGTGTAAGCTCGAGTGTAGTAATTAGTGTGCTGACGCGATTGATAAATTACATGACATTGTACCACCGTGACAACAAAAGTGGACAAGAGAGGGCAAGGGACAAGTCAAGGCTAGAGGAATGTGATTATGAACAAATCAGACTTAAGCTTGTAGAAAAAAGACCCGCAACAACTCTTGGTGCATGTAGAATTATTATGCAGCAGTGATGTACACATTTAATAGATTTCTAATCACTAATTTTAGTGATTGTCTATAATATTGGCATCATAACACATTCGAGTGAATCTTAAAAGCTTAAACACACACACCATGTACAAACACAATATTTATTGATACATGTACATGAGCCTTATTGCATGACATAATAACATGGCTGGATGATGGAAGACAATATTAATGGTCATTTTTCTTAATGCACAATCAGCTTACATACACATGCTCTTGCTATCTTTGGACGTCATAATTGACTCAACTAGCCATAGCAGAACTAGTTCCCCACCTGGCTATGTCCGTGGGGCAGTTAGGATAGTTCTGAACGGCCCTTCTGATCTGTTCCCCCTCGAGCATCAAGATCATTGGCTGAAACTCCTTCATCACCTTGCCCGAGTGATGATGAGTCATGCTGTGGGCCACGCCCCCAGACTCGGACGGACAAACAAACTCCAGTGCTACGAGATGCTCAAACGCCTGAGTGAGGGTAGTAAAAAATACATTCACTTCTGTAAAAACATTTTCTGTATGAGCGCCCAAGCAATGCATTAGGTAATCTTAGAGGCTTTGGTACAAAAAGGTTCACATTCTGAAAGGATATGGTTGCTGTAAATACAGGGGGCAGGGTGGACATGCCTTCAATACTTGAAAGCAAGGGGCAATAAAAATTGTTGTGGGACTCAAGGTCAATTTTCAGTACGATTTGTACAATCATACCGTAATGTCATAACAATTATTATTATGCAGCATACTCCCACATGTATGTACATGTACATGTACATGTACACATACATGCACATAATATACTCACTGGGGCTCGCTTACCTTCAATGCCACTGATTTTTTGAAAAACTCCACTGAACTCGAGCGCTGCGTAAACTTCTTATACTCTAACCACAAAGAAATTACATCATAATGACATCACCACACCAACTCACATAATATATATATACATAGTGTACATACCACTGTACACCATTTCAAAATTAAAGGGGTCGTCCCCATTGAGCTCTACGATGTGTTTCATGGCTATGATGAGGCAGAGCTCCAGGATGGAGACGCCTCTCAACATGGCCGCCACCGACTCCATGGTCAGGAGACGGTAAGAGTAAACCAGGTCAGGTGCCGTCAAGAAAGAATGTCGAACACCAAGACGACACACTGGCATTGCCTGAGGTAACATACATGTATGGCGATGGATGCAAGGTATAATCGTGGGTGGGGGGTGGGGGTGGGGGAGGGAGGGAGGGAGGGAGGGAGGGAGGGAGGGAGGGGGGGAGGGGGAGGGAGTGACTTACTAGAAGGGAAATGAGACTTCTAATGTTAGGAACTGTGTTGTAGCGACGCTTGAGCACCTCTAAGACTGTTTTGTTTTGTGATAGTTCCTAAAGACAATAGAAAATCATCTACTAAAGAATAAGAGAGAGAGAGAGAGAGGCAGAGAGAGAGAATAATATGGCAGCTATACCTTTAACTGTTCGTTCCATTTCCCTAAGTAGACCTTATCCTCAAAGGATGATGGGAGAGAGAGGAGAGAAGAGAACAGAGCAACATATTCCTCAAACGTGAAGTCGCTGAACATTGTGACCTGCCGGTGGGAGAACCGAGACTTGACTCGCTTTTCAAGAAGCTCAACTGAATCCTGCAGAAAACGTGTGCGTACACGTAAGAGTGAGAGTCCGGGTGTGTATCATGTGTGTGTGTGTGAGTGTGTGTGTGTGTGTGTGTGTATGAGTGTGAGTGTGTGTGTGTGTGAGTGTGAGTGTGTGTGAGTGTGTGTACATGTATGTGTGTGTGTGAGTGTGAGTGTGTGAGTGTGAGTGTGTGTGAGTGTGTGTATGTGTGTGTGTGAGTGTGAGTGTGTGTGTGTGTGTGTACCAGGCGGCAGGAGAGGCCAATGACAGCGATGGGATTATCGGCAGACTGCGTGGCATCAAACAGATTATACAGCAGTGTCTGGTTCTTGTGGTGAGCAAATAGGTCGAATTCATCCAGCAGGAATATAATACTCTGATTAGCTCTACTTCCTGAAGTAAAGAGAAGGGAGATTAAGAATTGAAGATGATGAAAGGGAGAAATGTCTAATTCACCAGATCTAAGAGCTTCAAGCAAGTATTCCAGGGCTCCAGAGAAAGATAGCTGAATTGAAAGTGAAATATATGAACTGATAAGCAGCATAAAAGTATGCAGTCTCATTCTCCCCCCATCTCTCTCCCTCTCTCTTTCTCCCCCCCCCCCCTCTCTCTTTTCTCTCTCTCACACACACACACACACTCACAGCTACTTTCTCTCCCATCTCATTCTCAACATCCAGTTGTCTAGCGATGGCCAGCAGGGCTAGTCTGTCATCAGTGTGGACCAGACCATTCAACTCCACTTTGATGAAGTTCTGTTTACATCTTTTGTCAGATTCCAGACTCCTCATGACCTTATCCAACACCTGAACGAACGGAAACACCATACAGTCTAGACATGCATGTAGTGATATTATATATACCCCTCAGTGCATACTAACTGCACGAGCTTACCCATGATTTTCCACACCCTCGTGGACCAATAATGAGTAGGGAATTCCCCTCTCCATGGAGTATAGTCCTTTCGAGAAGATTGTGGATTGTACTATTATGGAAAAAAAAATGTAGTTTACATAGTAATTTTAGAGTCAAATAGTAGTACAGTACACAGCTGGTTAGTTATGGGCACAAATTTGAAAATAATTACCCAAATTATACAAGAAATTCCTGATATTATGGGATGCTTTGTTTTTTTTTTTTTTCCCCGGCTGACCTGAACGCCCTTCTTCTACTTTCAGGCCACCTTTTCTGCTCATCTTTACTGAATGGTGCACTCTTTCGGGAGGAGGGAGAAGAGAAAAGTCTCTCCCTCAGCAATTCCCTCGCCTTGGCTGCGCTAGAGAGATCTAAGTCTAAGCCTGTTGAGCTGGCCATACTTTACCAAATAGAATGGAAACACGTGGAATGGGAGGATAATATCAGCAGTAAAGGCGCGCAGCATGGTTTCCCAACTGCGCATGCGCAGATTGTGCGGGGGCTAAGGCGGGGCTTGTAAAGCATGAAGCCTGCCAAACAAAGAGGGGCGGGCGTTGGCTAATGAAGTGCATTTTGCTTTGGACCGGCCAGGCAGTAGGCAACAAAGGGGGAAGCGAGAGAGCCCGAGCGCGCCTTTGGCCGAAACCTCGCCCACACGCAGCCCACAATGGAAACAATGGCGCGCAACAATACGACCGCACACTTTTGCGAACAATCGTTCTTTGTACGATAGGCCTGCAGCATGGCCACTGGAAGAGGGGCCTGCGCCGCTATTCAACCCAACACTGGCTGTCCGCTAGGCAACCGGCGAGCGAGAGTATTCCACGAGAGAGAGAACTCGGGCTTGCTATTCGCGGCGTCTGCTCTCAGTTGCAATTTCGGCTTGGTTGCAAGGAGGCAGATATTTCTGTGTTCTCAGCTCGGCTCTCGACCCGGAGGTTCGTTGTCGTCTCTTCCATTTGCTGTGTGCAGAACCATACAAGCTAGTGGAGGGTAAGTGCGTACTCGAGCTATATTATACTGCATGCATACGGTACTAAAAAATACTAGTTTCAGCTAGCTATATCGGTATGCGCAGCTGGTGCATGATTCCCGCGCGCACGCATTTATAAGATCGGCTCTAAAGGATGTTTTGACTACCGTAGTTTGACGCCGCGCAGGGATTCTGATTTGTTGACATATTTATTTGACTTCCCATAGGAAGCTGGCATTTTGTATAGCTGCCCAGCATGCATAATTAATTTTTTATGATCATAATATAATAATTATTATGCATGTAATGTGAGGTATTGCACATGCAATGCTTCCAATATTAGCAATAAGCATGATTATCTCTTACACTTTTACACAATGTCATGCTGGATTCTTCATTTAGCAATCATGCAAATTTGTTAATAGCTACTTAGCAGGCACATACTCATGATGAACAATGTTGCAGCTATACTAACAATAATGTAGCTCAAATGTGCATTAATTTCTCTTCAAAATGCACCATAGGTCACAATGAAGAGTTTGTTATTATTGCTGGCATGCATTGCACTCGTGGCGGCCCAACAAGGTGAAAAGGGGCAGAAGGGTGAGCCAGGACAGGCCGGGGCTGCTGGTTCCCCAGGATTACCAGGAGTATGCAGTGGATCATGTATCGGTGGAGGGGTAAGGAAAAGAAAAAATTAGTAGCCATTATGGCTGCTCTTAAGTTTTATAGGAGAATCTCCATGGATTTGGAACAGCTCCAAATTCTAACTTTGCTTTCCTATTCCAAAACCATTGTTTCTGAGGACAATGGAAGAGTGGGTAGGATGGTGTGGTATCCAGGTGTGCATTAGTGTGGTTTCCCTGTGGGTAATGGGAGCAACTTAAGCAGTTCCCTTAGAACCACCATTTCATTGACACATCATTTACACCTCTCTTGCTCTCTCTCTCTCTCTCCATCTCCCCTTCTCCATCTCCGTCATTATGCAGGGTGGCAAAGGAATTGATGGTGGTGGAGTTGGTGCACAGGGCCCCCCAGGACCCCCAGGACCCCCCGGACCACAAGGACCATCTGGACCACCTGTAAGCCCCCCACAGGATCACATGATCACATTGTGACCCAATCATCATGCCCACAGAATATTATTAATAATCAAGAGATACTCTGTCCATGGTCCGATTTTTTTGCTTCATGCATAATCTTGTAACTGCTAATTTGAAGGGAGCACATTACTTAATTTTATCATTTTTAGCTATTATTGCAAGCTCGCGAATCAATAAAAAACAATTATCAACGGTTAATTTGCAGTTTGCATGTTATATTCCTCTCTCCTTAGGGCCCAAGAGGAATAGAAGGAAGAGTAGGTGCAACAGGTGCAAGAGGACCGCAAGGATCAGCAGGTCCACGGGGAGCCGTGGGTCTACCTGGACCGCCAGGAACTGATGTAGGCTACACGTATAATTTATTAGCTAGTATGAGCATGCATTTTAATATTCGTATCATAGGCATGAAAATTAATATAGCTACTGGCTTCTGCATTCTAAGATCTAACTATTGAATCATTTTTTCGCACTCAGTAGAAAAAATTAATTTACATAATTTTGTGATTCACCATGCACACTGATATTAATTTTTGTTTGCTAGGGAGATGATGGAGATCCTGGCAAGAATGGAGATCAAGGTCCACCCGGGCCACCCGTAAGTTGCATGGCTAGCCTGCATACATGTACGGAAAACTAGGTGTTACTTGCTGGGGTAAAAAAAAACATAGCACAGTACAGTCACGCCATTTTTTGTAACTGATGTCTCGGTATAGCGGAAGCAAAACGAAAAGTTTCTTGACTTGCTACAGAATGATTGTGCATGTTGGCTTAACTACTGCAGCTGTAATTTATCAATTCTTCTTTCCTCGATCCCAGGGACCAGTTGGATTGACCGGGCCTCTGGGTCAGCAGGGATTGAAAGGACCAGCCGGAGAACCTGGGCCACCCGGAAGAGACGGTCTCCCCGGAAGCACAGGAGAGAAGGGACCTGCTGGAGACCCTGGTGGTCCTGGAGCACATGGAAATCCCGTAAGTTCAAAGTCAATCACCTCATTAATTTTTGTTCTACTGATCATGAAGTGCTTGTATGGACAGACCAAAATTAATTTTGATCATGGCTTAGAAGACGTTTCACTGGCTATTAGTTGACTACTCAATCGACACAATTTTAACGAGCTATAAATATATTTAACAAATTTAGTACTGGCAATTAGTGGTGTAGTTTCGCAGACAAATGGATATTAATTTTTGAAAATTTGCACACACAGGGACCGCCTGGGCAGAGAGGAGAGAGAGGTTTGCAAGGTCCACCTGGAAACGAAGGTCGTGACGGAGCTGATGGTGTGAGAGGAGCAGCTGGTGAGTTCTCTCTCTCTCCCTCTCCTTCTCTCCCTTCAGCGCTCTTACCCTAGCTCTTCACTTCTCCACTTTATGCAGGCCCCACTGGTCCTGCTGGCAAGGATGGCGTCCCAGGTCTTCCTGGTAGAACTGGAGCAAAAGGAGAGTCTGGCAATCCTGGAGATAATGGTCGGCCGGGACAAGATGGATCCCGAGGCGAGCAGGGAGACCCAGGTCCTCAGGGAAGTGCCGGCCCACAGGGACAGAAGGGATCGACAGGAGACAGTGGACCGCCTGGACCTACAGGCCCCACTGGTATCACTGGAAATCCTGGACTTCCTGGCTCCGTTGGCCCGCAGGGATCACAAGGTCCAGCTGGCCCCGCTGGTCCTCCTGGCGAACCTGGCTCAGATGGAGCCACCGGTAAGTAGTGCTCGACCAATAAATTAGCTACTTCAGAAAATTGAAGTTGTGCCTGTAAAATTAATAGTTGAAATGTTGTGATTTTGTGCACATCTTGAGGCATAATAGTTATATAGCATCCCAAATATACGATAATATTATAACTCTCAATAGCTAATGAGACTGCAATATTAAATTTTGCTTGTTAGGCCCCCCTGGACAACCCGGCGACAGCGGCCCCCAGGGATTGATCGGACAACCTGGCCCCCCTGGACTTGATGGAAAACAAGGAAGGCGTGGCAGAACAGGAAACAGAGGAGCACAAGGAGAGCCTGGAGTACAGGGTCCGAGGGTGCGTACTTTGAACCCTGACCTACTTTGAAAATGATTACTACGACTACTCACATTTTCACTACTTCTTTACAGGGATATAATAATTAATGATGTTGCAATTATGTCATTGTTATGTAGGGTCTTCCTGGTGAGCGAGGTGTAAATGGCATCCCCGGTTTGAATGGCCCTCCCGGGGAGGTTGGTCTCCCTGGTGATGCTGGACCACGTGGACCCACTGGAACTAGAGTACGTTGCAGTTACCAATGAGTCAATCCTCCAAAATAAACTTTCAGATGTATAGTGGAGCGAGCATGATGTAATTATGCTATCAATTAAAGGAGGCATAGGGTGGGAGTGAGAGAGAGTAAGTGAGGGGATTGGAGGAAAATTTCTTGAAAGTTTACTTATTCATCAACTATACTGGAGCATATCCAGTACCGCACTGAATGTCTTAGAGAAACTGAATTAATGATCACAGAAACAAAATCGATAATCACTGAAACGTTAACCAATCATCATTCGCTTAATCAATTGCAGGGAGCGGTTGGTCCCACTGGGCCAGCTGGACCTCCGGGAGATCGCGGTATTTCTGGTACCCCTGGAGCAAACGGCAGAGATGGTCAGGACGGAAACCCAGGAACGCCAGGAAGAGATGGCACACCAGGAGCTCCAGGATTAACTGTGAGATTATTGATACTGCATGGTCATGATCCTTGTGCATGTGAGCTATGATAGACGGATGCACTGTGGGTTTCAGTAGCCAATTATTAATGCTTAATAATGTCACAGTTTATGCTACTCCTCTGATCAGTCTTTGCCATTAATTTTTTAGGGGGACAGGGGCGCAATTGGTCTCACAGGCCCCCAGGGAGAACGTGGCGCCCCAGGACCACAAGGATCCCAAGGAGGAAATGGAGATCAAGGACCAATGGGTCCACCCGGTCCAACTGGACCTGAAGGAGGCATTGGAGTTGAAGGAGGACAAGGACCCGCTGGACCTATGGGACCGCCCGGCCCCCCAGGAGACGCAGGAGTGAACGGACAGCCTGTACGTATGTCATATGAACAGGAGTATAGCTGGCCTGTTATAATAACCGAGAGACAGAGAGGGTTGCATGGAGGGAGGGAGGGAGAGGGAGAGGGAGAGACGCGGTGCGATAAAGCTGATTATGTATACATAACCTTGCTATCGTTACCTTTGTATTATTTGTTCTGCACTGTCAGGGTACACCCGGTTCACCAGGAGGCCTCGGAGGCCCTGGACCAAGTGGACCACAAGTAAGTCATGTGACTGCATGCCTATTTAGGTGACCATCTGTTAACTCAAGAGGACGAACTGTGTACACAATATAAGGCTTTAAATCGTTAAATATGGAGGGAGCAAAGTAAAGAAAGGAGGGAGAGAGAGAATGGGAGAGACATTGCTATTCTAAGCGCAGGACGGGAGTTACTTCAGTAGTTTTTACATGTTTGACATGATATCAAGTCGTTGATCGCTGGATGCATGTATGTACTGTGTATAGGGAAGCCGTGGACTTCCTGGACCCCAAGGACCACAGGGTAACCCGGGAACAAACGGAGATCCAGGATCTGCTGGCGAGAAGGGAGTGCAGGTACGTGTGTCTCCGTTGCATGCAAGTGAACATGGATATGTTAATTATTAATTAACGCTAGGGGGAGGCAGCATAGTGGAACCTGTGTACAATGTATAGCTATCATAGTGATCGTCATGTAACATGTAAAACAGCCACCTCTTTATAATAATATGTTCAGTTCAATCTCCAAGTGGAACAAAACTCTGTGCATTATTGAACACCAGTGCACCCCTTGACTACATTTGATTTGCAATTTTAGCCTTGCCACATGGACTGCCAAGTCTTTTAATACTATAACTTTTCTTTGCATCTTGCATAATAATTTACTTCAGGGAGACCCAGGTCCTCGAGGCCAAAGTGGAGATAATGGAGGAGATGGAAAAGATGTAAGTTGAACAGATGGAGAATTAGAAGGTGGGGAGAGAGGGAAAACGAGAGAGAGAGAGAGAGAGAGAGAGAGAGATTGTGTGTATATGAGCAAGCAAGTAGCAGGCATGATAATACGTTTATGGGATTGGTCAGAGAAGCATTGATTATTTACTCCGAGTCACTATAATATTTCTCTCCAGGGGACCCCTGGTGGTACTGGACCAGAAGGCCCCCCTGGCGTACCCGGAATCCCTGGCCCCCCAGGACCAGGGGGACAGAGAGGACCAGCCGGAGAAGCAGGAGCTCCCGTGAGTTGAATTTACATACTCGGCCATTGACAAACTTATAATTAACTAATTACATACAGTACTATTATATGAATGTTTGGACCAGTAGCTAAAGACAATTGAACCCACTTTTGAAAAATTGGGCATGGCTTCAATACATTTTAGTTTTAGAACGAAGTATATATATATTAATAGTTAAATAATGGCTTGTTGCATGTAGTTGCAGCACAAATATGCTTATAATAATAATTATTAAAACTACTATGTATGAATGTGTGTCTAAATGTGCAGGGACCCCAAGGCCCCAATGGCAACACAGGCTCCCCCGGAGAGCCCGGTCCCTCGGGCGCACCCGGACCCCCCGGAGCAAACGGGGAACCAGGACAGAAGGGACAAGTTGTGAGTAGTCTATTCCTTTAGACCAATAATATTGATTTAATGCCTTCTTCTTTCACCACCATTATGATATAGTGTTATGTTACATCTGACACCCCAGTCCTATAACAGCATAAATAATAATATTGATTAAATATTGTCAAAGTTTTAAGAACAATAATAGGTATCTAGTTAGTACACCACAAGCAAAGATGATTATAATGATATCAATTTTGCAACTGTAACATAATAATAATATTATTATAACAGTATACGTCATTGTGTTAATGCAGTGAACTTCAAAAATTGTTGAGCTTAATTTGCCCATATTTTGTTCACACAAATTGCATCTTTTTACAAGAATATTAAATTTTATTCCCCCCCCTCCCCCCCCCCCCCCCCCCACACACACACACACACTACTTCCACTCCACTCTTAGGGACAAACCGGTAAACCAGGCGATCCCGGTCAAACTGGTCGTGAAGGGCCTCGAGGTCTCCCGGGAGGTCCAGGACAGCCGGGTACACAAGGTCCACAGGGTAGCCAAGGGCCTGCAGGCGGCCCAGGAGATCCCGGACCAATGGGCCAACAAGGTCCCCGTGGTGACGATGGAGTCGACGGTACCGATGGTACACCAGGAGGTCAAGGTCCGCGAGGAGACAAAGGTCAAAAGGGAGAAGTCGGAGGCACTGGAGGGCCAGGATCACAGGGTCTGCCTGGCATACAAGGACCACCTGGACAACCTGGAGCTAATGGACAACAGGTAGCCCCCCCCCCCCCCTCCCCCTCTTCTCCTTCTGTCCCGAAGCACTGTGGTTGAGCATTGGCATAAGGGTCCCGGGGGCACTGATATTACCGTAGTTAATTATACAACACATGATCCAATTCAATGCAAGAAATTAGCATTTTACGAATGAAAAACGCGCATTTTTTTCCATGCATTGTATTAGATTAAGTACGGTAATACTAATATGTGTATATTTGTGTTGTTTCGTACATATGTAGGGACCACAAGGACCCCAGGGAGACGATGGTGGCATGGGACAACAGGGAGATGCAGGACCACCAGGAGACACGGGACCACGAGGACCTCGCGGAGAACAAGGAGGACCCGTGAGTCAATGCTTAATTAGCAATCAGCAAAATAACAAATAAATTAATTCACGCATTGTTCGAGAGTGTCTGTCTATAACTACAATGTTGTGCTTGTATCTACATGTACATATTATACCGTAGGTCGGGTTTTGAATACGTAGTTGAACGATTGCGAATGGTGTTATATAAGCCAGATTGCAAATCTAATGATTGCGAATAGCCAAACGAGAAAGCCACACCCTCAATTCATGGATAGTATAATACGCTTACATATTATATATTATCCATGCTCAATCTTAGCTATAGAGGTGTGGCTTGTGAGGCTGCATGTGGGGTGGGCTATTAATAGAATACCATACTGCTCGAGCGACGGTTGCGCTTGGTTTGGCGTTGGCTATGGTGTTGGCAGTTGGCTTGAAGAAGACTCATTCTCGAAGATTGATAGCTGTACATGCATGCAAATAGATCGAGCACGCGTGATAGCGACGATAACGCGCAAAAGGGGTGTGGTCACGTGTAACATTATTCATTGCGTATTCTTTTTCCTGCGATTCTTTTGATTGCGTCTTGTGTAAAAACTCGCAATTCGCAATCAAAAGAATCTCGCATTCAAAACCCGACCTACAGTATGTCACAAGCACCCATCCACATTCACACGCACACTAATCACACACACTGATTGACTCACGCACACTCGCAGGGTCCTGGTGGTCCGGCCGGTGACACAGGACCGCAAGGTGCCAAAGGAGAGCCGGGAGACAGGGGACTACAGGGAACAGTTGGACCACCAGGAAACGATGGAATCCCAGTGAGATCCGAATCAGCTAGGATAGATAGGGCCCATATTACAGCATATATAGTGGGGGGAGAGATCTAATGGGAGAGGGAGAGGGAAAGGGAGCATAATTATTGCATCAAAAAAATTAATAGCTACGGGCTGAAAGGCTCAAGTATGTGTAATTCATTCATTCATCAGCCTTTCTTGATAGAAATGATTACTTAGAGTATCAGTGCCAGCCATTTACTTATGACTGTTGCGAATTTTTAGAATGATGGTGTGTGTGTGTTATTTTTTTTTAGGGCCAGCAAGGACGACCTGGTAGTGATGGAATACAAGGACCAGCAGGAAGACAGGGAGACCCAGGAGAGCAGGGCCCATCTGGACCACAGGGAGGAAGAGGACAGCCGGTAAGATGACAAAGGGAGGGAGAGAGGGAGTGGGAGGAGGGAGGGATTGAGGGAGAGAGAGTGGGGAGGGGAGGAGAGGGAGGGAGAGAGAGGGATGAGTGATGGAATGAGCAAATACAGTAGTTGGCCAAAAGTTGGCGGAACAGTCATCTGAAAGCTAAACAAAAACACACACACACTCACTACACACCACGTACAGGGAGATCCAGGTCCACAAGGACCCCGTGGTGATTCGGGTCCAGCCGGAGAACGCGGAACAGACGGTAACCCAGGACAAGCTGGTCCACCCGGTACCGAAGGAAGAGACGTAAGGATATACGTTAACCCACTACTGTAGAGTACTGCAGCGTATTACTTGATAAGTGTACACATGGATGTATATATATATATACGCCATTGAGCACATAGGATGATATGAACGCTCACATTTATCCCTCACGCACACACACACACACACACACACACACACACACACGCACACGCGCACACACACACACACACACACACACACACACACACACACACACACACAGGGCTCTGACGGTCAGCCTGGTGCTGCTGGTGCAGCTGGTCCACCCGGTCACCCCGTAAGTTGTAGTAATATTATAATCAATAATATTGAAGGTACATGTACAATCATGTATAATTATTAAAATGTTCGCCACTATATATATATATAACTTTCTTGCATAGTGAACCTATAGCTAATTGAAGATACATGCCGTGATCCATCCTAGGACTTCTTTCAATAATATCACATTGATGTGTGTTGATTTAGTTAGCCAGTGTACGTACTATACCTACCTCCTATAATTATAGCTATATAATACTTTTTGATTTGTTTGCTGTTAGGGTCTAACTGGTCCCCCCGGCTCCCCCGGTGTCCCCGGACCCCCTGGAGACAAGGGAGACGAAGGAGACGTGGGAGCAACAGGAGAGCAGGGCAGGAGAGGAGAGAAGGGATCGCGAGGAGAACAAGGAAACACAGGACCTCAAGGAGCGCAAGGTGAGTACGTAGCTTAAACGTAAAACGGTTACTGCTTCATAATAACACTAGTAGTGTATTATTACTTCCACGGGTGAAGCAAGTGTGGTATTGCACAAGTTGTCAATAACAGAGTGCAAAAATTATCTCCTCTCTCTATCCACGCAGAACACGTACGGTCCCTAACAATATTATAGTTAACCTTGCTTCGTAAATATTACATACAGCAAAATTATTAAGAATTTGGCCATTTTTCAAAAATTTCTTTGCAACTTATAGGAGAGAAGGGAGACAAGGGATTCACTGGTCGTCCTGGCAACCCAGGTGTACAGGGAGATCGCGGTGAGCAGGGTATACGAGGACCTCCAGGTCCACCCGGACAAACTGGAGCCAACGTGAGTACTGCCGTATTGTGTTAGGAAGTGGGTGTGGTTAATTGGTGGGAGGACTCGATCTATATCATGTCCCTACGTAGCCCCCAACTGTACTTTCTGAATTATATGATAAAATTAATATACCTTACAAAAGCTTAACAATTTAATAGGTGGTGCTGTACATGAAAATTTTTATCGTCCAAACGTATGAGGCAACCATCCCATTGCCTGCTCATGATCAGGCAAACCAAATGTATTAACTTAAGCTGGGTAGAGCTACAGCAATGTATTTGCTACATTATATACATAATACCTTAAGGACACTTTTGTTCGCGGGTACTAAATTTAGCGAAATTAGCAATTTGCCTAATTTTCGCTAAAAATTGTACCCACGAATATTAAGTTTTTCAACGTTAATTTTGAAAACATCGCTAAAATGAGTACCTGCTAAATGCGTTATTTCCGAAATGCGCTAATATTTGTACCCGCAAATAATCATAACCTTAAGGTATTTGCCATAATAATAATATGCTCGCTCACTGTATAATGTCATGCATGCCTTGCCTGTCTGTAGGGCCGTGTTGGACCTCCTGGCAACAGCGGAGACCCAGGATCGTCAGGAGCCAATGGACCACCAGGACCCGCCGGTGTTCCCGGTAACGATGGAAGAGATGGAGAGAAGGGACATCCAGGACCTAGGGGACCGCCCGGAAACCCTGTAAGTGGATTAGAGCTACAAAACGTGCTCTCTCAGCCAAAAAGATGGCCACCATTTTTCTTCCTTTTGGGCTTGAGATGAGCTTATCCTACATCATTATACTGACTGCTTTCTCTCTTTCTCTCTCTCTCCCACTCTCCAGGGACCACCCGGATATTGTCAAGGTTGCACAGTCCAGTCTCCACACCAAAAATACCTTAGCATACTACCCGAGTCTGGTGCCACTTATGGCTCCCTTGAGAATCCCGCCACTACATGCTGGGACCTTTCGCTCGAATCTGGCACCAACGAGCTAAAACCCAGTAAGTTTTATCTGAAATTAATGTTGATTCAGAATTACACATCGCTAGTATGATGCTTGCCATCATCTCTCCTCCTCTCTCTTCCTCCCTCTTAGACTCCACCTACTACGTCGATCCCAATGGTGGTAGCAGAAACGATGCCATGGAAGTCGTTTGCAGGAAGATGGAGAAATACGACGGCTGGTTCACTTGCATCAAGCCAACTCAAGACACCTTCGTGAGTTGGAGCATGCTGTACAGCTAGAGTTGCAGAGTTATCCATCCATATACGTGGGTGTGGTCAATTATTTTATAGCGATACGTTTAAATTAGTGCATCAAGTAGCTTCTTGCTGATTTGTAATTGACACACGTGATTAAAAACTCGTGTCTACGGTACATAAATGTCATATTGAGTTTAAGTTTCCACTTCACAGGAAATCAGCCACGAGGATTGCAAATCTAAGGACGGCTACAGCCTGATGTCCTGCCTTGGCTCCGCCTTCAACTACGGCTACAAGGGAATGGCCAAGTACCAACTGAAGAGCTTGGCAACTTTGAGCAGCACTGCTCTGCAGACTATCCAGTACGACTGCAAGAGAGGATCATCGGCAATGCGTGCCGTCGGATGGAATGGAGCCGAGATCTCTGTAAGAGAATCGGAATGGAAACTAATGCAGGACGTGGAAGTGGAACACAACTGCGAGGTAAGCAAGTCGAATGGGAATGGGACTAATTTATGCTTAGAGCACCGATGATGATATTAATTTTTTTCTCCTTTTTCTCCACCCTCCCTCTCTCTCTCTCTCTCTCTCTCACTCTCTCCCTCCCTCCTTCTCTTAGAACTCTGACAAGAGTGATCTGTACACAGTGTACACGTCTGTTCCTGAGAGCCTGCCATTCGCTGATCTTGAGGGCAAGCCAAATAGCAATGGCGTAACAATCAAGCTGGGTGAAGTCTGCTTCGCCTGAGCGCTATATCTCTCTCGCACGTACCATCGACCTATCTAATAAAGCAAACTCTGTTTAAAATTTCTCTGAGCATCAAACAAACCTCTGTGTTCTATATGTACGTAGTGAAAAGAAATATCGAACGTCCATTTTATGTTAGTAAATTTTTGTGCCTGTGTATTATTATTATTATTCTATTTTGCTGTTAGGTGACAGGTATATGTCGTAGCAAGTACTATTTTTCCATTTATTCTTAATTGTGTTGATCCGACAGTACAGTAATAATGTAAACTATTTGTATCTTTGTACATGTAATGTTGATATAAATGACATCTTGCATACACAATGGTTGGAGGCTGGCTTGTTAAATAGCGTCGATCTGTACGCATGTTAATTCATGACTATGATAGCTCTCGTTTCATCTGCATAATTATGATCTATATTTTAATTTTGCTTTTGTTTCAGCTCCATAGCTGTTTCGATATACACTTGCATCATAGATTATGCTTGCATGTACATGGCTTGGACACAATTAAGGCAGCATTTGTACAGGGGTTAATAACAATTATCAACCCCTGTACATTCCAATGTTTAATACAAAATTATGTTGAAACTCGCAAGCGTTTTCTCACCGGTACTACATCGGATATTTTATTTTAACTATGCTCACCCTAACCAGCGTTCCAGCCTCGGCTCGGAAGGTAAGTCACCGTCTGATCATCATCACAGACTCACAGTACATGACAGTACTATGCTCAAACTAGTCTCGCAAGCCACACCCTTCAATCTCCGAGAGAAAGAGGGTCTGGTAACTTCGCGTACATTGAGTTGTACACGCTCCAAGATCCTGGAGCGACCAATCAGATTGCAGATTTTCAGCGTTACCATAGTCACGCACACGCGCAATGTTACTAAACATCGCGCGCCTGTATGAATGATAGGCAAGCGCGCGCCGCGCAATCTAAACTTAACGTGACGTCACGTAAAACGGTCCATTATATATTATTGCATTCCAGCAGCACAACTCGATGTACGCAAAGTTACCAGACCCTCTTTCTCTCGGAGATATAGATTGAAGGGTGTGGCTTGCGAGACTATATATATATACAGGGGTGGCCAAGGTACTGAAGTCCATGGGCCAAGATCTCAATATTAAGGCACTAGTTGGGGCCACTTCAGTACATCACCAATAGCTAATGAATGGTAGTGTTGCAATTGCATGCTGCATGCCTAGAGTATGATCATATTTTTCAACATTAATTTTATAATAATAATTATTAATATGCTATTTTTTGATGTAAATACAATTAATATATGAAATGCATTGAGCAGTAGCTATAGAATAAATTTTATACTCTGAGATTGAGTGAGTGCCATGGAAATGAATCTAGTTTCCTATTGTCCATATTAACAGTAAGGCGAGCTTGTAGGTTATCCTGGCTCAGTCGAGTTGAGAATTTGTCTTTAGTGAGATTCATACTGGAGAAACCACGTTCACATTCGACCGTGTCTGGACTCATACACATCAGAATCATTGCAAGCAATCCAAATTGATCATACTCTGGCATCTGTGTTATTTTGCAGAAGAAGGTATCGGGTTGCTGTTCACAATTGATGAAGAGATGAGTAAGAGATTCATCATTCCTGTAAACACTGTACTGCATCTTTGCAGTTATGACATTGACTGAATCTTTGCAGTATTTTTGGATGACTGCCTCTATATCACACCTAGAATGCTTCCTATTTGTAGGACAGAGAAAGCTCATGTTATGGACAACAAAGTCCATTTCTGGGAAACGCGACTCAAGTGATCTTCCAATGGCAACAGTGAAGTTGAAAACATTCTTCATGACTTCATGTAATTGAGCATTGGAGAGCTGGCCACTCGATATTGCTTGCTCCTTGAACTGTTGAAATTGGCTACTCTCAAAGTCTATGTCATCAATATCTGTTCGGATATTACCATCTTGCATACCATCATCCACTTGGTTAAGTATAGGCTCAAGGAAGGCATTCTTGAAACTAGCTATTTTCTGGTATGATGTGAAAAGGTCTTGGTTGCTCTTTTGAAGTTGAGTGTTGATACTGGCTAGGATTGGTAGACGACTTTGGAGAAAATAAAGATACAACTGAAATTGCGGGTCTACTATTCCATCATGAATCTCTTGAAGTTTAGCACGCTCACTTGGTCGATTTGCAGTGTTCTGTGCTTCCTGCTCAAAGTAGCGTACTATCTCTGGCAATAGATCTGTGAACCTTTGAACACAGTCATTTAGCGACAACCACCGGACTTTGTGGTATGTAACCAACTGTTGATATTCATGCTCCTCTTCACTCATTTCAATAATGGCTTGGAGCTTTTCCTTACGCACATGGCTATTTTTGAAATACCTCATCACATCATCTACTGTCTTATGCACACTGTTTGGTAGTTTTTCAAGCCCATCCTTAGCTGCTAGAGCCTGTCTATGCACAATACAATGTTGGGTGAAAATTGAAGGGTTGTAGTTCCTCCTGAGGTGTCCTGATACGCCTCTTCCTTCAGACCGCATGACTGAAGCTCCATCGCTAGCGAAAGATACCAGTTTCTGCTTTGGTAAAGTATGTGATTCTACATATGCATTCAAAGTTTCATATAGCTATAGGTTATCGGCATTTGGGCTACCTTCTACCCTCAGTATTGTCAGGAAGTTAGTCCTAATGCAGCACAATTCCATGTCAGCATACCTGGAATATAGGATTGCCTGCGCAAAGTCACCTTTATCAGTGCACGCTTTCATCCATTTGAATACCCCAGCATGGAGAAGACTGAATCTTTGATAGATTCTCAGTCTGGATGAAATCAGCCATTTCAGATACACGTCGTGTGAGAGTTTGCCGACTTTTTGGCATAGTCGGGAAGACCTTTGACTCGGGGTCACTCGAAGTTGCCCACTCAACAACTGCCTCACCAAATGCCAATGGCTTGTGATGTTTCACAAGAGTAAACCCTAATTTGTATGAAGCTAGCTGTGGTAAGGTGCTCGAGACGAATGTCTGTGAAAGACATTGCTGCATTTGTTTCAGCTTTTGTTTTGCCTGCTGTACAAAAAGCTTCCTTTTTTTATCACTCCACTCCTTGGTATCAGGATGCATACTCTCACAGTGCCTTTGCAGGTTATATTTCTTTACAGTATCTATTCTACCGTTACATTTCAAACAAGTACAAGTATCTGTTTTACTATCATATGATACAAGATAAGTGGTCTCCCACTCGGGGTGCCATAGGCGCCTACAGTCTCCCGGCTTACGTTTTTTGTTGCTAGTCTCCTCAGTGTCACAGCGTCGGTCACCACCGCTACTGCTGGCACCAGACTCCGAGCCAGAAGCATCAGACAAACTTGAGTCCAACTCTGAGGCCGATCTTTTACGAGCAAAACGTAGCATGATTCAACTGAGTACTCTTGCTCCTCCATTTGATGCACAGTACATTCGTACCTGTGTTGCAGGCCACACCCACTTTAGATAAAACTAGCTAGAGTACGCATGCGCACTAAATAACATTATACTGCTGGCGCTTTTTGCATGCAGAGTGACAGTATACAATTGCTATACGGCAGTCTGGTTAGGGGCCGCCAAAAATTTGCCAGGGGCCGCAGTTGGCCACTCCTGATATATGCTCAAACCTGTCCTCCGGTCCTCCAGGGGCGGTGGTGGGTAATGGTCGACAGTTATACACGTAGATGCAGCTCCACGTGCCAGGCCAGGGTGCAGGGTGTGGTACGGTGTGATGGCTACCTCAGTCAGAAGAAATGGTGGCTCGTTCTCTCACTCCCCGAGTTCGCCCGTCCCGCCAGAAGTAATCAAAAAGACGCGCGCCGTCCTTCTCTCGTGCACCAAAGGAGTGCTACTGAAGAGATTCAGCAAAGACTACGCTAGCTTGGCTGGTATGTCGCCGCGGGGCGGGTGCGCCGCTGTACGAGATCTAGAACTAGATCGAGGGAGTTTACTAAGTTAATAATAATATCTGCTCTACGTGTACATGCGTGTATCAAGCACTCACTCATAATATTAATAATTTAATATATGCCCATAATTTTTCACAAATTCACATCAAAATGTTACACCCCCTCCCCCTTCACACACACTCACACTGTGTTAGGTGAGGCATTTCCATGGAGAAGGCTAGGCTATCCCAACATGATCTCAATGCTCCAGGCGATGCCCGAGGCCGTGCACTTCGACTACTCCCAGAAGGACGGCGACTACCTACTCCGCGGTGTGGGGGATAAGAACAGCTTCTTCATGCCTTCGTGGCAGCAAAAAACACAAGGTGATACCACCTGCACCGTCCCTCGAATAAAAGTATATTATATACTGTATTAGAAAACCTGGAGACAATTGCCAGCTGCCACTTCAGGGCGTGGGTAGGCTAATGATGAAAGGAGCTACTCCTCTGTATCTACATCTGTGTAGCTAATAAAGATATATTTTTTTTATCTTCCACTGCAGTTAGAATCCAGCGGGAGAGGTCACTGAGTCCACACTTGCTGACTGCACGTGCTCAGTTTAGTCCTCCCCAGCAGCAGAGTTCAAGGGGTCGCTCGAGGACTCGGCACAGCAGTGAAGCGGTGGGAGGTAGGGAGGCTATGGGATACAATGACAGGGGACTGGTCACTGTCTTCGTCAAGTGGAGAGGCAACAGCCCTCAGAGAAATTTAAATGTACTGGTAAGTGATCTTCTCAAAAAAATTGATTAGAATGCCAGTCCCAACAGTCTCTCTCTCTCTCTCTCTCTCTCTCTCTCTCTCTCTCTCTCTCTCTCTCTCTCTCTCTCTCTCTCTCTCTCTCTCTCTCTCTCTCTCTCTCTCTCTCTCTCTCTCTCTCTCTCTCTCTCTCTCTCTCTCTCTCCCTCCCTCCTCCTCCAGAACAAGATTCTTCACAATCATGTTGCAACTGTTGAGGAACCGGCTGAAATTTTTGTTCGCAAACGTGTGGAATGTCCGTCCACTGGGACAGCGTAAGAAAAAGATTAATAACATCATTCCTCAGTTTTCATAATTGTGTCCCCACAATAGGTTTGTACGGTTTGATCAGTTAGAGAAAGCACAGCGAGTCATCAAGCGGCTGGGCAAGTCAACAACCAAAGGATTCCATTTTGAGATGGAGCCTGCGAGAAAGACAGTGAAAGATCAAACTCCTCATCAAAATGGACCAATCAGAACTGTCGATCTTCCCCACCACAAGGACTCTATCAGAAGATCAGGGAATCACAGTAATAATATACATGGGACACCATCTAAGTCACGTGATAGTCACATGACTAAGGAGGACGATACTCCTGATACACAGATACAGAATCGTTTCCGTGGTCTAATTAACGAACTTGATCCGGATGATAACAAATCTGATTCCGATGAATCCTCAGTTTTGGATTATTTGGAATGGGAACGCATCCTTGACCCAGTTCCATCCCACAGTCAGCTTGTCTCACGTGGTCCAAGTAGATTCAGTAAGAAGTACATGGAGAAGGAAAATGCGACATCATGTGACCAGTCACATGATCGACGTCCACCAGAGTTAGTGGAGATGAATGGCGATTTGTGTGGGAGTCATGTGACCTCGAGCTCTGCATCACATGATCCATCATGGGACATTGCTCCATTGAGAATGAGTGGTCCCGCTCAACCTAATGAAAATGGCCTGATCCTAGTGCACATCTCTGAGGTACGACCATGTATGCGATACATCATACATGTACACACATGCACAAGCAGTCACCCCTGCATAATTTTACATATAATTCTAAAGATTGGTATACCGTATAGCCGGAAAATTTGGCGGGGAATTAAATTTGGCGGTTTGGCGGTCTATATTACAACCGCCAAATTAAAATTCGCCAAACTTTCCTACTCACATATACATGTATACGTATGGCGATCCCGTACCGAACCGCCAAATTTAAATCCACCAATATTCTTGCAATAGCGATTTTGGGGTCAACCGCTAAATTTAATTCCCGCCAATATTTCCGGCTATATGATAATTATAGTCTCATCCAGTCCATACAAAGTATACTGTAATTTTTCCTTTGTTGCCATGGCAACATGTGCAGGTGGTGTCCCCTGACCTTCTCTGGCTGCAGCTGTCCAGTGATTTGGAGGAAGACTTGGAGTCTGTCTCCGCTCTCATAGCCAACCATCGCTTGAAACCACTCAAAAATGTACATAATAATATAATTATTATTATTATTATTGTAATGTCTTAATTAACACACACACTCACACACACTCCAGATCAGTGTTGGTGACTACTGTTGCATCCATCAGTCGTCCACTCCTGATGGGCGGAGCTCCGATGCTCGGCAGACGGTTGTCTACAAGAGAGCCATGGTGGAGGATGTCAGAAAGTCTCCAATAAGAGTTCTCAGGCAGGTATGTAAGCTTTGCATAAAGCTGAGCTTTTGACAAATTTAATGAAATGATAGTGCTTAACCGGTCATTTTTTTGTTTATTTTTAGGCTAGTATCGTTCTGGTCGACAGTGGAGTCCAGAAGAGAGGTGTCCCAGTGGACGACCTCCTAGAGCTCCCCTCGGCAGCCCACCCGTCCCTCGTCCCCCCTCTGGCCACGCCCTGCTCCCTCCACGGGATCGAGTCGGTCAACGAGGAGGAGGGATGGTCGCCTCTCGACTTACAGCTTCTGTGGAAACATCTCTATCATAAAAAGGTACATTGTACTTATTTATCTCTTGATCCCTTTTCCCATCAATCTTCTGAAGTGTGTCCATAATGTACATTGTAATACTGTGATGTCCCCCCCCCCCTTAATTTTAAATTTACACTTTGTTCCCCGGAATCTCCCTTACAAACTTTCTCCTGCCCCCCCCCCCCCCCCCTTTCCTTTATTCCACCAATTAATGTTTCCCCCTCAACATTTCAGTATAAACTAATACTCTCTCCCTCCTTTTTCTTCTTCAATTCAATACAGGTCTATGCCAAGGAGATAGTAATCCCTCGAGCTGCCAGTTTAGCCACACTTACTCCTGCAGTGTGCACCAAATCTAAGTATAAAACAATCACCGTTGAACTGTACCTCGAGCCTAGTGGCTGTGTGGGTGTGGTGGATGTTCTCGTACAAGAAGGTTTGAACATGGACTACGCAACTAGTCCATGTATGTTCACCACGTCCGAGAACGGTAGCTCCTCCTCCCTTGGATCACCTGAGCCGTGGCCCGAGGGAGGTCATGTGACCAAGAAGACTCGAAAGAAACTTGCCACTGATCTTCCGACAGTCTCTGGCAACAGCTTGCACATGTGTTTTGATAATGAAGATCCCCTATCTGAATTAGACAATTCACCAATTAAGCCAAAAAAAGATGAAGGGTGTGGTTTGGAGGAGGAGGATGGTCATGTGACACCTCCCGAGTTTCTGATTGGTCAGGAGGAGGAGAAGAAGGATCAAACTCAGCCAGTAAGTCCCTGGCAAGCTTTTCAAAAATTTTGTGATGAATATTTGTAGCACATTTTGCAAAATTAATCATCTTTTTTTCGAGACTACATTCAATTTCTCATCTTAATCTCACCCTCATATTCATAACCTGCTCATGTTTCCAGATTAGCCTATAATTATACTGTTCTTTCTTGGTGCAAGTACATAGTAAGATTGTGTTCTATACAGGTCATGTATGGTTGTGATTCCAACTATGCTGTCTGGTACTACATTGTCTGATTATTTGCTGGCTCATGATACATAATATAGTACAAGGTATAGGTGACATTGTATGCCAACAATATTTTGTTCCGCTCCTTGTTAGATGACGTATTCTGAAGTTTGCGCTATTTTTAGCAACAGCTAGGGAAATGTACCTGGGGTTTTCCCTGTACACCTTAACCTATTTACCTGCCATTGAGATTCTACCATGTCAACATCTATACATAGTTCCTGGCACTTGGCATAATAATAATAGATAAAAATCGAGCACTTCTCAGTAGAGGTTATAGTTGAATGATTAAGAGAGATAAGGCTTAGCTGGAAAAGCAGAGCTCCTAGAACTATGGAAACTTCCACTGTTATTGCTGTAGTGGTCTCCGTTGTTGGGTTGGCCACTGTGGCAGTATTTGTGTGTTGCTGCTCTTTGTACTATTGTTGCTGTAGAAACCGTAGTAGTAGTAGTAGAGCTGCTGGAAGAACCACAAGTCACCACACTAGGCGTAGTGGTTGGGGATCTCCTGGTATAAATCTTGAATCTGGATTGTTTTTTGAACCTCACCGATTGCAAAGACCTGCTGTTGAGACTGATGGGCCAGACAGCAGACAAGCCACTCACCTGCCTCGCAACTTTCGTGACTTTATTGTTCAGAAAATTATTCCTTACTTTATTGATCAGCGCCTGACCGCTTACCAGTTTGCCGTTGTGGTCCTGCTATCGGAGGATGATTTCAATAATATCTGTCGGATAAGATTCTCACCTTCCAGTTTCCGGGGGAAACCGATTCTTGATAAAACTTTCTCAATTATGCCTCAAGATCTCACAAAGTATAGAAATTATGTCATAGCTAGGCCCGACGGTAATGACTGTCATTCTGAAGAAGAGATATTTGGGCAGTACTCAGTGACAGGTAGCCCCTTCAGTCACCTGTGGCGTTCTTACGTGGAGCACGCTGGTGCTTATCCTAAATGTGTCCTGATCTACTCGTGGAACTTACCTTGTAGTCGGTGCACAGATGTTATCATCAGATCGCTGAGAGAGGAGCCATACAACAGAGCGAGTGTCATAGTGGCACATACCATATTTTGGAGATCTGAGACTGAGTCCCAACACGAAATGAATACTGAGAAACTGAAATGTGAGAATATTACTGTGAAACAGATACCATATCCAATCCAACTTCCACCAGCATAGTAGCTATAGTAATAACATTTCACATTGACCAATATTTTTATACTATAGATATGCGTAATTAATATTATCAGATTCTACCATCTTAATAATTTAAGCAGTGTTGATCGACAAGGATGATGGGGTGGCTGCCCATAGTAGTGTAGGGGGTGGCTGGCTGGTAATGGTGAACATTAAATTTCATACTTTGCAAGTACATGTATTGTGAGTAAAGGTGGGTGGCTAGCCCCGCCCCCTCGCTCGTCAGCCTCTGCATGATTGTACAAAAATGCATGGTATTCCCTAATTGGTTATTGATTCGTGAACCTTGCATTGTCAGCATGCACCTTCTGTAATGAATATTAGCTATTTTAAAGCATGCTTCTTGCGTAACTTTGCACTGTGTGTGGATACAAAGCAGAGCTTGGCTGGCGTAATTAGTGCATGCTGTGTTCTAGAACATTCCTTGGGTTCGCTATTTTAGAGTGTCAGTGTAGAATTGTGCAATACAGGCACTACTTTAGAGTGTGCACTGATAGTATTACTATACACAAAATCTGCATGAATATACACCATAGAGAATACACATGCACCAAGATTTAGTATGACATGCCAATAAAATTTATGCATAACAGAAAAACCCCAGGTTTATCCCCTATTTGATAGTATCCTGCATGTATGTATTTAAGTGGCCAGCACAAACAACACTGCATATAGAATTGAGTAGAAGAGTAAAATTCCTGAAACTATGGAATACTTGGCCAGATATGTTGATAGTGCTAGTTGTTACTATAACAACAGTGGTGATGTTGGAGTACACATTTCAAGCACTCTAACATCTTGGTCATCAGAACCAACTGATGCTGAGTTTTGTCAGCAAGAATTACAAGTTCTCACTAATCCTCCTACTGATGATGTGTGCAGTAGTGTTGAGAGTGATGAAGAGCCTGAGAATTATCCAGATATTATCTCTTCGCTGTGGCCTGCATCAATTATTATTGAGAGACCTCGATATGTGCCGGACCAGTTTCATGACTTCATTAATCAAATAATCATCCCCAATTTCAGAGGTCAATGCAAATCTTACTCCAAGCAGTTTGCTGTTGTGATGCTACTGTCTGCACTTGATCTTCTTAACATCAAGGGGATGAGCTTCTATCCTTCTGATCTCCTGGGGAAGCCAATTCTGGACAATGCAGTTGCGGTGATGCCAAGAAATTCAGCAATCTACAGAAACTATATTGTTGCTAGAATTAATAATAAGTGTCACTCGGAGAAGAAACTGTTTGGAAACTGTTCTGAGTTGACTGATACTCCTTTCAATCATCTGTGGAGAGCTTACCTCAAGCACTATCGTTCCCATCCTAGGTGCATCCTGATATATTCTCGGAACTTTCCATGCAGTCGCTGTACTGACTTGATACTCAAATGTGTTGGAGAACCCCCCTACAGCAGCGTGAATACAATAGTAGCACATACTAAGTTTTGGAGTAAGGATACTCATCATGAAATGAGCAGGATGAAGTTGGAGAGTAAGAATATATCAGTGGAACGTATATTATGATAATTTTTATAATCAATGACATTATATCTAGCTATATATTTTTATTATTGTGCGCTAACATCACATGGCACACAATTAGTAAAATAATTAATTTTACATTGTATATATTATTATGGCATTGGTACAGTCATCATGATTCCAATATTATTATTCAGACTCGATATTATTGATGTACCACATTGCAATAATAACAGTGTATCTCCATATTGGATTACGTAATCCGAAATTTGTGCCAAAAATAGCAACAAGTTACTCCACAAGGGGGTGGGGGTGTACCCTGGGTTTTTCTGAGTATCTCTCCATATAATATTATATTATACTTTCCTGTGTATAATTCATTCTTCTATGTCAACACCTGCTCAAATTCTACATGACTGCTGATTTGATTTGAGAAGGGATTTAGGCTAGCAAGTATAATTATTATTAGCTACAGCTAATCTGTATCTATTAACTAGAGTGCTAGAGCAAAAGTATCTGATTCATGGATATTTCTCAACTATTGTCTACACACCCAGTTGGAACAGCTGTTATAGCTATTGCAGTAGCTATTATATTATTATGCTGCTGTTGCTGTTGCTGTTGCTGTAATACTAACCATACTCCTAGAAAATCCACCTATCGTGGTATTAATAGGGTTACACCAAGTTACCTTGAATCTGGATCATTGAATGATTTTGAACTACCCATAAAGCCACCCAACCGTCGCACTAAGGGAGGTTATGTACGTGTTAACAACTCAGAATGTGAGACAGATGTTCCAGAAGAGTATCCTAATCTTCATATTCCTACAGTTAATGTCAGTCAAGAGAGGCCAGTCACTCATCTGCCTCACCATTTTTCTGACTTTGTCATTGATAAAATCATCCCTTATTTCCTTGGTCAGCGCAGGAGAGCTTATCAGTTTGCCGTTGTGGTGTTACTGTCGGAGAACAATTTTGACAACATCTATCAGACCGGCTTCACTCCATCTAGATCTGATTCTGGGAAGCCAATCATTGATAATGATTACATATCAATGCCTCGAGATAGGACAGAGTACGGAAATTACATCGTAGCTAGACCCCTCTCCAATAGCTATCACTCTGAAGAAGAGATATTTGGGCAGCACTCTGTGACGGATAGCCCCTTCAGTCATCTGTGGAGTTCTTACGTGAAGCACGCCGATGCTTATCCTAAATGTATCCTCATCTATTCGTGGAACTTGCCATGTAGTCGGTGTACAGAAGTTATCATCAGATCACTGAGAGAAGAGCCATACAACAAAGTGGGCGTCATAGTGGCACATACTCAACTTTGGCCATCAGAAATACTTAGTGAAAACAAGAATAATAGGGAGAACCTAACTCATAACAACATTACTGTACAACAGGTAGCATATCCTACTCGTATCTCTCCTGCAAGTGACTGATGTATTTCATCTATGACATTATAATACCTGTGAGCTTGATTGCTCGTAGAATAAAAATGACTAGTATTGATGATAAGAACTGCTAAACTCTATGAATGATAATAATAAACTATAATAATATAATAGGCTGCTAAAATAGTTCCATGATTGTTGGGCTAAAAATAAATATTCTAACAGCTACTGTGAAAATACACATACACTAAGCAATTACATCATAATGACCCATAGCTAGCTAGCCAATCCATGAAACTCATAGCATCATGTCTGACATTTCTCCAGCCTCCTGCAGTGGTATTGGAGGCTCTATGTACTGGATATAAGCGCCAATCCTATCTCTCATCATTTCCATGTTCCTCTCAGCGACGTTCGGGTAGCCTTCCTCCGAGTCCCATATACGACTGTAGGCTATCAAGACACGCACATCACTGGGAACACTGTACTGCCGTTCACCCAAAATGCTGACGATTAGCTCTGTACATCGACGGCAGGGAAAGTTCCACGAATACATAATGATGGCCTTAGGCCAACTGTTATTCTTGTGGACGTAGGCGGACCAAAGTTGACTGAAAGGGTTGTCATATTTTGGACCGAATACCACTTCTTCCGAATGGTATTGGCAGCTTTCAAAGCGTGCCACGATGTAGTTACCATAGTGATGAGTACTCGGCATGGTCAATTCTTGGTTGTTTAAAAGGGGTTGCCGTGGTGACGAAGATGTGTGAGGGTGAAAGGTCATACTTGTTAGGTCCCTAAGGTCGTCTTCGGAGGCTATTAACACCATAAAGAACTGAAACTTCACCAATCTTTGTTTTCAAACGTCATGATCACATTGTGCCCAATAAACTGTTTAAAATCTTCTGGAGTGAACTCGATCCCTGCCCCCAAAGTCAACATTCCTGTTCAAATCACTTTTCAAGTGGCTCCTTTGTCGGCTGTAATGCCATTAGGCTTCCTCTCTAAAGAGTGGGTCTGAGAAATTATGGGCGTGTCCAGAGGCGGCAGAAGAAGAGCCATATCATACAACAGAGTGGGTGTCATAGTGGCGCATACCATATTTTGGAGCAGGTCTGAGACTGACTCCCAACACAAAATGAATACTGAGAAACTAACTTGTGAGAATAATACCGTGAAACAGGTACTGTATCCAGATTATCTCTCACCAGCATAGCAGCTATAATAATATTATGGCTAATCATAAACTCATGTTGACTGATAATAATAATGCATAATTACCAGTATTAAGTTTATGTAAGTGTGAAGGTTCATGGTATTATATGTGTGCATGTAGTATGGCATGCTATAATTATATAACTAGCTACTGAGCGAAGAGAAGGGACTTCACCTGGGAATTACCAACCACATTCCGAGAGCTTCAGATCAATACATTTGATTTATTCATCATGCATAAATGACTGTATCATGCAATGAATAATGAATAATGCTGACTCACTTTTTATCATACAGTATATATGTAGAGCATAAAAATTACAGAACCAGTGTCATATCAACTGGACTATAAAGCTATAGCTACCTGCGTAAGTGATCATGGAAACGTGGATACTGGTTGTATTAGTAATAGTGATAGTGGTGGTCATAATAATACTATTGTTACTATTAATTTTTTTGACCGCATACTGCTATAATATTATTTACAAACGTCATCGCAGTAAGGCACAGAAGCATAGGCACCGGTACTCACCGCTCCCACAGGAAGTGGATATTGAACTAGAATCACATAGCTACTAGTGGTGCTCACAGTACTATTAGCTATAGGCACTCAACTGAGCTAAGCAACACTCAACTCTCCAGCAGTCCATCATCATCATCACAAGATCACAATGACTCAAACACATTATTTTGGCTTGAATAACGCCATCTATCTGCTTCCATGCATGCTGAGCATGCATAGTGAATACAATTGAGCTACATCTAGGACTACCCCTGGTACATTAATGAATTTTGTATTCCTGGTAGCTAGTGTCCAACATACTGCAACTTGCTTCATCATGATAATTATTCTGGAACTATAGTATAATAAAACATGCATGTTTGCAGATACTTATAATAACAAGCTAGTACATGTATGTGCATCAAAGAATTAAAGTAATTGAAGCAAGTACAGCATAGCAATCAATAGTTAGCTATGGGTCAATGTTTTGGAAGTCGAGGATGCTGCCGCTCAAACAGATCTAGAATAGAGCCTGCAGCTGATTCTACAGTTACTTCACCTCATAAGAAAGCTCCAGCTCAAGCTTGGACTCGATCAGATTTTGATGATAATGGCACAACTATAACTCATAAGAAAGCTTATGATCAAGCTTGGACTAGCAAGAAAGCTCAAGCTTGTATTCAATCAGATTCTGGGACAAAAGACAAGTCTCAGACTGGAGACAAGAGTAACACTAGTATCTCCAAGAGCCTGGCATTGGATGATAGGTGGCAAACTAACGATGCTAGTGCTGCTGTTGAAAATGTTACATTCTCTGAGTCTTCTTGTGATGAAATTGATGGTGATCATAAACTTGAGCAAGTGTTGAGAAAAAGTATGAATCAAGATCAAAACAATCAAGCACAATCTGATCATACACATCATCAGGAGAATGAAGTAAGACATCGGTACTCACCGCTCCCACAGGAAGTGGATATTGAACTAGAATCACATACTAGTGGTGCTCACAGTACTATTAGCTATAGGCACTCAACTGAGCTAAGCGACACTCAACTCTCCAGCAGTCCATCATCATCATCACAAGATCACAATGAAATTACAGAGATTCAAGGCACACAATTGGGAGAGCAAAATTTGCACATATCGGTACCACATGATACACAGGATACTGTTGAAGGTAAACAGCAAACAAAAACTTTACCAGGTCCTGTGTTAAACAGGGTGCAGGATAGGGAAGCATTAAAATTTAATGCTTTGCCTGAGAGCATCAGAACTTACGTTGTTGAAAGTTTGATACCTTCTTTTATGGAGCAACGTGCAGGAAACCAGTTTGCTGTAGTATTATTATTATCAGAGACAGACTATCAAAACATTAATGAAATAAAATTGAGTCCCTCTGACATTAATGGAAAACCAAAAATTGACAATTCCCAAAGAGCATTGCCACAAAGGATAGATCAGTATTATAATTACATCGTGGCACGTCCAACTATATCTGAAAGAATTCACTCTGAGCGAGAAATCTTTGATATTGGAAGCACTGATAATTCAACTAATAGCCGATTTAATGAACTTTGGGATGCTTATTGCTGCCAACATAAACAAGTACATCCCAAGTATATTTTAATATACTCATGGAATTTGCCTTGCAAGAATTGTACGGATTTGATCATTAAATCACTGCAAAGAAGCCCATACAACAGTGCAGTTGTGATTGTGGTTTACACTTGCGTGTGGAAGGAAGAAGACACTCCTCAACGCCAACGCAGCAAGGACAGAATGATCAATCAGGGAATCTTTGTTGAAGAAGTAGCATATCCTAAATTTATTCGTAAGTCGTTTGTACGGTAATCTTTGTTAAATCTGTCACTATATTATCATGATCATGCATAATCACATGCTACTCTCTTCATAATAATACTTTTAGCCATAATAATACATATATGTACTTGTGAGCCAAACAACTGATTGTTCATATTATACAAAATATTATTAATAATGACTAGAATTGATGATAAAAACTGCTAAACTCTATGAATGATAATAATTAACAATAGGACCATAAAAATTTATAGTTCCATGCATATGATTATTGAGCTAAAAAAATAATTCTAACTATGCTCGGAAAACACACTATGTAAGCAATGACATAATGACCCATAGCCAATCCATAAAATTCGGCATCATATCTGACATTTCTCCAGCTCTCCCGCCTCCTGCAGTGGTATTGGAGGCTCTATGTACTGGATATAAGCACCAATCCTATCTCTCATCGTTTCCATGTTTCTCTCAGCGACGTTCGGGTAGCCTTCCTCTGAGTCCCATATACGACTGTGGGCTATGAATACACGCACGTCACTGGTAACACTGTTCTCACGCTCGCCCAGAATGTTGACGATTAGCTCTGTACATCGACCGGAGGGAGAGTTCCATGAATACATAATGATGGCCTTAGGCCGACTGTTATTCTTGTGGACGTAGGCAGACCAAAGTTGACCTCGAGCCTAGTGGCTGCGTGGGCATGGTGGATGTTCTCGTATAAGAAGGCTTGAACATGGACTACGCAAGTAGTCCACGCATGTTCACCACATCTGAGAACGGTAGCTCCTCCTCCCTTGGATCACCTGAGCTGTGGGAGGGAGGTCATGTGACCAAGAAGACTCGAAAGAAACTCGCCACTGATCTTCGACAGTCTCTGGCAACAGCTTGCACATGTATTTTGATAGTGAAGATCCCCTGCCTAAATTAGACAATCACCAGTTAAGCCAAAAAATGATGAGGGGTGTGGTTTGGAGGAGGAGGATGGTCATGTGACACCTCCCAAGCTTCTGATTGGTCAGGAGGAGAAGAAGGATCAAACCCAGCCAGTAAGTCCCTGGCAAGCTTTTCAAGAATTTGCGATGAATAGCTATTTGTAGCACATTTGCAAATCGTCTTTTTTTGAAACCACATTCAATTTCTCATCTTAATCTAGTGATGTCAAACATTGGCTGGATTCGCTAAAATTTTTCTCCTCATATTTATATCAGTGACATGGCACAAATAATATGTAAGTTTGCGCATGCTGTAGATCCAATGGTGAGGCACCCAGACCACTTATAGGGTAAGTTTGGGTGCTGAACATGATGGTTTACATAGTTTTTCTCTTCAAAGACAAGTTTTTCTGACTTTGTGCAATGTGGACTTTCAGAACTACCATTACTTGTAATAGACCAATTATGCCATTTTTTGTATTGCTTACTCCGGAGAATGTTGACATGAATTAACCCAGGATTGAGACATAAATATGGAATTAATATCGGTCATATACATATCAGAGTGATCAGCTATACCTACTCTACACACTGGTGCAGAGTAATAATGCTAATGATGAAGTGAATTTTTTGCCCTGACATCCCTACTTAATCTCACCCTCATATTCATAACCTGTCCATATTTCCAGATTAGCATATAGACTACTTTTTCCGTGCAAGTACTGGTAGTGGTACCATAGTAAGATTGTGTTCTGTATGGTTGTGATTCCAGCTGTGTGAAATTATTATACGCATTGATGTTGATTGCTGACTCATGGTGTAGATACCACAATGTCACACTTGCCAACAATAATTATTATTTGCTCCACACATAGTTAGATGAGATAATCTGAAATTTGGGGTATTTTTAGTAACCAGCTACGGAATGTACATTCCATGTAGTGTTTATGTGTCACTGGTATGTCAACAGGTGTATTATGGTGTAATAGAATCTAATAGACTAAGAAATTGAGCACTATAGACTCAGTACAGTAATACAGCTGAACGTTCATCATTGAGAGGGGCAAGAGAAGTTAAAGCTCATAACTAGTGTAATAGTTTTAGTAGTGGGGTCAGCCACTGCAGCAGTTGCGCAACTGCACCTAGCTATAGGTAATTGGCTGGCACAGTATTCCTTGGATTAGCTATGTCAGCTTCAAACAGGGGCTGTACCTGGGGTTGTCCCTACAATAATATTATTAGCATGCATATTATGTCATACTTAAGTCTTGGTGTGTACTAATCTCTTGTATATCCCATGACATTATATATTAATGCAGATTTTGTATCGCCTGTGCACTAGCTCAAGTAGTACCTGTAGCTATTGCACAATTCTGAGTATCCTGTATGTAGCTATTTAAGGTACCATTAAATTGCGTGGGCGTGAGGTGGGGGATATGACACCTAAACCACATCAAAGTCATTAGTGAGGTGCATGTTGTGTAACCACGCCCTTTTAATTGCACAGGTCTCAGGGGTGTGGCTGCTAGAGCCGGAAGTGTTCATTTAATATCCTCCATGGACCGGAAGCCGAGCCGGAAGGGAGGGGCCAGGCCACGCCCAAAACAGCCCCACCCTGTTCCCCAAGGACCACCATTCTCAATCAAGTGCCTACTAACCACCGGATGTCCACCGGAAGCCCACAATCAATCCCAATTAAAACACACAGCTTCCTCAAGGCCAACACACACACAAACACTTGGAGGCCGTTCTGCCACACCGCCCACGCAAGAGCTCACCTCATTTCCTGTGTGGGCGGAGTGAGAACACGTCATCGCAACCACATCCGCTTCAAACCATCGTCAGCTTCCGTCCAGCCGTACAGGCCCCTCGATCGCACCGCCGTACAGTGCCTCATTAACAGACATGGCCTCACCTTTGACCTCCTGCCACGCCCCCAAAGCCTCCTCGCGGGGTTCAAAGGTCACCACCGCTTCCGGAACACGCCCACCTATCGCCGAGGCCAAGTCCCAGCCGCCGATGTCCAAGCACTGGCCCGTGAAGCCACGCCCAATCGGAAGCAATAAAACCTGCATTAACGCACACGCACACACTCCACACAGTGCCAGGAACACGCCCACATGCTTAATTAGGCCTAATAAGCTTTTTTTTTTTTTTTTTTTTTTTTTTTGTCGTTGCGGTTAATAGTTAAGCAAGAATGCTTTGATCTTGCTTTGATGTGGGCAATTACCGGCCTTTTCTTCAGGGGCCACTTCCGGTCGCTAATTACACGCGCATAATCATCCCTGGCCGATTCTGGACACGCCCACCTTCGACCAAAAGCACTCGTATGGCCTCTTCGGCCACGCCCCTTCACGATTCGCTAATTGAATTAGCCATTCCTGACGCTCACGCCCACGCAATTAAATGGTACCTTAAGTGGAGAAACATTGCATGCATGAGTACCTAGAATCATAAAAAATGAGTAAAAGAGTAAAATTGCTGAAACTATGGAGATTTTTGAATGTTTGGCCAGATATACAAGTATTGATAGTGCTAGCTATTACTATTACAACAGTGGTGATGTAGGAGTATCCACTTCAAGTGCACTAATATCTTGGTCGCCAGAACAACTCGAATTTTGTCCACAAGAATTACAAACTCTCACTAATCCTCCTACTGATGTATTCAGTAATCATAGTGACGAAGAGCCTGAGACGGACTATCTGGATATTCTTTTGCTATTATCTGTGTCAATTGAGAGACCTCGATATGTGCGGGACGATTTTCATGACTTCATTAATCAACGAATCATCCCCGATTTCAGAGGTCAGTGCCAATCTCATTTCAAGCAGTTTGCTGTTGTGCTGCTGCTTTCTGAACGTGATCTTCTTAACATCAAGCAGATGAGTTTCTGTCCTTCTGATCCCTTTGGGAAGCCAATTCTGGACAAAGCTGTTGCAATGATGCCAAGAAAGCCAGCAAACTATAGAAACTATATTGTTGCTAGAACTGCAGATAAGAAGAAGAAAAAGTGTATATGTCACTCGGAGAAGAAACTGTTTGGAAAATGTTCTGAATTGACTGATACTCCTTTCAATCTTCTGTGGAAATCTTACCTGGAATACTGTCATCCCTATCCAAAGTGCATCCTGATCTATTCTTGGAACTTTCCATGCAGTAACTGTACTGATTTAATACTCAAATCTCTTAGAGAACTTACTCCCTACAGCTGTGTGAGTACAATAGTAGCACATACTAAGTTTTGGAGTAAGGATACTCATCATGAAATGAGCACAAAGAAGTTGGAGAGTATGAACATATCAGTAGAACATGTACCTGAAGAATAATTAATTTTTTTTGTAATCAATAACATTGTGCTATTTATCATTATTGTGCACTAACGATCACACGGCACACAATTATTAATTTTAATTGCTCAACAATACTAGTCATATGTTATAAGTGCTGGCATTGGTACAATATCATGATTCAGACTCAATATTATTGATGTACCACATAATATTATAGTCATACTTCATAATAATATCTCCTTATTGGATTACGTAATCTGAAATTTGTGCCAAAAATAGCAACAAGATACACCATGAGGGGGTGGGGGTGTACCCAGGGTTTTTCCAAGTACCTCTTTGAACCTGTAAATGTATTCATACACTTTCCTGTGTATAATTCTATGTATGTCAACACTAGCTGTGTTGCGCAATTCTGCATGACTGTTGACTTTGATTTGAAACAGGGAATTGGGCTAGCAAGTAATCTGTAGCTAACTATAGTGCTACTTGAGAAGAGTAAAAGTACTAGCTATCATGGATAATATTTCCCAACTGTGGTCTACATACCCAATTGTTATAGTAGCCATTGCAGTAGCTATTATAGTAGTATGCTGCTGTTGCTGTTGCTGTAATAGTAACCATACTCCTAGAAAATCCACCTATCATGGTAATAGGGTTACACCAAGTAACCTTGAATCTGGATCGTTGAAACGTTTAATTGAACTGCCCATAAAGCCACCCAACCGTCGCACTAAAGGAGATTATGCACTTCTTAACGGCTCCGAATCTGAGATAGATCTTCCAGAAGAATATCCCGCCCCTACTGTCAATTAAGAGAGACCAGAATCTGAGACAAACGTTCCAGAAGAGTATCCTAATTGTCCCACCCCTACTATTAGTATCAGTCAAGAGAGGCCAGTCACTCGTCTAGATCTGCCTCACCATTTTTCTGACTTTGTCATTGATAAAATCATCCCTTATTTCCTTGGTCAGCGCAGGAGAGCCTATCAGTTTGCTGTTGTGGTATTACTGTCGGAGAACGATTTTGACAACATCTATAAGACCAGCTTCACTCCATCTAGATCTGATTCTGGGAAGCCAATCGTTGATAATGATTACATATCAATGCCTCGAGATAGGACAGAGTATGGAAATTACATCGTAGCTAGACCCTTCTCCAATGGCTATCACTCTGAAGAAGAGATATTTGGGCAGCACTCTGTGACGGATAGCCCCTTCAGTCATCTGTGGAGTTCTTACGTGAAGCACGCCAATGCTTATCCTAAATATATCCTCATCTATTCGTGGAACTTACCATGTAGTCGGTGTACAGATGTTATCAACAGATCACTGAGAGAAGAGCCATACAACAGAGTGGGAGTCATAGTGGCATATACTCAACTTTGGCCATCAGAAATACTTAGTGGAAACAAGAATAGGGAGAACCTAACTCGTAACAACATTACTGTACAACAGGTAGAATATCCTATTCGTATCTCTCCTGCAAGTGACTGATGTATTTCATCTATGACATTATAATACCTGTGAGCTTGATTGCTCGTAGAATAAAAATTAATATTAATGCTAAAATATTCCATGATTATTGGGCTAAAAAATAAATATCCTAATAGTTACTGTGAAAACACACATACACTAAGCGATTACATCATAATGACCCATAGCTAGCCAATCCATGAAACTCATTGCATCATGTCTGACATTTCTCCAGCTTCCTGCAGTGGTATTGGAGGCTCTATAGGCTGGATATAAGCACCAATCCTATCTCTCATCGTTTCCATGTTTCTCAGCGACCCGAGTCCCATATACAACTGTAGGCTATCAACACGTGCACATCATGATCACTCACTGGGAACACTGTACTGCCGTTCGCCCACCACAGGGAAAGTTCCATGAATACATAATGATGGCCCTAGGCTGACTGTTATTCTTGTGGACGTAGGTGGACCAAAGTTGACTGAAAGGGTTGTCGTATTTTGGACCGAATACCACTTCTTCCGAATGGTATTGGCAGCTTTCAAAGCGTGCCACGATGTAGTTACAATAACGATTGGCACTCGGCATGGTCAACTCTAGGTTGTTTAAAAGGGGTTGCCGTGGTGACGAAGATGTGTGAGGGTGAAAGGTCATACTTGTTAGGTCCCTAAGGTCGTCTTCGGAGGCTAATAACACCATAAAGAACTGAAACTTCACCAGTCTTTGTTTTCAAACGTCATGATCACGTTGTGCCCAATAAACTGTTTAAAATCTTCTGGAGTGAACTCGATCCCTGCCCCCAAAGTCAACATTCCTGTTCAAATCACTTTTCAAGTGGCTCCTTTGTCAGCTGTAATGCCATTAGGCTTCCTCTCTAAAGAGTGGGTCTGAGAAATTATGGGCGTGTCCAGAGGTGGCAGAAGAAGAGCCATACAACAGAGTGGGTGTCATAGTGGCGCATACCATATTTTGGAGCAGGTCTGAGACTGACTCCCAACACAAAATGAATACTGAGAAACTAACTTGTGAGAATAATACCGTGAAACAGGTACTGTATCCAGATTATCTCTCACCAGCATAGCAGCTATAATAATATTATGGCTAATCATAAACTCATGTTGACTGATAATAATAATGCATAATTACCAGTATTAAGTTTATGTAAGTGTGAAGGTTCATGGTATCATGTGTGCATGTAGTATGGCATGCTATAATTATATAGCTAGCTACTGAGCGAAGGGAAGGGACTTCACCTGGGAATTACCAACCACATTTCCGAGAGCTACAGATCAATACATTTGATTTATTCATCATGCATAAATGACTGTATCATGCAATGAATAATGAATAATGAATAATGCTGACTCACTTTTTATCATACAGTATATATGTAGAGCATAAAAATTACAGAACCAGTGTCATATCAACTGGACTATAAAGCTATACCTGCGTAAGTGATCATGGAAACGTGGATACTGGTTGTATTAGTAATAGTGATAGTGGTGGTCATAACAATACTATTGTTACTATTAATTTTTTTGACCACATACTGCTATAATATTATTTACAAACGTCATCGCAGTAAGGCACAGAAGCATATATAGGTACCGGTACTCACCGCTCCCACAGGAAGTGGATATTGAACTAGAATCACATACTAGTGGTGCTCACAGTAGCTATAGGCACTCAACTGAGCTAAGCGACACTCAACTCTCCAGCAGTCCATCATCATCATCACAAGATCACAATGAAATTACAGAGATTCAAGACGCACAATTGGGAGAGCAAAATTTGCACATATCGGTACCACATGATACACAGTATACTGTTGAAGGTAAACAGCAAATAAAAACTTTACCAGGTCCTGTGTTAAACACGGTGCTGGATAGGGAAGCATTAAATGCTTTGCCTGAGAGCATCAGAACTTACGTTGTTGAAAGTTTGATACCATCTTTTATGGACCAACGTGCAGGAAACCAGTTTGCTGTAGTATTGTTATTATCAGAGACAGACTATCAAAACATTAATGAAGTAAAATTGAGTCCCTCTGACATTAATGGAAAACCAAAAATTGACAATTCCCAAACAGCATTGCCACAAAGGACAGATCAGTATTATAATTACATCGTGGCACGTCCAACTATATCTGAAGGAATTCACTCCGAGCAAGAAATCTTTGATATTGGAAGCACCGATTATTCAACTAATAGCCGATTTAATGAACTTTGGGATGCTTATTGCTGCCAACATAAACAAGTACATCCCAAGTATATTTTAATATACTCGTGGAATTTGCCTTGCGAGAATTGTACAGATTTGATCATTAAATCACTGCAAAGAAGCCCATACAACAGTGCAGTTGTGATTGTGGTTTACACTTGCGTGTGGAAGGAAGAAGACACTCCTCAACGCCAACGCAGCAAGGAGAGATTGATCAATCATAGAATCTTTGTTGAAGAAGTAGCATATCCTGAATTCGTTAGGAGGTTGTTTGTACCGTAATCTGTATTACTATACTGTAATCACTGTTTTAATATTATTCCGGCTACATGATGCATATCACAATGTCATAGTACCTAATCGTCTTTTCATAATAATAATATATACCTGTGAGGCAAATAATGTACTCTAGCTGGGTTTTTATTAAATTGCACATTGATTGCTAATTTCTTAGAATCACTTGAGTTACAAAATAATCTCGCACAATTTTTAGCACCAGTGATGCTATAAAATATTAAGATTCGTCGCTCGTGCACGCATAATAATTATTATAGTAGATCAATCTTATTAATCCATGGCACGTTGCATTGCTATTTTTAGCACAAATTTCAGATTACATAACTGTGATGAAACTTGAACTATACGTATAATTAGAACTGGAATTTAATTATTGATTTTATGATGTAATTTCCTGACTATTTAAGCTGTGATTTTGCTAGTGTATGCTCAGTCTGTATGTGTGCACAGCGTGCTGATTTGATGAAAAGATATTGAATTGCCACGGTCTCTGAGACGCAGGCGCTACATTTGGGGGCTTGTCCGGGATCTCTCAGCAGTCAAGTCGAGTTGTGAGTTGATCATTGGGTCGTACTTAGTCGGGCACCCTGGGGGAAACGTCCCAGCATAATTATGCTAGAGGGGCTGTGAGTAAATACCTCAGTTAACTGCCCTAAAGTCGACCATGTCTAAGAGAGAGCTGATGCAGATTCAGTTAGACCAGCTTCGCTGGGAAAACAAGCAACTACAAAAAGAGAATGTAAGACTGAGAGACCAGACCGGACGCGAAGATTCGCCAGCTCAGTCAGTCACTGGAGTGGAAGCCGAGCTAGCGAAATGCCTGGAAGAGCAACAGCAACTGGAAAGAGAGATTAGTACCAGGAGCAAGTTGCTACGTAGATCTCTGGGTCGTGGCCAGCAGCAACCTTGTCACTCAGACACTGAAGCCGAGCAGAGTGCTGACGGCGATGAATCGCACATCTCGCAGCTGCAACAGTTGCAACAAGAGCTCGCAGAGGCTAACGAAAGACGCGATGAAGCCGAGGCTTATTGTTCACAGCTACAAGATGACCTACAAGCTATCCGTGCAGACGCCGAGCTGCAGCAGTTTCGCGCTGTAGAGCGAGAGAGAGAAAAGTGGGAAGAAAGAGAGCAGAGATGGCTGGCTCAGCTAGCCAGGTTGGAGACGAGAATGCAGCTGATTGAAACCACAGGGTTGAGGTCACGTTCGCAATCAACGTCTAGATCTATGGACCGCCCGCCCTCTTCAGCCACTAGCTATTCAACTGAAACAGTCAAAGAGAGGTCAGAAAAACGTAGTAACAAGGCAACCACAGGGGACACAGGAATCTCCCTGATGTCAGATGGTGGTGATAGTGGTTCAGTGCAGACCACAAGTAAGCAAGGCAGTGTAAAGCCACGAGCACATGCACACCATGTAGTGCAACAAACACCACCTGTCTCCAAGTATACAGGAGAAGGTGCAGGTGAAGAAACCTTTGAAGATTGGCTGATTCAATTTGAGATGGCTGCTGAAGTGAGCGGATGGGAAGGAAGGAGTAAGCTAGCACATTTGGTGACTAGACTGAAGGGACAAGCTTTGTCCTACTATCGTTCCTGCCCGCTAGATGAGAAGACCGACTATGACAAGCTAACGAAAGCATTGACCACCAGGTTCACTCGAGTTCAGTTGCCAGTGGTCCAGAGTGCCCTCTTCCACGAGAGGAAACAGAAAGCAAAAGAAGACGTTGACACGTACGCGCAAGACCTCCGGAACCTATTTCAGAAAGCCTATCCGAAAGCACGACAAGGCAGCAAGGAAGCTGAAGAGATGGGAAAAGCCGTTCTTGCGCATCAGTTTGCTGCCGGTCTCCTACCTGACTTGAAAGTGAAGGTAGCGGGAGCTGATGGGACCTTTGAAGAGTTACTCTCAAAAGCCAGACTGGAGGAAGCCAAACTCCGAGATCTGCCGACGACGACGAAAACAGTGAAGAGCTCACCAGCAACCCCAAGTGCAGGGACAGGGGCTGAGAAAGATGGTGAGAAAGCAAGAGGCAGTGCAGATAGGAGAGGCGTACAGTGTAACAATTGTCATGGTTACGGTCACATTGCACGATTCTGTCCAAAGAAAGGACGAGGAGATACCAAAGAAGCGACTGGCAGACCTCCGGCTAGAAACCAGACACACAGTGTATCGGCTCTTATAACAGAAGCACCAGAAAGATCAGCAGACGAAGTTGGAAGTGCCCTTGATCAAGTGATGGCCACTCTACACGGTCTGTTAACCTCTCCCTCCAATGCTCCTAGAGCTCCTACGCTTGGTCCTGTGCCGAAAGCGATACTGCAGGTGGAAGGAGTGCCGATAGAAGCCCTTGTGGATACTGGAGCACCAGTTTCCATTGTTAACCTCAATTTTCTCCTCTCTGCCTTAGCTAAGAACAAGAAGCCGGAGCAGAGTCCCGCAGAATGGCGTACGGAGGTGGAGAAGCGTCTGGAGCCACCTTCCTTCACGAACTTGAGAAGCTATGGTGGTGGTGAGCTGAAGTTGGCCAGACAGATTAAGGTATCACTATCGCGAGTTGGTGGTAAGATGATTGATGCTGTACTCCAAGTTCAAAGCAATGCTCCAGTGGACCTCCTCCTAGGAACTGACTTGCAGCCTCAGTTGGGATTTGTGTTGATGTCGGTGGAAGGAGATGGTACTGGATTTGACCTGCTACTAGAGAAGGAGTGGAAAGTTGTTAACTCACCTGTAATGAAGACTCCTGGCCCTGAAGCCGAAAAGCCTGCCAGTACATCCGCCACAGTTCACCTGATTCAAGCAACACGAGTACCAGCTCAACACTCTAAGATGATTCGAGCTAAGATTGACATCAAAAGAAGAGAGAGTGATGGAGCATTTCTATTTGAGCCCAACAACAGCGAATTTGGTGGACAAGGAATCCACATAACAGAAGCCACAGTCTCGCCAGATGCTGACAATGGAGTTGTTTTGGTGATCGAAAACGGCACCTTCAATCCAGTGAAGCTTAAGAAGGGGATGTTACTTGGGACAGCGAATTCCGTGGTTGTTGACCCTACTCCCAACAGAGAAGCAGCCGAAGCTGATCCAGCAGTTGCCTTAGTCACTGAGGAAGCCAATGCTGACCGCAAAGAGCAAGTGTTGAAAGCAGTTAAAGTGAATTCGAGCGGACTCTTGTCTGGACAGTTGGTACAGATGCAAGACCTTCTCAGAGAGTACGATGATATCTTCTCACTCCACCCGTCTGACCTTGGAACAACAGATCAGATCACTCATTCTATCAACACGGGCGACCACGAGCCAATACGACAGCCACCGAGGAGACTGCTCTTCTCGCTCAGAAGCAAAACGAATGAGCTTGTACAAGAGATGCTCAAACAAGGCGTTATTCAGCCGTCAAGGAGTCCTTGGGCAAGTCCGGTGGTGTTAGTAGAAAAGAAAGACGGCAGTGTAAGGTTTTGCGTCGATTACCGCCGGCTCAATGCTGTGACCAAGATGGAAGTATTTCCGCTACCCAGAATTGATGACTCGCTGGACATGTTGTCGAAATCAAAGTTTTTCACCACTTTGGATCTGGCTTCTGGCTTTTGGCAAGTCAAGATGGAGCCTAGTTCAAAAGAGAAGACAGCTTTTGTGACTCACTCGGGGCTGTACGAGTTCGGTGTTATGCCTTTCGGACTGGTGAATGCTCCCTCGACGTTCCAACGACTCATGGAGTCAGTGCTAGTTGGACTCAGTGGTGAGAAATGTATCGTGTACATAGATGATATTCTTATTCCAGGAGCAACATGGCCAGAACATCTGCAGAATCTACGCCAGGTGTTTGAGAGACTCAGGTCTGCAAATCTCAAGTTGAAGTCGAAAAAGTGCAGACTTGCAGAGCGTGAAGTGGAGTATCTTGGATATGTAATCTCTGAGGATGGATTATCCACAGACCCTGAGAAGATACGGGCCGTTCGTGAGTTTCCAGTTCCGCATGATGTCAAAACTCTCCGCTCTTTTCTAGGACTGGCATCGTATTACAGGAGATTCGTGCCTAACTTCTCTGCTGTTGCGAGACCTCTCCACGCTCTAACCAAGAAAGAAGTACCGTTTGATTGGACTGAGAGCTGTCAGGAGTCATTTGTGAGACTCAAGGAGCTTCTAACTACCTCACCTATCCTAGTGCTACCTGACTTCCAGAGAGATTTCATGCTGGAGACCGATGCTTCAGGTCAAGGCTTAGGAGCCGTCCTGGCACAGAAACAGGAAGACGGACTGATTCGACCGATAGCTTTTGCCAGCAGAACCTTGCAGCCCCACGAGCGGAACTACGGCATAACGGAGCTGGAAGGCCTTGGAGTTGTCTGGGCGATGAAGCACTTTAGACACTATCTCTACGGTCACAAGTGTGAAGTCTTTACAGATCACGAAGCTCTCAAGTCGCTCTTAAACACACCCCACCCTTCCGGGAAGCTGGCGCGATGGGGACTAACTTTGCAAGAGTTTGATGTCAAAATCAGATACCGACCTGGAAGAGCGAATGCCAGTGCAGATGCACTTTCAAGAAATCCGCTACCGGCCACTGAAACGAACGAAAATGTTCCCCCATTCAGTATTCTTGCTACACTCCAACCCAGTTCTGCAGCTGAGGACGGGGAGGACCCAAACAAAGAGCTAGTTGGAGCTCAGCGGAAGGACCCCGAGCTACTCCGAGTAATCCAATACTTGGAGGATGGTACTCTACCAACAGAGGACAAATTTGCCAGAGAGATCGTCCTATGTAAGTCACAGTATGTAGTGATAGACAAAGTATTGTACCATGTTGAAAAAGACAAGACTCTGAGGCTAATTCCACCTCAGATCAATAGGAAGAAGCTTTTTTGTGATGTTCATGAAGGGGTCTATGGTGGTCATTTAAGAGATGCTAAAATTCATGGGGAGTTGGCGAAGCATTACTGGTGGCCTGGCATGCGTGCAGATATTGTCAGTTGGTGTCGTGAGTGCATTACTTGTGCTACTCGGCAGCCTGGGAAGAAACTAAAATCCCCACTTGTTCCAATACCAGTAGCTGGTCCTTTCGACCGAGTAGGTGTTGATATACTCCAACTACCTAAGTCAAGGCTGGGAAATCAATATGCTGTTGTATTTGTCGATTATCTGACAAAATGGCCTGAAGTATATCCAGCTAGTGACCAGTCTACCTTAACAGTAGCTGAACTCTTTGTCAGAGAGTTTATACCACGCCATGGAGTTCCTAGAGAGCTGTTGTCCGATCGAGGAACCTCATTTCTGTCGAAGATCATGATGGAAGTGTACGAATTGCTAGGGACCCACAAAGTTAACACGACAGCTTATCATCCGCAAGGAGATGGCCTCGTGGAGCGCATGAATCGATCGCTATTGAACATGCTGTCGAAGTCAGCTGAGTCGAATGGAAATGACTGGGATGAAAGACTACCCTTCATTTTGTTTGCCTATCGAGCAAGCATCCAAGAGTCAACGAAAGAGTCTCCATTCTTTTTGTTGTATGGTAGAGATCCGCAGCTCCCAACGAGTGAGATGTTGGAACCACAAGTTGATCGAGTCACCTACAATTTGGACGATTACAAGACTGAAATGGTGAAGCATATGTCAAACGCTTGGAAACTGGCCCAAGAGAATGTGAAGCGAGCTCAGAAGAGTCAGAAAAAGTATTATGACAAGAGTGTTCAAGAGCACAAAGTCAAGCAAGGTGATCGTGTCTTCATTTACATGCCCTCAGCAAAGAAGGGGAAAGCTCACAAGCTCGCACGACCGTTCCACGGCCCTTACCGAGTGACTGAAACTGTTGATAATGGTGTGATGGTAACTCCAATCGATCGTCCCCAAGATACACCCTTCCGTGTTGCGATGGATCGAGTTAGACGCTGCCCTAAAGAAATTCCTGACGTATTTTGGCCTGAGCACAAGAAACAAGGAAAGCAGACAAAGCAAGCAGAGACTAACCAGTCGACAGGTGCTGATGTCTCCCCGGAAATTGAGTCTACAGGAGTATGGGCAGGCAGACTCCGTACACGAGCGAGGACGTCGTGATTGTGAGAACGGGGATATGTGATGAAACTTGAACTATACGTATAATTAGAACTGGAATTTAATTATTGATTTTATGATGTAATTTCCTGACTATTTAAGCTGTGATTTTGCTAGTGTATGCTCAGTCTGTATGTGTGCACAGCGTGCTGATTTGATGAAAAGATATTGAATTGCCACGGTCTCTGAGACGCAGGCGCTACATAACCAAATGCGAACTTTGAGATATGACAATTAAAATTGTGTGCCATGTGATTATTAGTACAAATAATGATTACAAAAATTATTTTGAGGGTTGACAGTATGGTACACGCTCCACTGCAATATTCTTACTCTCCAATCGCTTTCTGTTCATTTCATGATGAGTATCCTTACTCCAAAATGCAGTATGTGCTAGTACTGTATTCACGCTGCTGTAAGGGGGTTCTCCAACAGATTTGAGTATCAAGTCAGTGCAGCGACTGCATGGAAAATTCCAAGAATAGATGATAATGCACTTAGGATAGGAATGATGGTGCTCCAGGTAGGCTCTCCATAGGTGATTGAAAGGAGTATCAGTCAATTCGGAACAGTTTCCAAACAGTTTCTCCTCTGAGTGATACCTATTGCTAGTCCTAGCAACAATATAGTTTCCGTAGCTTGCTGGGTTGTTGGGCATCACTGGAACTGCTTTGTCCAAAATTGGCTTCTCCAAGAGATCAGAAGGATGGAAACTCGTCTGCTTGATGTTAAGACGATTAAGTTCAGAAAAATATACAACAGCAAATTGATAGTAGCAAGATTTGCGCTGACCACTGAAATCGGGGATGATTCTTTGATCAATGAAGTCATGAAAACCGTCCGGCACATATCGAGGTCTCTCAACTGAGTCAGATACAGATAACAGTGAAAGAATATCGGAATCAGGCTCTTCATCACTATCAACGCTAAACACATCAGTAGGAGGATTAGTGAGAATTTGTAATTCTTGTGGTAAAATATTGGTTAGTTCTGGAGTGCTTGCGGTGGGTATTCCTACACTGCCACTGTTGCTAGAGTAACACCTATCAATACAGCTAGCACTACTTAGCCTATCAATATATCTTGCTAAGTATTCTGAAGCCTCCATAGTTCAAGGAATTTTACTCTGCTACTGGTGTTGTTTTGCCTTTGACATGCAGGATACTAGGAATTGTGCAATGCAGGTACTATTTTTAGAGTGCATGTGCACTAGCTGGCAGTAATTATACACAAAATCTGCATGAATACGCTAGGATTTACTATAGAGAATACACACCAAGATTTAGTAGGTGCATCCCCAGTTTGGTGCTATTGGATTACGTCAATCCAAGGAATATTCTAGAACATTGTGAATGTGCCAGCTATGCTCTATACTTTGTAACCTGAATCATATTATGATTGCATAATAATTATTATGCGTGGGGGTGGGGGGGTGTACCTGGGGGTTTTTCAAGTATATACTTTGTTGCTAATAATTAATACACCTATGGTAAAGTGTATGAATATGTTTATGCAAACTGCTGGCATTTTGATCACCGAGAAAGGATCAAGATAATCACTGAATCTGTACTCCATGCTATCAAATTCTAGTTACATACATATACACGACACAAAATTAGTATAATCATAATATAGAACCTAATCTTCTTTTCATTATACCTGTGAGCCAAACAACTGATTGCTAGTAGAACTAATGGCTAGTATTGATGATAAGAACTGCTAAACTCAATGAATAAACTATAATAATAATTATAATAGGCTGCTAAAATAGTTCCATGATTATTGGGCTAAAAAAAATTAAATATTCTAACTATGAAAACACACATACACTAAGCAATGACATCATAATGACCCATAGCCAATCCACAAAATTCGGCATCATGTCTGACATTTCTCCAGCTCTCCAGCCTCCTGCAGTGGTATTGGAGGCTCTATGTACTGGATATAAACACCAATCCTATCTCTCATCGTTTCCATGTTTCTCTCAGCGATGTACGGGTAGCCTTCCTCCGAGTCCCATATACGACTGTAGGCTATGAACACTTGCACGTCACTGGGAACACTGTACTGCCGTTCGCCCAGAATGCTGACGATTAGCTCTGTACATCGACCGCAGGGAAAGTTCCACGAATACATAATGATGGCCTTAGGCCGACTGTTATTCTTGTGGACGTAGGCGGACCAAAGTTGACTGAAAGGGTTGTCGTATTTTGGACCGAACACCACTTCTTCCGAATGGTATTGGCAGCTTTCAAAGCGTGCCACAATGTAGTTAGAATAACAATTGGCACTCGGCATGGTCAAGTTTTGGTTGTTTAAAAGGGGCTGCCGTGGTGACGAAGATGTGTGAGGGTGAAAGGTCATATTCGTTAGGTCCCTAAGGTCGTCTTCGGAGGCTAGTAGTACCACAAAGAACTGAAACTTCACCAGTCTTTGTTTTTCAAACGTCATGATCACATTGTGCCCAATGAACCGTTCAAAATCTTCAGGAGTGAGCTTGATCCCTGTCCCCAAAATCAAATTTTGACCACTCCTGGTCAAATCACCTTTCAAGTGGCTCCTTACGTCGGCTGTAATGCCATTAGGCTTCCTCTCTAAAGAGTGGGTCTGAGAAATTATGGGCGTGTCCGGCGGCGGAAGCTTCTTGGCTTTTCTGGACGAGAACAGACGAGCCACGTAGCGGGAGAGAGAGGGTAGGATGTAGTAGGCGGCCGTGACGAAGCCGACCGACAGCGTAGCCAGTCCAATAAGCCCTGCCATGACTTTCACCACCATCTAGATCTATTGCTGACTCCACACAACATCATGGTTCATCCACCTGCACCTTTGAATGCGGAAAATGGAAAAGGTCGTCAAAACAATGCATATGCATATGAGGTATGATGGTAAAGGTCGTCAGGGCAATGCATCAATGTTACGACCCTTACCTGTTCAGAGATCATGGATTCATCTGCAGGACTCGGTGTGTCAAGCTTCAACGAGCAAATTTTGCAAAGCCAGAGGCCGAATTTTTTCGAGCTAGTGGCTCAGGAGGCCATGCACGAGGCGCTCCGGCCAGCCTTTCAGTACATATGCAAGGTAGAAGGGAGAAATTTCAGTATGGGCCCGGGGGGGGGGGGGGGGGGGCACAAATCTATAATATTTTGTGCATGCTGGTAGGTTTTCACTCACACTCGCCCTGATCTCTTTGGACGGCTCTGGCACATTTCAGACGAATTCTACCTCGCTCTTGAATCACCATTGCAGCTGTATTTCATTAGAAGACACGGTAAAAATACATACATGTGGAGAGATGTTTGTTTTAACTGCCTTTTTTTGCAGGAGGATCTTTTGCTGAGAATTTTTATGATCTGAGAAGAGTTCCTGCTAGAGGAAGTGGTAACGGACAGCTGGGAAGATGGAGGGAGATATTGTCTTTAGTGTGTTTAGTGAGTCTCTCTCTCTCTCTCCCTCTTTCACACCGTGACCGCGACACATACATGACCAGGTGCTGATTCCTTACATAATCGTCAAATGTGAACGTCTTTTCACCCGGCTACAAGAGGAGGATGACTCCGCCCCTTTGTCGTGGCAAAGAGGGGAGGGAGGAAAGAAGCTTGCTAAGCTTGTTGTCTTTAAGCTCCACCCATACATCACTTCTCTATGGGAAGTAGGTCTACTTCAGATTACCACTGCTACATACCGTATAGCGGGAAATTTTCGAGGGAGAAACACTTTCATGGATCGGTAGGAAAGGAGAATTTCGCGGAGAAAACTTTCGTGGAATGTTAAAACTGGTCGTATAATGGGTGTGGCATGCCTAGAATTTCGTGGAGAAAACTTTCGCGGATGGCTGAAAAATCGCGAAATTCGTGAAAGTTTTCTCCCTCGAAAGTTTCCCGCTATACGGTACTACAATCATGTAATTATCTCATTGAAACTACAATTGTCTCGTAATTTGCAGGCATTGAAGTTTGTGTATCGGCTGCGCTACCTCTTCAGTCAAACAGATTATTACTCTCCACTTCATAAAATAGCAGGTCACTGATGATACTACACTTCTAAAAACATACTCTCTGCTGGACAATGTCCAACAAAATAAAAGAATTCTCTGCCGGACAATGTCCAGCAAATAAAATATTCTCTGCCGGACAATGTCTAGCAAATTATTCTCTGCCAGATAAATATAAAGTGTTAGGACTATCAGCATACAGCACCCCAGAACGCTACCAATAACATTCTCTGTACTTGCAGGTGTAACAATATCACGACAGATCAGTGAAGATACCACCACACTAGCCTCACCCCCCACTATGACTGTCTTACAACGGCTAGCTACCAATCTCATACCGCTTGGTGTGTTTCTGCTCAAACTCCTAGAGTGGTGGTACTCTGCAGAGAGAAGCGAAGCCGTGAGGAGACTGATAGCTCTCCCTGTTCCCCCTCCTCCCCCGGAACCCCTCCGGCCGAGCCCCGAGGGGATACGCTGCCCTTCGACCCCCGACCTTTGCCCACTGTGCCTGCGGAGAAGGGCGGAGCCTACGGCTCTGGCATCATCAGGGTAAACACCATGACAATGTGACATGTACCATAATAGTTATACCAGGAAATTGGATAAGGTTTTTAATTTGGCAAATTGGTGATTTTGGATTCCACAAAATCGCAAATCCAACGATACAGCTAGTCAGTTGATGGCTGGATTGCCATTTGCCAAAGTTTCCCACTAGCTCTACGGCATTGTACGATGCTAGAGATGAATTTTAAACGTTTTAAGAGGACATTCTTAATCCCTTTGCTATTACAGGTATGTGTTCTGTTACTTGTGTATCCTTGGTTACCTGCGGAACCACAGGCAGTGCCCGGTCACATGCATCCCTTCCACCGAACAGCAGCTCATTAAACTTTTCACACAACAGCCAACGTGAGAGCCACACATATATAAGAATAATTAAATCAATCACGTCATGGTATGTTACAAAATTAATAATTAGAATCAGCTGTAATATTGAGCACACAATAGCTTAGTTGTCGGTAGATATGGGAGATAATTATTATGGATAAAAAAATAATAATTAATTTTATTACTGTTGAGCTACACACAACACAAGCTAGGATAAAAAATGAAATGAAAATATCGGCAGATTTGACTGGATGATATAAAAAAATAATGAATGAATAAATTTTACTAGTTATTCTTGACAGCAGTGTTCTTCACTTTCCGCATCTCTCCTGCTGACCTTTGACCCTGGTCAGGTGACCTCAGTAGCGTCTGTGTCTTCCAGTATGACTCCCACCGCTGTCCCGCGTTCCCCGTCCCTCCCTCTCTCGTGTACGGGAGGTTACCATAGATCTCGTCGTCTCGATACTCGTGAGCACGTGATTGGCCACTTCTTGGCGATAGCGCTCTCTGGGTAGTGGTAGTAGTGGCAGCGCCGGAAGTGGGCGTGGTTGCACCCTCGACCCCATTATCCCTATTGTGTGCCATAATTAGGGCGGGGACATTGACAATTACATCATCGTAATCATGATCATCGTCATCATCATCATTCGAATCGTTCTCGAGCAAATTATCCTTCGATTCAGTTTTCCTTCTCAAGCTTGGCACTTTCATCAAGCCACGGCCGGCTAGTCTCTCCAGACTACTCCTCTTCGACAAACCATTGCTACGTGTACGTTCTCTTCCACCACCGACAGTAGCCTCGCTCGTACTGCTGCATGCATCATCGCCGACTTCCTTGTAGCTCGGCGGGCGCTGAAACGGTGAAGACACTCTAGAATTTTCCGGAGAGACCTTTACAGGCGGAGGGATGTAGCCTTTACCGTAGATGCCATCGTCGAAGAGATCTTGAAGACTTATGTTAGCATGGTCAGAGCTCGTGTCGTCATCATTGTCGTTTTTCTTGGATGTGGAGCGAGCCATTGAAACGTAAGGGTTCTCCTCAATGAGGTTCTCCCGGGAGGCATGGCTTTGTTGGTTGGCATGGCGATGGAGGGAGGAGTTTCGGCGGGTATGCTGATAGATATTGTGTATGCTATTGCTCAATGGAGGGAATCCTTTCCTGCAAGTAGGAGAAACACGATTGATGATGATCAGTGAAACTAGGACTTCTTAAGCAAAATTTAAGTATTATTTTTTGTAGACTTACTTTTTAAAGTGCCGTTGCTTGACGATGCATACGAGAGAGAACACCATGACTGACAGAAGAACAGCCAACACCAAAGCCACAAGTACTCCAGCTATCATGGCACTATATGAAACTATTTTGGGGGGGGGGGGGGGGGGGGGGGGGGGAGAACCGGTTAATGTACACATACTTATTGTGCAATAAAACTCACCATTAGTCTTGGAAGCTCCCAGTGAGGGTGGGATGACAGCTGCATAGCCCGTTGCTAGGTAACCGTAGCCCCTGATTCGGGCCAGAACGTCGCTCCTTCCCAGGACGTCCAGAGCCTCAGCACCTGACAAAGCAACACCATCCTCATCCACCAACACAAAGAACACAGAAACACTGAGGGGGGGGGGGGGGGGGGGGGGGGGGGGACAAAATTACAATAGTCAATTAACCAGCTCATCATTGGCCTTATTAGTGTAGAATTTCCGATTTTCACACACTTATCTGGAAAGTTACTTTTACGATGAATTTTGGCTTTATTTCATGAATTTACACAATTACATGTACATATAAATTATAATTTCCTGCTTATATTATAGCAAAATCTTAAAATTTACTACTCACGAAGTATTTGCGAGTGATGTTTCCCCCGTCGTGCTCGTGAACACCAGACCACTTGGGGAGCTGCAGGAGTTGACCAGTCCCATCGAGAACAGCGCCTGACAGATCCCGTCCAGATCCTCTTGGTCGGGAGACTCCACCCCCTCTGGACACGCCCACACGAGGACGAACCCGTCGTCGTCACCAGCGGTAGTCGATTGGACGGGCATGAACCTCGCCTCACAGTTCGTCACGAAGCCATTGTTGCTGATCACGTTGTTGTCCGTCTGTCGTCTGCTTCGGGTGACTGTAGTACTCGCCATCTATAGTCATTAATTATGGAGAAAAAAATTTTAAAATGCTTCCATAATATTAACGACACCAGTACGGTATCATAACTCCCAACTCACATGGGGCCGGGTACAGGCTAATACTAGTTATATCCCTTTTTTACCATTATAATAGTGACAGATCAGACTATGTAGTTGCTAATTCTACCTCTTGTATGTTGTTGACTTGGTCGTCAAGGTGACCTGGTCCAGAGGTGATCCCCATGACAACCACTGCTCCAGTGGACGTGGCATCTGCGCACACAAACCCTTGAGTGTTGGAAATGGTCTCCACACATGTCTGGTTGCCGGGGCAACGATCTTGTGCATCATTGCAGACGGTGGTGTACTGACAGCGATGACCTTTGTACCCAGAGGGGCACTCACACATGAAGGATCCTTCTGTGTTAGTGCATGTTCCACCAAATTGGCAGGGGCCTGAGAGAGAGGGGGGAGGGGAGGGAGGGAGAGAGAGAGAGAGAGAGGGCAGAGGGAGAGAGGATAAAAAGTGTGCCACAACAAGCAATGACTGACTCACCATCCTGGCACTCATCGATATCTGTCTCACAGTTGACCCCAGTGTACCCGATGCTGCAAGAGCAGACATATCCCCTGGGGACGTCCATCTGGAGGGTGCACTCTCCCCCGTTCTCGCAGGGGGAGGGGCTACAGGCCGACTCGTTGCAGAGGGCGGAGCCATTGGTGCTGGTTGTCATGGTAACCACGCCAGTGATGGTAGACATGGCACTCTAAGTAATTATAATTTGTGGTGGATGAGAGATTAATGAAAACACAACACACAATGTTCATTTTTCTACCTCAAAGTTTGAAGTATTAAAATGGTGGCAGCTGTGATCTTGGCTTGGGCTGGAGAAGTTCGCTATGTCCATGACGATGACGTTTGATTGGCTGATGACCGTCAGCATGGCGGAGGCCTCTACTGTCGCGGCACCATTGCTAGCGGAACAGATGTAAGTTCCCTGATCTTCACTGGTGATGCCCGAGATAACAAGGAAATTGAGACTAACTAGGATACGGGGACGAGTGGTGAGAACTTCTCTACCCTGAGCTGTTTGCCTGAGTGGGTGAGAAAACAATAGATGTGACGGAGTAGAAATTATTGTGTGGCCACTGAATGATGTGAGGGAGAAAGGGAAAAATGGAGAAGGTAGAGAGAGGGAGAGAGGAAGAGAGCGGGAGAGAGAAAGGGAAAGAGAGAGAGGAGGGAGACAGAGAGAGCTACCTACCTGCTCCACGAGATGGTTGGCTGGGGCACACCAGATGCGAAACAGCTGAAGGATATGGATAGGCCCAACTCCCGAGCAGTACTTTCAGGGGGAATGGTGATAACTGGAGGAACTGCAAGAGTGAAGAACGACAGATTGTATCATGAGCATCAACTGTGTGCAGCTATACAGCTACCAGTATAAATAAAAAAAATTGTATCTGCAGATATACCATATTATCATAAGCAACATGCCACATGCACCAAAATTGATATCTTAAACAAATACCACATAAGCAGTAAATACTGTACAATAATTGGATATTATAAAAGCAAATAATATTATATTCTCACCTAGAATGTTGACGATAGCATTATCGCTTTGCAGGCTGCCAACATCGAGGGCTGTCACTTTGCAGGCGTACTCCCCAGCATCTTGAAAGCTGGAACCATTGATTAAGAACACGCCGGCATCCTGCAAAGGGTCTAGAGGAATGGCAGAAGTCACCAGGCTGCCGTTGTGGAGAAACTCAAAGGTAGCCTCGACGTTTCTCAAGACAACACACATCAGTGGAAGGTTTGTCCCAAGGATCAAGTTGTTTGTTGGCGGTTCGATGCTCACTTCGCAAAGAAGCTGTGAGATGACCTCACCACTCGATGGATCAATGGAGTGCTCTTGAAGCATACAAGGTACTTCAAATTGATACGTCAGGACAGCTGTAGCTGACATTTGAGGCATTCCTTGGTCCGAAGCTGTAATAGTCAACTCTGTCACGCTGTTGTTGTCTCTACGGGGCATGAGCGAATAAACAATATTGGCATTTGCACCGAAATCGGCATCCGCAGCTAGCACGGTGAAGAAGCTAGTCGTCTGAGACTGTATCTCTGTCTGAGTAATGGTGAGAGTTTCTGGGATGTTCTGAAATATCGGAGGATTATCATTGATGTCGAGGATTGTGATTGAAAGCTGAGTGGTGTTCGAGAGGCCAACACGATCGAAAGCACGCACCGTGATGTTGTAGAATGAAATTGTTTCACGGTCCACGTTCCGTACCAAGAATATCGTCCCATCACTGCCGATGCTGAAAGTGTCGTCAATGTTGCCACTCACTAACTCGTACCTTTCAGCGGCTCTGACCTGATTGGTCGAATCGTCCAGGTCACGAGCAGAGCACTGAGTGATGGGAGTGACAGGCACAAAGCTCTCTGGAATCGAGACGGCGCATAATCCGAAAAATTCTGGTGGTGTTTCATCCACGTTTACGACAGAAATTATCACTTCTGTCGTATTTGAGTTCACCCCATCATCCGCTGCAATTATCAACCTATGAGAGTCTCTGGACTCAGCATCCAGCATGCCTACGAGGGAAATGGTACCATTACTCAGATTGATAGAAAATAGAGCAGTCGAGTTGGCGGGAATTGCCTCCTGGATGCGATACGATATCTCTGCATTGGTACCAAGGTCTTCGTCGAAAGCTTCGACCTGTAGCAGCTGTTTTGGGAAAGTAGCGTTCTCGAGGACGGAAATTTCGTAGACGGGTAAGGCAAAGATCGGTGCATTGTCATTCACGTCGCCGACGGCGATATTCACCGTAGCATTTGTAGAGAGGGATGGCTCGCCATTGTCAAAGGCTCGGATGAGTACCACATAAGACTCCACCGCCTCTCTGTCTAGGGGTATGGTGGTTGTCACCAAGCCAGTTTCAGGATCGATCTCAAATGGAGGGGGGCTTTCTGGAGGGTCGAGTTCAAGCACCTCTAGGGTGTAGTTTACTTCGCCGTTCACACCCAGATCCAGGTCCCTGGCTAAAGCGTTGACAACTATAGTCCCAGCTGGCCTTTCCTCGATAACTGAAGCCTGGAATCTGTCGGCAATCATATCAAAGACGGGAGCATTATCGTTGATGTCTTCTAGAATAATCGTGACTTCTGTCATGGTGAAGCGAGATGGCATTCCATCGTCTACGGCCTGAACTATAATAGTGGTAGCTGAACTGTTTGTTGGAAGAAAGAGGTCTCTTTCAACTAACACCTCTCGGTCAAGAACCTCGGTGGTTGTGATGGTGCCACGTTGTGAATCGATCGCAAAGAGAAAGGAAGGGCGAGACATCACGATGGAGTAGGTGATGGAAGAATTTCTATCCGCATCAGTGGCTGTCACGGTACCAACTGGCGCTCCGGGTGGAAGCTGTTCTCTGACACTAAGAGGTTGTTGTGGATTATCAAATACGGGATCAAATTCATTCTCATTGACAACGTTGATGAAAATTGTCATTGTGGTCGATTGCACACCGTCGCTAACAGTGACTTCAATCTCAAAGGAGACGCTTTGCTCGAAATTGAGCAGCGCTTCCAATCGTATTATACCCTGGTTGTCAATGGAGAACATATCTATGGCATTTCCGTTTGCGCCTTCTCCCATCACTGCGGTGATTGTGAACACTAGCTGAGGACTGTCGAAATCAGTCGCATTGATCCTAGCAATCTGGGTTCCAAGTGGTGTGAGTTCGGAGAGCGATACTGTCTGATTTTCGATGACAACAGGTGGTTCAACGTTTACATCGGTCACCATGATTAGGACCTCAGCCGTGCCACTTAATTGGGGGGAGACCCTATCAGATGCGGTGATAATTAAAAGATACGATTGTCGAGTTTCGAAATCAAGAGAGCCAATCACCTGAATTTCTGCGTTATTGTTGTCGGTTTGATTCAAACCAAAGACGCCTCCGATGTTGCCAGTGGTGATTTCGTAGTCTATTTCAGAGTTGGGGGTTCCAGGCTGATCAAGATCGATGGCAAATATACTTTGTACTGCCGTGAAAGGTCCAGCGTCTTCGCGAACCATAGCACGGTACATATTCGGTTGAAACACCGGAGGATTGTCATTAATATCATCCACCACAATCACTACTTGAGCAAAATCCTCCATCTGGGGTGAACCGAGATCGTTGGCACGGATAGTCAAGTTAAAAAGATCGATAATCTCTCGATTGATATCAGCGTTTGCTGCTACTCGAATCACACCCAGACCTCCTCCAATCGTATCGACGGCTAGCAGGTCGAAGAAATTTCCCTCTATGATGGAAAACACTATGCGCCTGTTGTCTGCAGAATCCGCGTCGGTTGCGGTCACGGTTAGTATGGCGCTACCCCCTGGAGCGTGCTCTGTGACGTTGCCAAAGTAGACAGCATCGCTGAAAATCGGCGGATTATCGTTTTCGTCCTGGATGGAAATAAACGTCTGGTTGGTAGTAGATTGGAGACCGTCTGGGTTGCTAGCTGTTACATTAACGGTGTACAAAGTGACCTGCTCAAAATCGAGCATTGCGCTGACAATGAGTTCACCTGATAGAGGATCGATGACAAATGGAAGAGGGTCAGTTGTTGATGAGATGCTGTAAATGATAGCACCGAATAGACTACTATCGGCGTCGGTGGCAGTGTAACTTGCGATAATGGTGCCATTAGTCGTGGCCTCCGAGATCGTCAGTAACAGTGGAGATTGAACGAAAATAGGAGCATTGTCGTTGACGTCGATCACGTTGATGACCACGGGAACATCGGCAAACAATGAGGGGGAGCCCCCATCGTTAACTCTCACGATAAAGCTGTATGTCATCTGATCTTCACGATCGAGCACGGCTGATGTTATGATATCAACCTCTCGGTCGTTTTGCACAAGGTCAAAGGGTAAGAATCCTCCCGCGGCACTCTGGATACTAAAGGTCAACATGCCATTGGGAACGTTTAAACGATCAGGGTCATCCCCCGTCAGATTACCCACGAGAATTCCGGCCATCTGGTTCTCGAGAAGAGAAAAGACACAAGACCCATCTCCAAACTGAGCACAAGCATCGGTGAAAAATGGCGCCTCGTTCACGTCTAAAATGTTGACTTGCAGCGTGGCAGTAGCTGATCCTCCTGTGATAGTGCTGACAGCTGTGATTGACAGCGAGTACGACGCTAGCATCTCAAAGTCCAGCTGGGAAGCGACAGTAACATCGCCAGTACTCGAGTTTATAGCAAATGCATTCCCAATATTACCGCCAGTGATGGAGTATGCTATAGTGCCATCGTCGTCGAGTACTTGAATCTGGGTTACTGGAGAACCGATTTCTGCATTTTCTGGAATGGAGACTGGATCTATGTCTGTAAAATCAATTCCACTCCGGACGACAATAATCTTGATTTTGACTCGTCCCCTGTGGCAGGAGAATTCAGAGTTTTGAGCAACGATGGTCAAAAGGAAGTAGTCATGGACGCTAGCATTCAGGGGAGACGTGAGGGAGACAAGACCACTGAGAGAATCGATAGCAAAGAATCCAGCTTCATTGCCAGAGGTGATGGTGTAGTTAAACCTGCATTGAGATAGAGAAAATGATTTTTGATGAATTGTGCTCAAATTTGTAGCTAAACTATGCTCTCTCTCTCCCCCTCCCTCCCTCTCCCCCTCTCTCTCCCCCCTTACGTGACATTAGTCATCCTTAGTGCATTATTCAGATCAAATACATCCAGATCACTGACTCCTTCGGACACGGGCACAGCATATAGATCCTCTTCAAAGATCATGTCCCAGATGATCACACTGAAGTGGTTGCGGGAGGCGTGGCCTCTCACTGACACATACACAAACTGTGTGAGTGTGTGTGTGTGAGTGTGTAGGGTAATCATTGACTGCTCATGCAGGTACATCGCTAGTCGTAAATAATACGCAGCCACAAGTGTCACAGAACATACAGACTAGCAGTCTCTTCAACATGAAGTAATGTGACCTCTTTTCCCTCTAATACTGTATGCAAACGATTGCCTGTCATCAGGGATAGGCAGGTCAAGGGTCAATGAAGTTATATAGCATGAGGATGGTTAAATAACCAACCCATACAAGTGATCCAAAAGTCAAGTTCACTAGCCATTAAATTTACAAAATTTCTAATTAGCTTGAGGAAATCCTGGTATCCTCTTGGTACATGTGTTTGCACAATACTAGCAGTCATCAAAGTTATACATGTATATGCTCCACTGATGACAAGAGAGTTTGGATCAGTTTATACTGAAATGTAATACAGAGCGTGTAGAGGTACTTTATTTGGTCTCATATAAACGTACTTTTAAGGACTACATATTTCAGTGTGTGCATTGAGACTCATAATTAGCTCATGGCTGCAGTCTGCACCCTTGCAAGCATGTGCTTGCATGCAGCTGGCTTCACCGCACTGTACTGGAGGGAGCATTGCTCATATCCCTTTCCTGAGTTAGAAATGGCTTTACAAACCACAAGACTTAAGAAGGGCTAGCTCAATGGAGGGGGGGGGGGGAGAAAGGCAGAGGATGCACAGTTGTGTGGCTTCCTACATAGCCTTGCATGGGGTAAGCTAAGCACGTACAAAGAGAGAGAGATGTCTGGATCGACAGCACATGTGGTTAGTATTATTATACACGTAAGCGTGTGTGTATGCAAATTAAACATTCTAAGTTATCAAACAACCATTCTAGTCGATATTCCTTTAACCTCCAACGGCAAAGGATGTGGAGAGTGAGATGTGTGCACACATGCACTGAAGTATATAGTGCATGCAGCATTGGATAGATTTCACGTGTGTTGGTTCTGTAATAGAGATCTACCTTGTTTGAATTGGAGAGAGACAGGTAGACAGATCGTCGGCTGGAGCGACGGTCCTCGTTGCTCACAATCAAGTGACCAGGACTCAAGGGACCTGACGGAATTGGAAAAAAAATAATATTCAAATCTCATGGCTACTGCATGCATTAGAGTCTCATACATAATTAAAAAATTAAGAAAAGTTCTTGTTATGCTTTCAATACCTTGCAATACCACCCCTCCCCCCTCCACCCACCCCCCCCCCCCCCCCCCCCCCCCCCCCCCGCTGGAGGCATAGAGATTGCACGAGCCAATCCCCCCTCCCCCTCCCCCTCCCTCCCACACACTCACATACACTCACCTGGGTTCTGGACCTGACTGGAGGCGTAGAGACTGCAAGAGCCGACCACCCCCCCTCACACCCTCACCCCTCCCTCCCCCTCCCCACACACACTCACACTCACACACACTCACCTGGGTTCTGGACCTGATTGGAGGCGTAGAGACTGCAAGAGCCAATCAAGTCGATCTGCTCTATCATGATGGTGAGGGAGAAGGCGGGACAGGCTGACTGAAAGAACCGAAAACCATCTTCCTCAACTTCAGTCGTAGTATTGTCACCAGGTTCAACTATGGCTGGAGCTGCAAGGGAATGCAAATGTACAATCATTCATTCATATAATATTATGCATACGTGTATGCAAATTATGGCCTATTTCGTATGCAAATTGTGGCCTATTTTACTATTTTAGGATTTTGATGAATTGGGGGGGGGGGGGGTTAAGCTGCACAATGTGACTTTACTAACTAAAGTAAGGGGCAAGCTAATTTCTACGGGAAACCCCTCCCACTAAAAACCATTGTTGCACTGTATGACATACTCCCATTTGATGGTACATGTACATTAATTGCATCATCAACATGCATGCACATGTGCATGTGCATGCATGTAGTTACATATGAAGGCTCACTGTCGCATGTGGTGAAGCTGAGAAAATCTACGAATGCTGGAGCATCGCTGTAGGAGTTGAGCAGGAACACATGGTCACGGTCTGGGTCGCTGGCTATGAACTGGAGCTCGGGAAGGTAGATGTTGCCAATACCAACCGTGTACACCTGCAATCAATAAAAATTAATAGTGAAATCAATTCCATGTCGTGATAAGGCAAGTATATGACATTGTATATATATTTGGCCCAGAATTGCTCCCAATTTTAATCATTAACAGCAAAAATTTTGAAGTTAAATAAAATATAAGTTATCTGAAAATTTTGAATATTCCACTTTTTATACAGCCCATCTAAGGTACACATGTACACGCTGCTGGTAGCAAAAATTTACCTATAGTTATAGTTAGGCCAGACCAATTAAGTAAGTTGTTGCGCGGATTCGCTCGCTCCAATTTTTGGGCAAACAGAAGAAAAAAATTAATTAAGTTGGGTGGAGCTTATGTATAGTAGAGTGATTTTTGTATTTTATCTTGATTCCCTGGTCCTAAATAGTCACATTAGTCTGTCTTAATTAGATTGTGGTCTATAACCACACCCCAATTGATTGCTTTTTTTTCTTTTTTTTTCGATCGCTCGATCCAATTTTTACCTCACAATATCCGAGCAACAACAAATTAAATTGGTCTGGCCTTACATTACCTGTACTCCAGAGTTTCTGAGGAGTGGAGCTATCTCGTGAATGGGGTAGAGGTTGGAGCGACCGTCAGTGAGAAGGACGGCAACCTTCGGGACTCCGAGGGAGAAGGGGCGGGCACCGTAGCCACGGGAAGGGTTCAGGATCCGTTGGGTGAGGGCAAGAGCAAAAGCTGTGGTGGTCCAGCCACCTGGTGCGGGGGGGGGGGGGGGGGGGAGAGGGGAGAGAGAGAATCATGTTCAATGTTCAAATGGATTTTCTGTTACTTGTCTCTCTCCCTCATTATAATGTACCTGTATATCTGACTTGACTGATAGCATAAAAGAGAGAGGAAAGACTGCTGTGATCATCTAGATCAAATCTGATGCTAGCACCGGACGAGAATGTCACCAAGCCAACCTAGTCACATGACACAAGTTTAAAGTCTAACATTAGTAGTTATTAATCAAGATCACCATTAATAACAAGCAATACCCCAAAGGTATGTGATTGGTACATCTAAGTGGTGGATGGTTGAATTTGTACCTGAGTGGCATTTGGTGATATGTTATAGAATGAGACGACATCGCGAAGAAAGTAGAGTGCAATATTGTGATTGTACCGGCCAACACTACCAGACTGGTCCAGCATGAACACCATGTCCACATTAGCATCACACACTGGAGGGAGGGAGGGAGAGAGAGAGAGAGAGGGAGAGAGGGAGTGGAAGAGAAAGAGACAAGTGGATCATTGCTGTACTACCAAGGCTTTACTAAGCCATCAAAGGACATTCTACATGCACGTAACTGTTGACAACGATACACGTACGTACACGTACATGGAATTCACATGGGAAATACAGATAACCCAATAGTGTCAGGAAGAGGGGCTACACATAATGGCATAGCTATAGGGAGTTGAGAATTGACAGTAGCAGACAAGAAGTACGGGGGTGCATTTTTATGGCCTGCATGTATATTCACATAAGGAAGCAGATGTAAATAAGGATGGCAGTTTTATGTGCCAGTTGAAAGAGAGAGGGAGAGGGAGAGAGAGAGAGTTGATTTAACTCACCATCAGGAATCACGCTAAGTCTTACGTAGCTATGACTGGCGAAGTAGACCCAGTCGAAGCCGGCCTCTATGGCAACCTGGAGAAGCTCCGACATGTAGTCAACTCGAACGCTCACCCTCACAGTTCGACCTGCAATCATCCGTGAAACAAATATATTCACCTAGAAGCACTAATTTTTCATGCTAACACTGCTCAGAAAAGTAAGATATTACGTCAGTATTACATCATTAAAATTTAATATAGCACCCTAAACTCTTATTTCTATACAACTAGACCCTAATACATGTACACACTCACAGCGAATTGAACAAAATCTTTTTATAACATGATTTTTTAAAAGTGCCTGAGTACAGGATTGGAATCTCCTTGTCAACACAACATGTTTTGACTGGCGAAGACCCTCTGTCTGTAGGTACTAACTAGCTAGCTAACAACTTACGTCACTCAAATCTAAGCCAAACTACGATAGTGACAAACTAGATAGTAATTATGTTGTCTACTAAGATGTGTATTGGCGGCTTGCTTGTTATCTGTGGTGGAATCGATGGTCGCAGTCGAGTATTCACTTTTTGAGTGTACACCCATAGCAATGATTTTTGTTGACATACTAGGATAGCTATGGTATGCAAAATTTTGAGGGCACCATGTAACTACAGGTACTATACATCTTGAGCCAGGACTGATAAAAGGTGGGGAAAAGGATCGATCCACAATGATTGTCAAACTGTGTATAATCGGTCGTACTCTTGCCCTTTGAGTCCTTAATGTCAGTTTGACAGGGTTCCACTGTCGCCATGAAGCTCAGTGACAATCTCTTGTGAAGTCGTACTGAGTTAGCGCTGTTGACAACAAACGGCGCGACTGACATCCACGTCAAGTTATATATATATAAGGAATGGAGGCATCAAGAGTGACCACAAATATTGAAGTTAGAGCGAGCACTAACGCGGTTAGCTGGTGCCCTACCTCTTAACAACGCAACTAGTGCACAAGTGAAGTACAGTCTGATTGATTTCACCGAGGGCAGTTGTGAGGGGTCTGTTGGACAAGCAAGTGGGAGCAAGCGCGTGCTGGAAGGTTATTAACTACGAGATTAAAGTTAGAAGGGAGTTCAAAACTGAGCACCAAGGTTTATAATAACGTGCAATTTTTTAAACATTTGTATAGCTACGTACTGCATGTGGATATACATGTACATATCCAAATATGAAGTTAATGATTCTTTAGCAAAGTTTTCTATTGGGCTTCTGAAGTAATACTAATGATAATAATATTTATTTTGGGGACTAACGATTGTATACATGAAAGAGCATTTTAGTGCTGATTTGCGTGGCCGTTGCATAGCCAATTCATGCATGCATGGGTGACAGAGTGGTGCACTAGTAGTACAGCTGCACCGAATGGTTTCTAATTGAAGGAAAAGCGAGGATATGAAATTTCAAAATCTCTATGCGTGCATCCTGGGTGTGGTGTGGTACTTGTGGCAGTGTTTGGGTGGGCTCTGGGGCGAGAATTTCACATATGGAAAAAATAACTCTTTCAAGTCACCCCCGGAGAGAAAGCTGTCGGCGAAGATCAAAGCTCGTATTGCTAAAACTGATAAATCTACAAGATGCAGTGTTAATTGAGCCTAGGGGCAATATTTATCGGCTATAAATAGTCACTGGCATAGTACGTGACTAAACTGGGAATAATTATATATTATTATATTTTTAAGAACACAATTGTTGCACGAGCTACAAGGAGGGGCTGTAGATGAAAACTAATAATAATATTATTATATTTTAAGCCTATGGTTGTTGCACATGAGCTACAAGCACCTAGCTTGGGGGGGAGGGGGGGGGGGCTGTAGATGAAGACAAGACTTTTGAGAAATGAGTACGTGAGCTTGAGCTGTCTGAGATGTGAGAACTACTGTCACTAATCGCAGCAAAAGTACGGAACTGTAGCCACGGCAAACACACTAACTCTCGTGTTGTACAGCTAAGATCTCTCAGTATAGGCATAACATTATAGACGACAATGATCATTATATTACTCAATTCAAGCAGCTGGGAGCACTGTACTGACTTATCGTAATAATAGATAGATATAGAAATGAGAAACAGCCATAATAATACTATTATGTTGACTTTGGTAAGGTCCCAAACTCCGCCCAAACCACACCCACCCAATATAATTCATTTATGCGGGCATGGTAATAATAATACTTATTGCAAGAGACAATGATGAACACTAATTGTTTGCGAATGGTGAAGCAGTAGCACCGACCGGATGGTTGGGTCTAGGCGAAGCGATGAGCTGTTGCCTCAGGCATGATTCAACAAGACGCAACTGAAAACAAGCGAGTCCGACATCCAAGCAACGAGTACACAAGAACGAGACTTAACAGCCGTAAATTGATTCTACACATACTCAATAGTACCACAGCCACTTGTACGGTCGAGACAAATCATAGCTTCTCATGCAGTGAGTAATATCCTCTGATCACTAATAATTATGACAAATTAATTTTGGAAAATCAATAAACGTCTGATATCACAGGCATGATAATGATTACTCACTTCTGCTTGTCATATTAACCATACAGACCTACAGACAGATGGACAGACAGACAGACACACAGACAGACGGACAGACGGACGGACAGACAGACAGACGGATGGACAGACGGACAGACGGATGGACAGACAGACAGACGGATGGACAGACATATAGACAGACGGACAGACAGACAGACGGATGGACAGACACAGCTGTGAATACACGTACCAGTGATAGCTAATTCACGTTAGTTCTGTGTACATACAGGATAATTACAAATGCAGTACACAGCAGATTAAGTCAACGTGAGTGTCATGCACCTCCATCATCTTACTCTGGTCTACCATATTTGCATGCAAAGTACAAAATTAATGTGCAGATAATCATATTTTGCACAATAATTTTGACATACAATTATGCTAGGCACTGCAGTTTCAAACAAAGGTTATTGTGATCGTCTAGTGGGGATTACTACATGTATGCAGACCTGATCAAGATTTAGCTGAAGGTAAACTATACAAGCTTCACATGACTACTATTTGTACAACATGGCATTAGTGTGATACCGAGTTTGAGTACACAGTACGCTGAACCTTCACACGAAAGTTTTACACCAAAATTAATATTAATATCTTGTAGTATTCCATGCACGATGCATAGGGGCTATTATACAATAGTGTAGTGGTGATATCGTTATGACACAATAGTGGTGATGTCATTATGACTCATGGGGAAATTTCAGCATGCAAGATATCAGTAGGACTGAATCAAGTCCCATCTAGGGGGTCACATTGACTGGAGCACGATATATTGATCGATAATCGCAAAAAATTAACAATAAAGGAATACATGTAGCTGTCAACCAAGCATCATCCAAGTCACATACTAGTACTACTATAGTTGCAAAAACCACTGAATAAGGCAAGAGGGCTAGATCAAGTGGGATATAAAACCATACATGTACATGCAAGCAACCACAGGGTAGGAAACACTGGTGCACAAATAAATTGCAGCTGGTATATAGCAATAATTAGCAAGCCTTATATATGTACGGAGTTACAATAGGCTAGTCCATGCTTGCACGATTCTTTGATGTGGTACTATCACGTTACCTCTGTGATAGTAGGGGCATGCATTGTCATTATTATACGACTTGATGTCTATTTTAGGATCATTCTATTTTATATAGGATCAAACAACTCTAAACTAGCTAAGTAGCAAATATCAGCACAGTACAATGACATAATACCAGAGAAATGGATACGTGACATTGCATGTGTTGAATATGCTCTATTTTAGGATCTACTAAAGAGACAGAACACAGCAACATGGAACAGTGATATTATAATACGATTAAGTAGTCCCGAAGAATGTGAATACACGTACGTGACTTTCAGTTACTCTAGGATTGACTTAATACTATTAATGTCACAGCGATAATAACAATAATGGAATATGCAACACAAAATTAGTATACTCTGGGGCAATGCATGTGTGTGTGTGAGTGTGCACGTATTTGGAGGACAGAGAGAGAGAGGGGGGAGGGGGGAGGGGGGAGAGGGGGGGGGGAGGAGGGAGGGGGGAGAGAGGGGGGAGGGAGAGAGAGAGGGGGGGAGCAAGTGTGGAATTGTCTGGTTTAGGGCATGTGTTGGTAATAGTAAGCATATTTGATACATTCAGCTGAGTAGCTACATAATTAAGGGTGTCACAGAGGCAACGTGATAGCACCAAGTCAAAGAACTATGCAAGCATGGCCTAGATATTGTACCCTTGAACATTATAAGGCTTGGCAATTAATAACTGCTACAACTGTTTGTCCTATCTTGTATACACGACACTGTAGTAAGCATCCTTTAATAGATCTGGTGGAGTAGCTACATAATTAAGGGTGTCCATAATCTCACAAGCTCATCACTCCTCACAGCATGCGACGGGGTACGTCTTATCTGCTTTCGGGCAAACAGAAGTGTTTTTTTTTTCTATCTTGCATGTACGTATACATGTAGTAAGCATCCTTTAGTAGATTAGCTGAGTAGCTGCATAATTAAGCTGGATGTCCATAACTATACGAGCTCATCATGGCTCACAGCATGTGATCACTGCCTACGTCTCGTCTGCTTTCGTACGAACAGAAGGTGTGAGACCTTTTACTATGCAGCATTAATTAAGACCACACATATAATATAGCTGTAACAAGCTACTCCAGCTACTCTAACTCCTTGCTGCAAATCGAGTAAGGATGACAAACTTATACAGACCATATTTTCACACTTTTAATACATATTTTGTCTTCCATTGGTGACACATGCGTACATGCATGAAAACATGCACACACACAAGGATGGAAGGACAGATGACATCATGTTTTCGTTGCAAAGAGCTACAGATTAGGAGCGTTAGAATGTGTTAGAAACTATCAACAGACTATACTTGTTGAATGAATAATGACCATTGTTTGTCAAAAAAGCATACTTCTGTGACCAAAAATATTTTTTGTCTCTGCCATTTAGGAGCCACACCAGCATGCACACCAGTACTCACAGGCACGAACGGATACATTTTGTCACGAAGAACGGCAAATTAGGAGCTCAGAATGCGTTAGAGGTTTCAAACAAAACTGAGTAGTAGTGGTCTGTGTATGGGCATTCGGCCATCGTTGACATACCTGATACTTTTAAAGAGGTACTAATTTCTATAATATACTCATGCCACGTACGATCAATCAAACCTGCAAATATCTCTTTGGCTACAAACGGCGTGCAAGCATTTCCTGGGTCCACCCACAAAAGGATATCCATATGTCACATGCACAATGCATAATGGAATGTTATACTATCCATGTACTCACATGTACCTCACATGTGCTACATGTACCTACATGTACCCACATGTACCCAAATGTACCCTTTTTACGTCCTTATAAAGCGATAGTGTAATGTGATTTCTATCAAACTCCATACCCAATGGAGAACATGATGTACAGCTGCAGTCCAGTTCCATTTCGGGTACTAGGGGTTGGAACGGCAATACTGCATCATACCATTGATTGATTCTAAACTCTATTAAAACTTTCAATGCCACACCATTGGTTGACCTAGCTACACTCGACTAACCACACCACTACTCCATGCAGTGTGTGAAGCACTGTATATATTATATAGCATAGCATGACATGTACGTACATGCACGCAGTGATAATATACACAATGTCGTACTGTAGTGCTGCAGCCGACAACATGTGTACTCAAATGCAAACGCAGCTTCAGTGAAGCTTATATAGTGCTCACGAGCAGGTACATGTACACAGCCACTCTGTAGCCACTCTAGTAGGTATACTGCAAGTAAACATGCCACTTAACTACATACTGCTGCTAGCTAGTTCAAATAAGGGCAGGGCTAGGCTGGGCTGAAGCTATAGGGATGGTGAAGTAGGTACAGTACACAGATACATGTAGTTGAACTGTTGCTGCAACAGCGTTGTGGAGTTTCAGGGAGGAAATGAGCGAGGCGTCCAGTCAAAATAACATGTCAGCATATTTTCATCGATCCATGCAGCTATGAAAGTCTATACTGTACGCGTATACGGGCACTCAAATTGATGAACAATACGATCATACAATTGAGAGGGGTATAGCTACGTAGCTAGGGCCCATGCATTGGGTCTGTCTACTGTATCTAAGGCAAACAAAGGCCGGCCAGCACAGAACAAGCTCCTGCATGCCTGTTCACTTAGTCCATACAGGGAGAGCCAGGCCATGACTGGACGTGTAGCTCAAGGCAGCTAATGCCAGATAGATTGTCTTGAGAGAGAGACATTCTCTTATCTCTGATGCTGCATACCTCATTTCATCTTAAGGTAAGAGTGTTGGCAGCTGTCAATGGCATGTGAGAGAGGGTGATAGCCTTTCGACTCCAACGTCACTCCAACAAGCTCCTTATCACTCTTATTTTTGGAAATGCTCTTTATACAAATAATGGAAATTTGGGATATATGGTCATTCACTATGAAACAAAGCTCCTTCTTACTAAAGTTTTAGGTCACATGACTGAAAATCCTACGTACGTGTATGTAGCTTAAAAGACCATCTCAGCTAAATGTACTATATATAATTGAACTCTTGCTTACATCACGTGGCACGCTAAATATAGTAACAATTGACCCACTAGGAGGTTTGATAAGCCTAGGATGTGGTTACTAAGGAACAACAATAATTATACACCTACTGAAAGTACCCAAGTACAGTGCATGCATCCTCCTCGATCACAATGCCAGAATGTCACATACCACAGGCTAAATTAGTAATTACTTCACTCCAAATGAGAGGTAGATGGAGAGAATAAAATTGATTCAATGTGCCAGTGGGGTAGGTAGATACGTAGAGACCAACAGGCCAAGAGCAACGTAAACTTACGTAAGTTGAAATAGTGCGCAAGGCTTCCAAATTCAGGATCAAGTTTCAGACAAGCCCAACGATGCTGTCTTAGAGTATATAGCAAGCAGCAACTGTGCTATAATAATTATAGGTTTGTATAAGTGATATTTGATCAGCTCCACCCTTCTACAAACAAACACGGTACTTTTTTTCTACGACGATTGTGGTACAATATCAACCCTTCAAGGCTTCTAGAGCCAGTCAATAAAAACATCAACAAATTATTGACAACACCCCTCCCTCCCTCCCCTCCTTATTATTGGACTCCATACAATATTATAATAATGTATGGCTATAGTTCTCAATAGGGGATATATACATGGAGGGGGTAACTCAAATTTGCAAACAGTAAGATTATATTTATGAGGGAAACTGCAGTTGCTAATTCAAAGGATGTCAGGAAAGTGTAAGTACAATAATGAAGGCGACACAAATTGAATATTTGACGATATTAATATTTGTCATGTAATTATATTATTAGTGTGTTTGCCAGTTGAGGTATATACCTAAAATGTACACCACCCAGCTCATTTGCTGACCCCCCAACAGCTATAACTACCTGTCAGTTACATAAACTTCAACTAAATCCACTTTCCCATAGAGCAAGGGAGCAAGAGAGAGAGAGAGAGAGAGAGAGAGAGAGTGAGAGTGAGATAGGGAGGGAGTGTTCTTTCTGTTGCAACTGACACACTTTTGCCCAGAAATGGAAATCTGTACCCTTGACACATTAAATCATCAAGTCCCTCATCTACAGCTGATTCTGTCCAAGTTTGGAGCTGACTAGACAAACAAACGCGAAGGTGATGTTTGATTACCCGCCCACACTCCTCCCACCCTCTGTCTCTACTGCAGCTGCCAGGCACACTCCTGACCTCCCACCCTCTGTCTCTACTGCAGCTGCCAGGCACTACCGATAAATCTTACACTCTTTTCTAGATCACTTTTTTGTCATCCAATCGTACTCACCGAATGAAGGAGCTAGAGAAACAAATATCACGCTCTTTATTGTGACTAGACGTATATATACTATGTGGACTTTCTATCTTCCAATTGCACTCACTGAATGAAAGAGCTATCCTGATTTGAAAAGGGGAAGGGATGGGGGGGGAAGGGATGGGGGGGGGGGGTGATTATGAAATTAATACCATGAAGAAGTGCACATACTGACACATTAATTTTGCAAGATAAAGTTATGATAGTATTCTGGAACCAGACGGGGAATATCCTTTTAATTTCCTCTGGCCGTAGCCACACCATAATTAATTCAATGACTTCTCACTATAATTAATACATGATCTTACAATGCAATAGCCAGTGACACAGTCAGCGGTCAGGAGACATACAGTGGAAAGTGCAAGTGCTAAACTGTTAATTAAAAGATAATAGATTGCAGCTGCCACTTCTAGATATCATTGCCATAGCTACGTACATGCATGTAAGTAATTACCTCAATACCGATGAAGAAGCTTGCTAAGCTACAAGGAACTATATTATTAAACAACACGGATGTTATTAATGTTATATAATAGCAATTGCTGAACAAAAACGAATCACCACTAGTTAGTTTGCTAGCCACAGCATTAACATACAAAATGGACACTGAGCAATGGATACCCCGGCCAGTTCTACTGCACAGCGGATGCACTTTCACGTTCCTAGCCTAAATAACAAGCCCCACCTCTGCAATGTGCAATCATCAGCTACAAATCATGCACAACGTAGGTTGAAACTGTCAGAAATACTCACTAGAGAAGGATAGAGTGGTCCTTCAATAGTTCTTTTATGCCAAGTGGGTAGTATTGCATGGAGATGTCCACCATTATTAGCCAGCTCCCCCCCCCCCCCCCCCCCCCCCCCCCCCACATCAGTTCACCACCTTGCAATGTGGATCAGCACCTGATTATGTTGCTAATTATTAAACCACAATGCTCACCTTCATAGTGGAGCGACTGGGGATCACCAACTCCATCATCATCATCTGGTGAATACTCGACCCACGCTAGGTGAACGGTCAGTCGCTGCCGATGCCGTGAGTAGAACAAGCTAGCAAGGGAATTCAGTCGCGACTGCAGACGTGACGTCATTCTCTTTGCATCGCTGCTTGCAAAGTTGATATTGGGGTTGGAATTGACCACGAGGTTGGTGCGAAACAGTCTCGAGTCCCTCCCAATTCTGAGCCTTATGGGACGACACTCTTCCACCTCGCTGCGAGCAGGGTAGTGCTCCCCGACGTCGAAATCGTCGGGCACTGGTCCCCTGGTGTACTGAAACACCGAGTTGTCTGTCGTAGACTGAGCTGCTATTCTGGATGGATGTAGAGTGATGATCAGGATGAGGAGGAGTGCTGTCAGAGATGATGATATTGTACGGTGCTGACTGCTGAGTCGATAGGCCGCGGCGAACATCGAAGTTGTCGTTCTCGGCTCCATTTTGATGGCCACGGTCGCTTGTCGCCGTCTCTCGCAGCTCTCCAAGCGATAGACCAGATGTACTTCTTTTGCAGGCAGGAGGTGATCATGATGGCTTTTATAGGCGTCAACGATCAAGTCCACAGTGCTGCTTTGTTGGCACACATCCATCCGGTGCATGCTTTATGGAAGCAATCTGCGCATGCGCAGAGAATTGCGGCGACTTGGTAATGATCGCCATAAAGCAAAAGTTAATAATAATATTATATTGTTATGGATCTGCAAGGTCGTTTATCAATTTCCTATTAGAATACAAGGCAATCTTGCTACAAGTTCACTGCAATCCTGATAATATTAGCCTAGACTACGAGACCGAACATACTTTCTATAATGTCATAAAATTAATATGAAATAATCAGTGAAATTTGTACAAATCTTGAATACACTTCCACCTAGTCTTGCATGCCAATCCTCTCTCTCTTTTTGCGTAGGAATGGCTGGCACACAAGACTACCTTCTACCTGCTGATTCACATTCAATTTTACCATAGATGGCAATAAGGTCCACTCCAGCATATTTTTTTGAATATTATTGTATAGTGCTGCTTATGCAAGGACAAATCTGTATAATATTATACATGTAGCTACCTGCTGTCGGACTGCAGTGGTATGAGCACCATCTGCCACCTTATTGAGTTTGGACAATCACGACTGATGCGTTTATGGGACCGAATCGCTGTGTACTCACATACAATGTGTGCCAATGATGAATACCTGACTGTACTACTCATAGATCTCTTGGGCTTTAGATAATCCAATAAAGGAAGAGAGCATGCACGATTTAATTAGGAAAGACAACAGCTAAAGTATATTCATAGCTTGAAACCACGAAAATATTTGCACACACTGACAGGAAACTATTGGATGCTATAACTAATATAGTCCACTCAAGGCTCTATTTAACTGTGTAAACAGTCACACTGACCCACAATTTTTGGAAGCAGTGCAGCTGCAAAACAGTGTAGCTGCATACCAGAGAGGTGACTTGTAATTCTGGTGACAAAACATTTTAATAGTGCTAAATTTCAAGTTAGCAACTTGCACTGGTCCAGATAGCAACTGAGCTAGCTGCTCGGCAGATACAGTATATAGCTAGCCCTAGTAGCTAGATACTCCGGCACCAAAAATGTTGCAATCGGTGTCAAAGTTTGTGCTTGCAGCTGCCATCTTGGTGATAGCTCTCCGAGTTTTGCCAACACTAGGTCAGCAAGACTTCACCACCGCTCAGATTCCTAATCCCTTCCAAGTGGGAGACTTCTACCCTCCCCGGCCTGAGGTGGAGGTCTGCAGGCCAATCAGAGACTACATTGACCGCAACTCGGCTCGATTCACCAACGAATTGGTCACCAACACGAACCCTGACATCACTTTTAGCACGTCAGACAGTCGAATCATGAGCTCCAGGATGCAGTCTCGACTCAACAGCCTAGCCTCCTTGTACGGACAGCAGACTGGGAGGAGAATGAATGTTCTCAGGGCATGGACTCAGTTTCCAAACTCCCAAGTGACTACTACTTCACTTCATTATGAAGGTAAGTGGCTACAGCGTACATATTATAGATTATTGGCTAAAATTGCGTCATTAACCGATATTATTGTTGTGGTGCTGTATACTTTTTTTGCTAATCATGTGGCATAATTATAGCTATAATTATTATATACACTGCGAAAATTCAAGCAGTTGGGTCATATATAATTATCGTTGGTAGTATAATACTCTGTAAGTATAATAATATAGGCCGAGTGCACATACAATGTTATGATACCCTCAAAAAGCTAATAATCATGTTATGGCAAATTTCAGAGCATATTAGCTTTGAAGTTTTCTACCTTCCTCAGTGATGATCGTAAGTGTGCAGATCTCAGTGGTCCTATCTATAGCTATATCCAATGATTGAAAGCTAAGTACCTATATATCAAGGCTATTAATGTGGCACTTACTTTGTGGGAAACTGGCAGGTACAAACGGTGCCAGAAATATGCAGGCAACAATGCCGAGGATGCCAATATGACAATAATTACTGGCTGCAGCATGAGTATTACATTATCTTTCTATATATATATATTATATCTGACGATTTATGGAATAAAATACTTCAAATCTATAATATATCAAGGCTAGATACTAAATATTATTCTGTGGCACCGGCTGCATGTGCAGTGGAATCTGGAAAGGTACAAAGTGCCAGAAATTACTGTGTGCAGCAGGTATAGATAGCTACAACAGCAGAGGTCGCCAGTGTGGGAGTTGCAAAAAGTACACTCCTAATGCAACTGGCTATAGCCAAGAGTATATACTATTAGCTGGCAGTATATACATGACACATACCATGCATGATGTGATCCCACGATAATATACATACCATTAGTTGTATCAATACAAGACTACATGTATCACAAGTTATGGTTTTGAAGTGACTCTCAGGCAGATAAATATTTTTCTAGTTCAACTCAAACAAGACTAAAACCACCAGCCATGTATACATAATATTAGCCTTAACTGAACTATATATTATATAGACTCTTTTCCTCAGCTTGCCGCAAAACTTTCGATTTAATTCTATATAGAGAAGGAAGGGAGGGAGAGTAGCGTAAACATATAAACAGTACTAGACTCTTCCAACCGCTACAGGACAGCTAGAGTAATTATAATGTAAATATCATGTTTTTCAACATGTCCTGATCATTTCTTTCACATGGAAAACTCATGCACATGCATGTATACATGTATTTATATATATAGTAGGTATATAATCGAGATCGAACCAGATCAGATAAACACCATGCAACTGTTCTGGGCTATTCTAAGCTAGCTATAATAAATACTGTCATGGACAGATGAAACAGGCCATAATTATTATGACATCTGCATGTGTACGTGGAAGGAGTTTGGCAAAGAGTGTCTGTGTTCAAAGCAAGTTATGATCATGCACTAAGGCTACATTGTAGCCAGCTCTTAAAGCAGGTAAGGCAGTTTTTGCCATGGTAGTACAAGCCAAATTAGACTAGATGACATTTACCTACTCATACTATATATAGGCGATTGTGCACATGCACATGGGGTATAATATTATAGCTCTGCTTGTGCCACAATAATATAGAATAGTGTACAAAATGACCCCTAAAATGAGGACACCTCCTTCAATCATGCAGGACACTTTAAGCTGTCCCAAGGTGTCAGGAATAGAGGGGCTTCATTGTAATTGTTCTCTTTACGCATGCATGTGCACACAATATTATAACAGGTCGAACAGTTGAAGTTCGGCTGTCATCCGGGAGTGACTATAACCAGTTTCTGCAGTTGGCCGTTCAGTCGGCTTTTGATTGGGTGTACTATTGGCAGTCAACTCGTGTGAGGCTCAGTGTCATTCCTACAAGTGAGTTTAGATCACTTAAATTAGTAGAAGATATTTAACTTATGATTACTATACATGGTACAAATTATACTTTGATTGCCAATTATGCCACATAATATCATGACTAAGCCTCAATTGTATCCTAGGTAACAGCCATGGTATAACTCTCCTATACCCCAGCCCTCAGGCATTATAACTCCCTACCCCTGACAATAGTCCAATAACACAGTTGCCCTGGCATGCCAAGCTTGTGTTGTAGCTACTAGCTTTTCACTAGCTATAGCCAGTAGCTCCTACACATAATATAATCACTAGGAGGGTTCCAGCTTGATAGACTAACTATTGTACAGATTGTCATAATGATAGAATCTAGCTACCTACTACTCCAACTCTTCAAGTTTCAAATATGAATAAGTAAACAGTCTGTGATGACACTGACGAATCACGGTCAAGATATTAAACAGATAAACTACCGTATAGCGGGAAATTTTCGTATGGTGCTAATTTTCGTATATTTCATATGCTCCATCGCTTATACAAAAATAAAAACTGCAAAAATTTGGACGTACGAAATTTTTTTTCCTTTCGCGCGTGACCTTTGACCTATACGCCTACCACGGCCACACGCGGTCGCTAGCGGCTCGTGCTAAATGCAAGGCTAGCTCACTGAATGATGTTTTTTTATTGGTTCTTTGCCAAGGTGTCGAAACGGAGTGACCTTTCTAATCCCAGTGGACCGCTATCAGCATCAAGGAAGCCAGTGATGCTAGCGTTACCGCATACCGCTCGTAAGTGTGAGCGCTATCAGCTGTGCATGCGCGCAATCTCTCGCAGCTCTCATACGAAATTAAAAAATATGAAAATTTATTCTAAGGGTGTTTTGGTCAATCATACGAAAATTACCACCAACGAAAATTTCCCACTAGCTATACGATATGCTCGCCCAGGATACACCGTTCATATACTACCTTCGCTCTCGGGCTACGCCCTTGAGCTCAGGGTGGTATATGAACGGGTATATCCTGGGCAACCATAGTTTATCTATTACGTATGCATAGTGATAATAACTATGGAGTATTTTTCAGTAGTAATAATATTATTAAATTTGATGGATGTTTTGTACAAGTAACATACCATAACTGCATGGAATTATATTTGTGTACGTGACTTCTCAATCCTAAAACATGATACATTGTCAAGTATATATAATAATATTATTAGTTTCTATAATTAACATCGTTATCATGTTATACAGACTGCGACAGAAATATTGACTGTGTGTTCATATTGGATCAGTCTGGGAGTGTTGGCAGAAGCAACCATGATATTGCTATCCAGTTCATCCAAAACATCGTAGCATTCTTCAGCATTGGCCTGAATCAGACTCGTGTTGGTTTCATTGGCTACTCAGGCAGTGCACGCCGAGAGTTTGACCTCGATGACTACACCACACTGAACTCACTTTTGACAAGGATTGGAAACGTCCGCTACACAAGCGGTGGCACTAGAACTGGGAGGGCTCTGAATTTAGCGAGGGACATGTTTAACCCTGCTTTGAACTTTGGAGCTCGCCCAGATGAAGGCGGGGTGCCTAAGATTGCAGTCCTCATAACTGGTAAAACAATTCATCCCATCATAATATTATGATCCTATAGTATGATAGCTATGATATTACTAGACAAGTCTAAATAATATAGCAGTATCTCTCCCTCCCTTCCCCCCCCCCCCCCCCCCCCCCACCTTCCACTTTCCACTATTAAATGCTATCTTTTATACCACTAGATGGACGTTCAGGTGATAGTGTGGTCACTCCTTCCAATAATCTGAAGGCTACGGGAGTGATAGTCTATGCTGTTGGAATTGGCAGAGTTGACGTTAACGAGCTGAGAGACATCTCGTCCGATCCTGATGATGAACATGTGTTCCTACTCAACTCCTTTCGAGATGCTGCTGGATTCGTAGACTTTTTGAGTGTCACCACTTGCGAAAGTACGTATGCAGTCTTAAGCAGTTGAAAATTTTCAAATTTATATGGGCAGGCCATGAAAATTTTTTTATACCACAAGTTTGCTGGAAGCTCGACCATGAAAGTTTTATCAGCGCATACATGAAAATTTGTTTTGTCAAAATGGAATTTAAAAGAGTAAACATGCAACAGTGGACTATGATAATATTATTTTTAATAACCACTGTTACAACTAACTTGCTCATTGTGAGTTTTGGAACCACTAATAGGCTGTAAACAGCTAAGGCGCAAACAACAGTGAGAACCTCTTATTAATAATTGCTTGCTGTGTGACACGTCTAGTTATATCAACAGAGATAGGTAGCTCTTTTACTATTTTTGTTCACTGGGAAAGTAAATGATCTAAGATGAATTTGGCACGCTAGGTTGGTTTAGGTTTTAGAGGTAACAACATCAGACAGCATAAACTAACATGCTCACGTTTGTAGACCAGCAGTGCATTAGCTAGCTTTGAAGACGAATAGTTTGTCAGTTATTAAGGCTCAATTTAACAGTTGGTATTAGCTTAACATAATGTTAGCTTTCATTGTCAATGATCGTTAGTAAACTAGCTATTACTTTGTCGATAGAGATATATATTGCTCCTGCAAGATCAGTTCATAATAATTATTATCCCCATGATCGAGATGTTTTCGATTTGTACTGTGATGGTTCAGTCAACTAGTTATGCAAAATACACACTAGACTGATATTGATAATGAATCCTGATCCATAGTAGCTACCCTTTTATGCAAAATGTCGGGCTTATATACATTAGCATGACATTGTGCACACACACACACACACACACACACACACACACACACACACACACACACACACGCATGCACTCGATCACTCTATACGTTCTTTATAGCCCCAGCCATCATCAATCCGGATGGAAATGTGACAACCACTGTACCACCAGGAGGGTTCAAGTACTTTCAGACGGAGTGTCCAACATACACTGATATGGTATTGATTGAGCTGACTGACCTGAATGGGATAAGTTTTCTGTACGCCTCTGCTACTGAGGATAACCCTGGCCCCCTGACGCCAAACACCATTAGCAATGAGACGCTTGGAGTAACAAGAAGGACACTAACCCTTAACATACCATCTGGTTCTAACGTGAGTCCCTCCAGTGGGAGAATTTACTAAAAATAGCAACAAAGGAAAGTAGATCTTGGTCACATTTTCTTTAGTTTATGTGATAATATCCATACTGCTGTACAAAAGATTATGTAATCCCATGATGATCACTAAAATATGCAGCACCATGTCTTTGCTATTGTAGCGCATACGAGACAATCATTAATTGACATAATACCTGGTGCAGGTGGTGTACATAGGAGTACAAGGCCAATCTGAGCAGAATACCTTCAACATAATCGTCTGGGATCAGCTGTTTGACCCGAGCGACGTGAATCACGAAATTCTAGAGGGAGGTAGCGGAGCAATGGTGATTTATGATTTTGAGCAGAATCTTGTCCAGAGGGCTAGGGGGATTAGGTATGGCTAATAGTAGCATAACGTTTGCAATTGTTAGACTAGAGTCACTGCTACATGTATGTCTAACTGCATGCATACATTGTATTATACTCTGTGTACTCCACTACGAATTTTGCTATACTCATAACGACATTGTAAGTCGAATAATATTATCATAATGTTTTCACACATTCCCCACACAAATGACCCTTTCCTCACATTATCATCAGCTTCCTGGGAACATTATAATACCGTATGCATGTATCAAAATTATGTATACATGTACTAGGAACCCATCACAATCCACTCACTGTATATATTATTCCTATTTATAGCTTACAGTACAGCTTTATCGAAGGAAATGAAGCAGGACTCTTTACAATTCAGAGTGGACGAGTCTCCGCCATAGATGCTTCTCGGCTCACCACGAGAGTGTATAACCTCACGGTGCTAGCTCAGCATCCTAGCATTAACTGCCAGCGTTCCAGGACACGTATTAGCTTACGTGTACTGAGCAATAGAATCACGTTTGGATCTGTCAGATCGGTCACAATTCCCGAAACTGCTTCCATCAACACTCGGGTTGCAACGATCACTGCAAGTGGCGGTCAGGGTCCCATCCAGTTTTCTATTACTGGAGGTGATACTAATAGCAGATTTCGCATCGATTCATCGACAGGTGTGATTACTTTGAACAGCATGCTGAACTACGAAACAACTCAGGATTACACTCTCACCATCAGGGCTCGGACAAACCAGGGAATAATAGTCACTGGGACTACTCAACAGCGTGTTAATGTACAAGATGTGAATGAAGCGCCAACATTCAATACAGCGTGTGCTAGAAGTGGTAGCTGTACCTTCAACATCAATGAAGGTGTTTCCATGGGTACATCCGTAGGCATCATAACCGCAAGTGATCCTGACCTTCCAACTGTCCCCAACGGTATGCTTAACTATCAGCTTCAACCACAGTCAGTCCCTTTTCGAGTCAACTCGCAAGGCCTCATCGCCACAGCAGGAGATCTCGACCGTGAGACTAGGGATACGTACACAATGACTCTCTCAGTTTCTGACAGCAGCGTGACCATTCAGACATCCGTGGTAGTTGGCGTGAATGACATTGATGATAATCCTCCAATTTTCTCCCAATCTCCTAGTAGAATTCAGGTCGATGAAAACTCGGGAATAGGAGTACAGGTGGCACAGTACATTGCCACGGACAGAGATATTGGTGCCAATGCTGCTATTAACCACAGGATATCAAGTGGGGCTTCAGGCTTGCCGTTTCAGTTAGATTCTCAAACTGGTGTGCTGAGCGTGAGTGGGGGCATCGACTATGAAGTGCGGCAGTCGTACCGCATAACTGTCAGAGCAGAAAACCCAAACAATAGCAGCAGTTTTGCAACTCAAACGACAGATATCGATATACGGAATTTGAATGATAACAGGCCACTGTTCAGTCAAAATCCATATACCCAAGATCTTGCGGAGAATTTACCAGCTGGCACAATAGTGACAAATGTTGTAGCGGCAGATGCTGATCGGGGATCATTCGGAAATGTGGCTTACTCCATCATCAGTGGAAATTTCCAAGGCTTGTTCACGATCAATGCCAACAATGGGAGTATTTCAACAAATGATCGAATCGATCGCGAGATGACATCATCATTTAGTTTGACTGTGCAGGCTCAGGACGGGGGAGGCCTCAGAACTACCACTAGAGTGGACATAACCATTACCGATGAAAACGACAATCCTCCCATTTTCATCAATACTCCCTATCAGGTGCAAGTTAGAGAAGATGTATCAGTTCCGTCCGATGTTTTGCAGGTCACAGCAACTGACGCAGATGAGCCAGGAAATCCAAACTCACAAATCACATACAGCATAACTGGTGGAAACGTTGGAAATAGATTCACAATAGATGGTAGCACTGGACAATTAAGAGTTGCTGCGAGTTTAGATTTTGAGAATAGGTCTAGCTACGCTCTCGATATCCTGGCAAGAGATGGAGGGTCACCAGTCAGATCTGCCGATACAATTGTCACCGTTAATGTTGTGAACGTGAACGAGAATCCTCCCCAAATCTCTGGTGATCAGTCGGTGAATATCTCCGAATCTGCATCCACGGGAAGTCTTGTGGCCAGATACTCTGCTTTTGATTCAGATTTCAATGAAGTGACATTCTCTATAACTTCCGGCAATATTGGAAACAAATTTGCTATTGGGAGCACAGATGGCAGAATAACACTCGCAAGTACTTTGGATTATGAAACCAGGACAAGTTACAGGTTGGTGATTCAAGCATTTGACGGGGAACGTTCCACAAACGCCACACTCAGTGTCAGTGTATTGGATGAGAATGAATTTGCACCAGTATTTCAAGGGGCAACTGCTTTCTCAGTTGAGGAAGAGCGACCAAACAGAACCCTTGTTGGAACTATTTTGGCCACAGATGACGATGGAGATCCTATGAACAATCAGGTTACTTACTCCTTTACTCAATCGAACACCTTTTTCACCATCGGTTCTACCACAGGGGAGATTAGCACCATCGGAGTGCTGAATCGTGAAATGCTAACTCAGTTTTTCACCCCAGATCTGAGATTAGACGTGACTGCCAGAGATTCAGCTAACCCTTCTAGACAAACCACCACATCTATTACAATCACACTTTTGGACATAAATGATAACTCTCCCAGTTTCGCTGACGATGCATATGAGAATTCACTGCTAGAAAATCTCCCAGCAGGACAGATTGTATTCCAAGTATCAGCTACAGACAGTGATCTTGGCAGCAATGCTCAAATCAGCTACTCCTTTGCTCTTAATGAAAACACTGAAGACACGTCTCTTTTTATGATTGATTCAGACGCTGGGTTGATCTCTACCACTGGCCCTTTAGACTGTGAGAGTCAGACAAGCTACAGCTTCACCATCACTGCCGCTGACGGAGGTACACCATCAAGAAGCTCCACTGTTCAAGGAACGCTTACAATTGTAGACGAAAATGATAATTTTCCCATCTTCTCCATGAATCCGTATGTAATCTCTGTCCCTGAGAGTAGTGCGATTAACAGCTTCCTTGTGAACATCTCCGCCTCAGATAGAGATAAAGAACAAAATGGACAGGTTAGATATTCGGTGATCAACATCGGTGGCCTTCAAACGTCCATTGAGGGGCAGGGAGATGAATTCACTCTCTTTGCTATAGATGCCGTCAAGGGAGAGCTAACACATCAAACAAACTTTGACTACGAGCGTGCAGTGCAGGTTAATGTCACCGTGATTGCTGAGGATCTTGGAGTGCCCAGGCGCAGCTCTCAAGCTACTGTCGTCATCAATGTAATGAACGTGGATGAATCTTCCCCGATATTCGTGTCTACAATGTGTCCAGATAATGTCTTTGTTGTCGAAGAGATTGCGATAAATTCCGTGATTTCACGTTGTGCTGCTGAAGATCCTGACAACATAACGACATCTAGCAGCCAGGCTCCCATTACATATAGTATTATCTCGGGAAATGATGCCAGAATATTTGAAATAGACAGTATGACAGGAGATATTCGTAATGTACTAAGGCTGGACAGAGAATCGAGACAGATCCATTCACTGACAATTCAAGCTATGGATTTGGTCAGACAAACTAGAACCAGAACAGTGAATATTGGCCTCCGAGACATCAATGACAACGCTCCACAGTTTGGCCAAAACTCGTACACTTATGCTTTCACGGATGCAAGAATCCAGAGCTACACACAAGAGCTCCCAGCAGTGACAGCCACCGACGCTGATAACGGAAACAATGGCACCATCAGGTACTCCCTCATCCAGCAGGAGGAAAGGAGTAGTAGAGAAACTGCCATCACAGTAATGGCTTCTGATTTGGGAACACCTCCTCAATCCACCACTACGACTCTAACAGTGACGTTTGAAAGGAGCTGTCTGCTACAGGAGTATGAGATTAACCCTCAGTCAGGACGAATAATGGGTTTCGTTCTTTGTGAGGTTGAAGTTCAGCCCAATACCCTCAACGTCAGCTTAGCGAGTAGCAATCGACTGAACTTTAGCTGCTCGGTACTGCACAACAGTCGGATGTCTTACCAGTGGATTCACAATGGAAGCCTGATAACACTTCCCACCTTCTTCCCAGAGAGGAGTACTTACCCTGTTAATTACACCTTAACAAGAGCCAGGTTCGAGCAAGCTGGAGAGTACGCGTGCAAAGTCACGACTCGGGCTGGGAGTCTACAGACTGCAAGCAGCTTCGTTAAGATACAAGGTAATGCATGTGATATAGCTAGTTACTTACTGTGCCTCCAAGCTGTTCTTCTGTCTTTCAGTATAAATATTCCAATTTTTCAGTATTTTTCAAAGAGCTCCATAAATTATTATGATGTATAATATTATACTAAATTCCCCCAGTTTTGAGTAAAACTACTGACAAATCCGTATACTTGGAGGCACTGTACTTAGGGTACACAAATCTCGTTCCCAATCCCATTCTCTGTTAATGGTGTGCACGTTCTTGTTCAGATTTTTAATGTGTTTTTGCTACAGTTGCTCCAACCATCAGTAATCCACCTGAAGATGCTGTAGTCAAGGTTGGTGAAACAGCAACATTCAGGTGCGTGGGGAGTGGTATACCAACTCCTAGAGTCGAGTGGTATGATGAACGAGGCAACCTCCTAGCAACTGGCACGACTCTGACGAGAGAGAACGTTCAATCCACCGGACGAAACCCAACGTTTATTTGCATCGTGAGCAGTGATGCTGGAAGAGCAGAACGAGTAGTGAAACTGACCGTGTACGGTAAGTTAAGGGAACAACTAGCACTAGTCTACCATACTCTTAATAATTATTGTCCCCAGGCCCTCTGAGCTTATAATAATTATAATATATTTCAGATGAAAAGGATGTCGTTGAAATTGACGTGAACAGTCTTGATAATCCTATACCCTCTGATGATGGAGGCTGCCAATTTCTAAATAAAACACAAATTGAAGTAAGTACAGCTATGTAGCTCCAGGCATAACCTACACAGAACTTACATGCAAGTTATGGTTGTTTAGCATTATCACAGAAATATTGGTGGGAATTAAATTTGGCGGTTGAGCCCCAAATTGCTATTGCAAGAATATTAGCAGATTTAAATTTGGCGGTTCGGTACGGGATCGCCATACGTATTAGCTATATGCGAGTAGGAAATTTTGGCAGATTTTAAGTTGGCGGTTGTAATATAATATATATAGACCGCCAAATTTTCTGGCTATACGGTAATAGACAGTGGTCCATGGTTGTCTTAGGCTCCTCCCCACACAAAATTATTGTAGTACTACTGTGACATCAATTTTTTTTTTATTTTAGGAAGTATTACAAAGCACGACAAAGAGAGACGTCTCAGTAACTAACCTACAAGGAGAAAACATCTGTGAGCAGACCGCTTGCCTACCGAATCCGTGCCAAAATGGAGGAGAGTGCTCCCTCAGCGACACGGAGGGGCGTGGCTATGAGTGTACCTGTCAGAGAGGCTACACTGGAATCACCTGCAACCAAGACAGGGACGAGTGCACAGAAGGTATAATAATATATATAAAAATAGAACATTATGTCATGACGATGTTATGATACTATATTATATTGCTACACAGATCCTTGCTTTGCTGGTACGTGTGTGAATAGTGATGGAGGATTTCGATGCCAGTGTGACAGTACATCCACTGGCCATCTCTGTCAATACAGCACAGATTGCCAGGACCCCAACACTTGCTCTGATGGTAAAATTAATGAATATTGCTAGAATTCGAAATAATATCCTGGATGTATTGACTCATTTCTCTCAAACTCATAACAACTATGATTTTGCATATCAGCTTATGACAAATTACTTATAATAATATACATACACACACTACATATTAATTGCTATATACCTTGAAAATTTATAGGTACTGTATGTGTAAGTACCCTGGATCAGAGCTACACGTGCCGTATGCCACCGGCATTGGACCAATCGGTGGTCATTACTGGCAGAATGACTCAAGATGACCTTGGAGTTCTCGATGACATGGTACAAATGGTAGTTGAAAGTAATCTGGTAAGTTATTAAGGCGGAAAGTATAAAATTGGATAGCTACATTGTCAATAACAATAACAATAATATTATTATTATAGATGGCTGATTAGCATTTCTTAGCACTCTAAGAATAAGTTAGTCTACCGGTAGAAAAATGTAGGAACTGGGATGGGGCTCTTTAATGACATTGTGTGTGTGTGTGTCTCTCTCTCTCTCTCTCTCTCTCGATTCTGATTCCATACTTGTACTTAATTATAACAATTTTTATTTGAATTGTATACTATTCCAGGCTATAGCTGCACGTGGAAATGCTCCTAGCCAGAGCCAGAAGAGAAGGAGAAAGAGACAGACTGATGAAGCCAGCTCTACTCTGGCCACACCCTGCGAGCCAAGGTTTATCCAGCCAGACAACACAGTGGAGCAATTCTTTCTCATCTGGCTCTGTCCTGCGAATACCTCCGAACCAACGCCTCAAGATCAAGCTGTTCTGTGCAGCGTCTTGCTGCAGTCTCCACTGGTAGCTACCTGTCGATCGCCTGGAGGTGATGAGATGACCTTAGCTACTGTACCACCTCCAAAAGAGACAAGGTAGAATTGTGCATAGAGCAGACCCAATTGGATAATATTATTAAACATTAATTATGCTAAATTACTATAGCCCCGCTTACACTAGGCCCTTAATCCAGATTAGAATCCGGATTAGGCTAATCCAGTTTCTGTGTAAACGCCTTAATCCACTTTTAGTGTAAACGCCTTAATCTGGATTAGTTAATCCAGATTAAAAGTGGATTAAGGCGTTTACACAGAAACCCAATCTGGATTAGTTAATCCAGATTATGATTCTACTTGATCTGCAGTGTGACGATAAGCATAGTCCTTGTTGACAATTCTGGTAAACCGATTGATGCTCTTGACTCGGAGAAGCTGCTTGAGGAGAGTGGCAGTGTGGAGGTGTTGAAGCAGACCACAGGGCTAGAGATCGCCTCGGTTTCACCTTTGAACTCCGATCCTCGTCAACAACCTTCCCAAGAAGGTAGGCTGATTGCAATTTTGATAAACACCACTAATTAAGCAAATATTTCTCTCTCTCTCCTCTCTCTATCAGGTCCAAACATTGGCATGGTGGTAGGTGTGGTAGCGGGTACTATACTTGTCATTGTGCTTGTAGCAGCTGTCGTTATTGCTGTCTTGATGTTTGTCCGAAGGAAACGCGATACAGAAGACAGAAAGCAACAGTAAGTCAATCAGTTCTTCCTGATTCAGTCACACAGTGAGGGTTTAATTAAAGACCCCCACCCAGTTTGTTTTTTTTTTTATTTTGCATGCTAACAAATTTAATGTGAAACTTTGGAATAGTATTGTGCATGAGGTTAGCTACATACTCTAACAAAAAAATAATATAAATACAGTTATGATATGATGTTTCTCCAATGCAGGCAGCGTCGGGCTGCTATTCAGATGCTGGAGAAAGAGAATCTGAGAGCCTCTCAGGACAACTTAAACAACGCAGGCTGTGAGGTGGAAGTCAATCATGGCGTCGGTGCAGAGGCAGTTTTCACTAGTTCCGTAGACAACCTTCTTTCGTCAGAGAAATCAACTGAGGAGAACCCCTACGACAGCTTGCATCCTGAGACAAAAGTAGAGGAGAGTGCATATGATACTCTGAGTCCCCAGGTGAAAGCACATGACAATGATTATGTTTGAGAACTGAATAATTAACAGTTGTCACAAGATCACAAGAGATTTCAACTTCATGTTTGACTAAGATATTAATAATTATTATTAAATTAATCATTATGCAGTAATTAGCTTACATTGTAAATGTATGCATTGTGTGTGGAATTTATAACGATTTGTTAGTATGCTACATTTATTGCTCATCTGATCATGCGCAGTACTGTACTATGCATCATGGCCGGCATGGGGCAGTGCATGTTGCGGCGCGCGCTATCCAGGACGAATTCGGTAAATTGGAACGAGAATATTTAAAAAAAAAACCACACATCTGATCTGGGTGCAGAATGGCTGATGGGGGGAAAGATCAGTCGCAAAGCCCCGCTAAGGCTCGCCCGGTCAAGGAGCGATTCGACAACGCGGTGAAGGTGATACGATCGCTCCCTCAGGAAGGTAAGATCTGGCCGGGCCATCGACGTGGCCTCCTTTAGACCTTGCACCGCATCATGCACAGCAGGGCTCAATGCCATTTGCCCCTCCCACCATCAGTAGATCTCCTATGGTCTTATCCCAAATTTGAGTTAAAACTTCGTTTCTTGCAGGTCCTTTTCAGCCATCCAATGAGACCAAGTTGAGGGTAAATAGAACATTTATCTGCTTGCTGCACGATTAATCCCTATGGTGCATATTCGTGGTTAGCCTCGAACCCAGGCTGTGAGCCTGGGTTCGAGGCTAATTCGTGGTATACAAAAAAAAATCATAAATTTTTGTTTTTTTTTTCAGTTTTATGCTCTGTATAAGCAGGCCAAGGAGGGTCCATGCAACATTCAAAAACCCAGTTTCTGGGATGTCACTGGCAGAGCAAAATGGTATAAAATATAATATAATAATACTCATGAATTAACCGTTTACTAACTACAAATAATTTTGGTCATGTGACAGGGAGGCGTGGAACGTGTGTGGCAAGATGAGCGCTGATATGGCCATGCAACTCTACGTAGAAGAATTGCAGCAGGTTCATAATGTTTAATATCATAACATGCAGCATCAATTTTGCTTCATTAGCATCTGCAAATTAGGAATATTAGGATTCGTTTTTGTTTAGCCTTCTACTCCCATAAGGTACAGTGTTTTCCATGATTATCTCAGGATTTGGGGTACGTTCCTTGGGATTTATTGTCAAAAGATTATGGCAGCCCTGATATTCATACTACCCTACCGTAATAGTATTATAGCCGGAAATATTGGCTGAAATTAAATTTGGTGGTTCAATAATTATGTGGTCGCCGTATGTATTGATGAATTTTAATTAGGCAGTTGTGAAGGTAGACAGACCGCCAACTTTTCTGGCTATATTATATTATGGTATCTCGATCATGTGTTGGTCATGTGACCTTGCATGTGACTTCCTGTAGATGGTGGAAACCATGCCCCATACGAAGGAGGTGGAAGACTTTCTCAGTAGCATTGGCCCATTCTACGAGATTGCCTACGAGGAAGAGAGAGCTACCTTCACACCGAGTGATGTCATGGATAAAGCAGCCAATGATCAGAGCTCGCGGATTCAGTCACATGACCCGAATATGAGCGCTGACCTTGACATCATTAATACAGGTATATACGGATAGCTGATTCAATTACTGGGTCAATAAGAAAGGGGCTCCCCTTGATCTCCTCCTTCCTAAATGTGAGACTTCATCTTACAAGTGTGTGGTCCTAGTCGTGAATTGATGGGGGGGGGGGGGCTGGATGATTCCGATTCCAGTGATAAGCCTTCATTGTTTTCAGGGGAGGATGGGTCGGGGGATGAAAGTGATTCTTCAGAGGAATCCTTCCAAGAGAGCTTTCAAGATATTCCGGTAGGTTGACGTAACTGATACAGTGTTTGCTATGATAATATATTATGTTTCTAGAATGAAGCATCAAGTGGCACTATCGCACAGAGCCAGCCAGCACAGACTGAGAGGGATGACCACACTGAGAGAGAAGATCAGACAGATGGCGGCACAACCAATCGTCCACAAACCAGTCAGACGAGACTCACCAATCAGACGGGACGATCGAGTAGCTCTGCCGTTGCCGTGACGCACGTCCATCACCACGGTCACCAGCAGCGGTCGGTGACAGTGTCGGCTGGAAACGAGGGAGAGTCAAGAACAGCACCTCGCGGCTCTCAGGGGCAGGGACAAGATCAAAGGTCAACCACCACAGAAAGTACGTTATTACACCAACAAAGCTAGATCGTTGAAAGAAATAGCAATAATAATGACTATCTACTCTAAATTGTTTTCCCTGCTCATATATATACCTACCACCTGTTCAAGTCCTAATATCTTCACGCTATACTAAATTATTATTGACTGTACTGCATTATTCTTTGCATACAGTCGGTGGAGGTTCTGGCAGCTCGCCTGGAGTGGTCCAGGTGGGGTCCCTCCAGAGCCTACCCCTCGCCATGGAAACGGTGACATCACAGCTGTCCTCCCTCCAGCAGAATGCCCAGTCCATGCTTCAGCAGCTTAACACACTAGCACTGGCAGTGCACAGTCTTTCTCAGTTCTATAGACAGGTGAGAGAGAAAAAGAGAGAGGGGGGAGGGAGAGAGAGAAAGAGAGAGAGAGAGAGAAAGGGCGGGAGAGGGAGAGAGAGAAGGGGTGTGTGTAGCTACTATAGATACCGTAAATCTGGAAATTTTCGTTGTAAAAATATTTTCGTAGTCGGTGGCGGCTACGAAAATTAATCTTACGAAAATTAGTATGCACTATTAACGCTAATGCGGTAAGGGGTCGTTCCTACGAAAATATTTTTACACGAAAATTAATCATACGAAAGTTTCTGTACACGAAAATTTCCAGATCTACGGTACTTACACATGTGTGTTACTCAGGGTGAAGGAGGTCAAAGTTCAGCTGCACCACCAGTCCACCTAGCAAGACATCCACAAATGGTATGTAAAAAAAATATGACATAACCATGCCCCCCACCCTTTTCAAGATTGGTTATTTTATCAAGGGTCCCCAGCTTGTAGTCAGAACAGGTCGCCTTCTCACTCTACTCCTGAAAGTGGGACCCATTGTCATTCTTTGGCCCTTGGCAGTCAACGTCGTCCTGTCCATCCTCACTAAGAGGTAAGAGTACTGTAATGGTGATGATTGTCTCAAGACTGTCCTGGGCATCACTAAGTATTATACTATTACTATGAGACACAGTGCAACAAAGTTGATCTGTAATGGTATCGTATTTCAATGTCGCACCAACATTACATAACTCTTGATTGGTTAAAGTGCAGTACAGGATTACTATGACTGTACAAGTTGTAACCAATTCAGTCCGTCTGTCTACCTTCTACTTTGTAGTCTGCTCCATCCATCCCATGATGATTATATAACACTGATGTATGGTGGGTAATTTCAAGGGGTTCAATTTTCATGGTTAGGCAACACAGTTTGCAGAGAAGATGTGATCTTCCATACTCTCAGGAGCCATCCACTCGAGGGGTAGTTTTACAGCAGCGTCTTTGTCTTGGTGAAAGTATTCCTTTTTGATATCAATCCTATGATAGAATTATGATGGCATGACTCATGCCATACTACTCGAGGGGTAGTTTTACAGCAGCGTATTTGTCTTGGCGAAAGTATTCCTTTTTGATATCAATCCTATGATAGAATTATGATGTGCATGATCATGCCATACTATTGGGCACAATATCATGGTCGTTAAAATAATACTATATGTAATCATCATGGGACAAAAAATTTTTAGTGCCATATAAAAAATTAATCAACAAGGGGAAGGCAAGCATTTTCTCTGGGCGTAAAATTAATGATAGTTTCCTTTTCTCCCTTGCTTGCCAGGTATTCTGTGAATGGTGGACTGCCAGTGTGGGCATGGACTGTACTGACACTCATAAATGCTATTTTTAGTATTGCTCTGGTGTATAATCGTTGATTGGAGTGTTATTTTTAGATCTCGCTGTTACTAATTATAATTATTTTGTGGAATATTAAATCATAATAATATTATTATTTTAAGATTAACGTATATTTTTCTTTGGCATATTGGTATTTTCAAGGGTGAGTAGCAGTCTCACCACTTTTCGGTTAAATACGGTTAACGTACCCCTTAATTCTCAATGTCCTTCATGTCACGTCACATGCATACATGCATGAAGAAACCTCTGATTCGTATATAGATTCTGACATCCATGACTCTAATGATCCATTTAATGCTCAAAACAAACTTGGAAAGTTATGTTAACTTGAATGTCTATCAGTCGACCGATTATGGCACCATTTAGCATATCTCAAATTCTTATCAATTAGAGACACATATCAGATTCTAGATCTCTTTTGGTGGCTACACTGCTAAGGACATTGTTGTCTAAAACTGTGCTACTTGATCGTGATTAGCCACCAGTGGAGAAATAAATTCGATTAAGACTCTCGATCTGGTCTTCTTTGTGCAATTATTTACGCTGAGGTATCAATGCATTATGGTCGTTTAAGGTCTTCTTGTGCTATCATCATCAGGTGACACACAGCAAACATTTTGACCACATGGCATGTTAATTATTAACACACAGGAAGTGGGCGTGGTCACGTTAATTAGCAGCCAGCCATATAAAAGACCCCATTTTACCAAACAGAAGCTACAGTAGATGACATTGTACTCAAACCAGTATGAATCAAAACCAAGCAAAAACTCTGCAGCTGCTTTGTGCAGCTTTGGCACTGGTATTGGTAAGCATTGTGCAAGCACAACAGGACTTCACCACAGCTGAAGTTCCTAACCCCTTCCAAGTGGGAGACTTTTACCCTCCCCGGCCTGAGGTGGAGGTCTGCAGGCCAATCAGAGACTACATTGACCGCAACTCGGCTCGATTCACCAACGAACTGGTCACCAACACGAACCCTGACATCACTTTTAGCACGTCAGACAGTCGAATCATGAGCTCAAGGATGCAGTCTCGACTCAACAGCCTAGCCTCCTTGTACGGACAGCAGACTGGGAGGAGAATGAATGTTCTCAGAGCATGGACTCAGTTTCCAAATGCTCAAATCAGTGATGACAAATCACTGCATTATGAAGGTGAGCACGGTGTACAATGCTGCTGCTGTAGCACTAATGCATTGCATGATTCTCAATCAGTGTGTGCATTGATATCAAATCAAATAGGATTCTCATTATGAATTTGGAATTTGACTGATAGTTATAGCCACATAATGTAAATGGGTTGGCCTTGCATGCAAAATGCACTGTTTCAGTTGTCGTGTTAATAGCACAAATGGTAATACAATTCACTCTAGGCATTAGCACCACGTGGTTCAGAATCTTGACAATGCAGCAAATGCACTCCAAAATTGCAGGACACCCTTAAGCTTCAAAAGCGGGGTGAAACATTTTGAAGCAATTTACACTCGTTTTGCTGCAAAGTGGAGACAAGTGAAGCAATGCCACAATTAATGCTGCTTGCAAGGGATTACAGACTAGCCATGTGCCATGACCCACTAGACCCACTAGTAGCCTCCCATGCAGCTTTTCAAACTAAAAGCTGGGAAGGGCCGGAGATCAGGTGACTTCAATATAGACCCCTAAATGCTATAGCTAGAAATCACGAGAAATATAAAATTTTGCTTCAATTAAACTATGGTGGTGATAATCATGGAGGTGAATCTATATTATATCATTAATTTTTTGTACATAATATGCACCCGTACCTTATAAACTGTACTCACATGATGCTCCAAGGCTTGTTCACAATCAAAAGCTTCAAAAGCGGGGTGAAACATTTTGAAGCAATTTACACTCGTTTCACTGCAAATTAAAGTGGAGACAAGTGAAGCAATTAATGCCACAATTAATGCTGCTTGCAAGGGATTATAATAATTATAGACTAGCCATGTGCCATGACCCACTAGTAGCCTCCCATGCAGCTTTTCAAACTGAAAGCTGGGAGCTAGGGCTGGAGATCAGGCGACTTCAATAATTATAGACCCCTAAATGCTATATAGCTAGAAACCACGAGAAATATAAAATTTTGATTCAAATCATGGAGGTGAATCTATCATTAAAATAATAATATATAATATGCACCTGTACCTTGTAAATTTTACTCATGTGGTGCTCCTAGCTCTGGTATATGTTTGACAATGCATGCAGGTCGAACAGTGACTATCAGCCTCTCAAGGTCTGATGACTATAGTCTGCTGTTGGAGCTGGCGGTGGAGGCTGCCTTTGACTGGGTCTACTATGCTGCCAATGACTTCATTCAACTCAGTGTCATTCCTACAAGTATGTTGATTTTTCAATCAGTAGCTATATTATATAGCTATAATAATAATTATATACCATTTAATGAATTGTTATGGGCACAAATCGGTGGCAGTGAGTACCTATAGCTACTAAGTGGTCAACTGAATAGTTTGCAACAGATTTTGCAACTACACTGCTCTTGACTAATTATGCCTGGGGGCCTTAATTTCCCCCATTTTCCTTTCAGGCTGTGACAGAAATGTTGACTGTGTGTTCATATTGGACCAGTCTGGGAGTGTTGGTAGCACCAACCACGATATTGCCATCCAGTTTATCCAAAATGTCGTCAGCTTCTTCAGCATCGGACTGAGCCAGACTCGTGTTGGATTTGTTGCCTACTCTGGTAGCGCCCACATTGAGTTTCTCCTAGACCGCTACAGTACACTGCCCCAGCTGCTGACTGCAATTGGTAACATCGTCTACAGGGGAGGATCGACAGCCACTCCACTTGCTCTCAACGCTACACGGATTTTGCTTGATCCTTCGCAACCCTACGGTGCTCGCCCCAATAGCGAGGGTGTCCCAAAAATTGGAATTCTACTCACTGGTGAGATAGCATATCATTATTGATAATCTATGCTATTTAAGAAGGGAACAGTATTATTTATTTACCCTCTCTCTCTCTCTCTCCCATGATAGATGGAAAAACCAACCGATATGAAAGTCACCTTCCATATGCTGCTCCAGCACTGAAGGCAGCTGGCGTTCAGGTCTACTCTGTGGGAATTGGAAGTATTGATATCGCTGAGCTCCAGCTAATATCCTCCGACCCGGATGACGAACACGTCTTCATTCTAAGCTCTTTCCGAGATGCTGCTGGGTTTGTGGATTTTCTCAGTGTTACCACCTGCGAAAGTGAGTTTATTTATATAAGCACATATAAAATGTGGCATTTTGGCCCATGCAACCTTAAAAAATACGTGCCTAGCTACTTCACTACTGTTCATAATTTGGGCTTCTGTGGCTAAAAATATATAAGTGCTTTATAATAAAAATGCTTATGGACTATTTCTAATCCTCTCATGTTTCAATTTAATGTGTCAATAGAATGCATGCTCACAAGAAGCCTATCAAGTTTTAGAATCATGTGTTGCTAGTATAATTGGTCAAGGCCATTGACAGGCTATTATTTCAAAAATGTGGAATTGCATGTGTGTGATATGGTGTGGCACAGCTATAGTGTAGAAATAAAATCTATTTGGTATGTAGTATATAGTTATCAATTTACATGTGTATACCAATTAACATTACTTTCAACTCTCTCCTCCCTCCCCTCCCCTTCCCCCTCCCCTGGGTCTCCCTCTTTCTCGATCAATCAGCTCCTGCCATCATCGATCCGGGAGAGAACACAACCACGAACGTACCAGAGGATGGCATAGACTACTTCCAAACCGAGTGCTCCGCCTTCTCCAGCACAGTTCTAGTCGAGCTGACTGACATTAACGGAACCAGTTTTCTCTACTGCTCAGCTACGGAAGCGAACCCTGGTCCCCTCACAGAGAACACCATTCGCAACGAGACTCAGGGGCTGACCAGAAGGACTTGCATTGTACCACTACCTGCAGGATCTACGGTAAGTGAGACCTGTAGTGTTGAGAACTAGAATTTCTGCTAGCTTAGGTACCCAAATCAATCAATGTGCCATCCATGGACACTCTAAGATGAATAAAAATTATACTAATTTTTGATGATGAAAACATAGAGAATACTAATTATCATAGAAAATTTAAGCTCCTTTTCCCCATACTGATATTATAGGTGGTCTATATTGGAGTGCAAGGTCAGGAAGAGCAGAATGCATTCACCATTGTAGTGTGGGACCAGCTCTTTGATCCAAGTGAGGTCTTCTTGGATGTACTGGAGACACGAACAGGGGCTATTTACGACGTTTCTCAGAATCTCATTGACAGTGCTTCCATTAATGAGTACGTTACTATTTATATTATTTGCAGAGGCTAAATTTAGACCCAGAAAAAATTCACTAGTGTATTTTTGTAAGCCTTCATACTTCATGCATGCATAGCACCTTATACAATAATACTGACAGGTTTTACAGTGAAATTTAATCAATATGGTGCAATAATTTAATTTCTTGTATGCAGCTTTGAGTTCAGCATAATCGAAGGCAATAGCGATGGTATTTTCAGCATTAGTTCAAGCACAGGAATGATATCAGTATCATCATTGAACTTTGACCTGCGACAAATTTACAACCTTACAATTCTTGCTCAAAACTCGAACATTGACTGCCAGCGAGCACGGGTTCGCGTTAATATCCGAGTTCTCAGCAATCGAATCACATTCGAAGGGGCAATCGATCCCGTTTCCATACCAGAAGATTCAGCCACGGACAGCACCGTAGCGACCATAACTGCCAGTGGTGGTACGGGAGGGATCCAATACTCCATTGACAGCGGCAATGGAGAAATGAAATTTCGCATCGATTCATCAACTGGGGTCATCTCTCTGGTTGAATCGCTAGACTACGAAACAACCATGAGCTACACTCTTGGCATAGTAGCCGTGAGCACAGGAACCACGTCTGTCACGGGCATGGCCACTCAGATAGTCAATGTGGATGATGTCAATGAGTCTCCATACTTTAGCACACCGTGTGCCACCACCAACGAAGGGTGTTCCTTTATGATCAAGGAAAATATGGTGGCGGGCACTCTTGTAGACAGTGTTGTGGCAATGGATCCAGATCTACCGTCTGTCCCCAATGGTATGTTGTTATATCGTTTTGATGAGTCAGCATCCATCCCACCATTTTCGGTCAATGCAAGCGGTCACATCACAACAACAAATTCTCTGGATCGTGAAGAAAGGGAGACGTACACGCTCACGCTTATAGTGTCCGATGGGTGCATAGGTTGCAGTATTTCCATTCGGACAACTGTCACTGTGATGATTATGGACGAAAACGACAACGCTCCCATCTTTACCCAAGGTCCTACGACTGCTCAAGTGGCGGAAAATTCAGCAAATGGCTTCATAGTGGCCCAGTACATCGCAACCGATGGAGATAGTGGAGCAAATGCGGAAATTGCGTATTCTCTAAGCCCGTCTGGTGCTGCAGTTCCTTTCAGTATTGATTCCTCAACTGGTGTCCTGACCGTAAGTGGCAGTATAGATTTTGAAATGACGCAGTCGTACACAGTTACAGTCACGGCAAGTAATCCAGGCAGTGCCCTGTCAGATTCTGTGACAACAGTTATCGAGGTTTTGAACCTCAACGATAACTCACCAATTTTCAGCCAAAATCCATATCAGATGTCAATAGCAGAGCATTCCAGAGTGGAAAATGTAACTGTTGAGGCAATGGATGCAGATTTGGGTCAAGAAGGTGATGTAACGTACTCCATTACGAATGGTAATTTTGAAAATGCTTTTACAATTGACAGCCAGAGTGGAGTGATTACCATCGTTAGTGATATCGACCGCGAGATTGTATCATCGTTCAGCCTTGTGGTACAAGCAAGTGATGGGGGTACCCCGCGTCGAAGGACCACAGCGAACGTAGAGATAACGGTGACAGACATCAACGATAATGCACCCAACTTCCTCCAGGATCCTTATAGCACTCAAATCCGTGAAGATATCAGTATTCCCTTCAATATCCTACAGGCTGTGGCTTCGGACATTGATGAACAAGGAAATCCAAATTCTGAGCTAGTTTATAGCATAACTGGTGGAAATGATGAGGGTATGTTTGCAATCAACGCGAGCACTGGGCAGATTCAGGCCGTAAGAAGCTTGGATTTTGAGACCACTCCAAGCTACACGTTGAATTTAACGGTGATGGATAGGGGAAACCCCCCTTTAAGCGATGTAACTAATGCGACGATAGCTTTGATTAACATCAATGAAGATCCCCCAATGCTTTCCGGTAGTCAGGTGGTTGAAATCTCAGAGCTGGCCTCCATCAGTAGTATAGTTGCAGTATTCAATGCACTGGACCCTGATAATAATACAGTCACATTTGCAATCGACTCGGGCAACGATGAAAATAAATTTGCCATCGGAGAGAATAACGGAATGATAACACTCATTGACTCGCTAGATTACGAAAATACAACAAACTATTTGCTACAGATTTCTGCTTCGGATGGAGAGCAAAATACTACCGCTATGCTCAATGTCACTGTATTGGATGAGAATGAATTTTCACCAGTCTTTCAAGGAGAAACTGCTTTCTCGGTCGACGAAGAACTGCCAGATGAAACCCTCGTTGGAACTGTACTGGCCACGGATGATGATGGAGACCCAGCAAATACAGAAGTGACTTATTCGTTCGTCCAATCGAGCAACTATTTCACAATCGATCGCATATCGGGAGAGATTAGAACAAATGGTGTTCTGGATCGTGAAATGCTTGCTCGAGTGTTTATCCCTCCAGCCTCACAGATTAGCTTAGATGTAACTGCCAGAGATTCAGCTACTCCTTCTAGACAGACAACCACGTCTATTACGATTACACTCATGGATATCAATGACAACTCTCCCAGTTTCGCTGACGATGCATATGAGAATTCACTACTAGAAAATCTCCCAGCAGGACAGATCGTATTCCAAGTATCAGCTACGGACAGTGATCTTGGCAGCAATGCTCAAATCAGCTACTCCTTTGCTCTCAATGAAAACACTGAAGATACGTCTCTCTTTATGATTGATTCAGGCGCTGGGTTGATCTCTACCACTGGCCCTTTAGACTGTGAGAGACAGACAAGCTACAGCTTCACCATCACTGCCGCTGACGGAGGTACACCATCAAGAAACTCCACTGTTCAAGGAACACTAACTATCTTGGACGAAAACGATAATGATCCTATCTTCACCATGAACATATATGAGCAAAGTTTCTTGGAAAACTATCCCACCATGCAGCAATTGGTACAGGTATCTGCAACAGATCTCGATAAAGGAGCAAATGGTGAAGTACGATACTCCATCATGAACCAGATGTTTTTCGAAAACGTTGTTGAAAATGTTGGAGCTGATATAACTTTTTTCTCAATCAACGAGACCTCTGGCTTTCTCACGCACCTGACTCCTTTCAACTACGAGCAAAACCAACAGATTAACGTTACCGTGACAGCATTCGATCTTGGTCTCCCTCGTCGCAGTTCTGTTGCCACGGTGACCTTCAACATCCAGAATATTGATGAGGAGCCACCTCAGTTTTTGAATTTATGTGATGTCTTCATCGTTGAAGAAATGCCTATCGGTTCTCTGGTGACTCAGTGTGAAGCACAGGACAGAGACTCAACTGCCGCTCCGGGACAAAATCCCCTCAACTATACCATAGTTGATGGAAATGAGCGTGGAATGTTTGAGATTGAGTTCAATACCGCAATCATCCGAAACTCACTCTTGATTGATTCCGATGCTGAAAATATGTACACCATTTATATCGAAGCCAGGGATCTGGTCAACAGATTTACACGAAGGTCGGTGAATATATTTGTGCGAGACATTAACGACAATCGGCCCGTCTTTGATAGATCTTCGTATTCGTACCATTTCACTGACATCGACATCAGTAACTACAAGCAAGAGATAGCTATTATTCGAGCTATGGATGTAGACAATGGTCCAAATGGTACTGTCAGATACTCCATCGAACAAGGCGCTGTGAATAGAGTGAGTGATAGAGAAACTATCATTACAATCACAGCCACAGACTTGGGCACTCCGCCTCAATCTGCTGAAACCACACTAAATGTTACCTTCGATACGGACTGTCTTTTACAGGAGTATGAGATAGACTTCTCATCTGGCGCAGTCCAAGCTTATGTCTTGTGCAGCATCACAATGGAACCGGAATCAGTGAATGTGAATCTTAAAAGTTCCAGCAGTTTGTTTTTCTGTGTCATACTTCACAACAGCAGGCTGACCTATCAGTGGATTCACAACGGGAGCCTGATCACGTCCCCCACTCTGATTGGTCAGGGACAACGGCAGATCAGCTACTCGCAAATGAATGCTCAGTTTGAGCATGCTGGAGAGTATGCATGTAAGGCCACCTCCAGAGCCGGCAGCCTGCAGACTGTGAGCAGATCTGTCAGCATTCAAGGTAAGAGATTCAGTATAATAATAATATAATTATGTAAGAGTTATTTATGATGTATTACTGTGTGTGTGTTGTACACTCCTGCTAATGCATGGCAATGTTTACACAGTAGAGAGATACGTCACAAATTTTAAGGTACTGCTACCCATAATATTACTATGCATTTAATTTGTTGCATTTGCATACTGATTATTGTACTCCCATTTCTAAAACGATCTTTTCTAGTTCCTCCCACAATAACGGTACCCCCTGAGGACATAGCAGTGGAGATAGGGCAGTCAGCCTCCTTCCACTGTGCAGCTGTCGGTATCCCCACGCCAACGGTAGAGTGGTTCCTTGGAACGACCAAGATCTCGGAGGGTTCAACTCTGATGGTGGAAGATGTCAGCTTGGCCAGAGGTGGAAGCACATACGTGTGCCTTGTCTCCAGTGAGGCTGGACGAGTCAGTGCTCTGGCAAAACTCATAGTCTTTGGTAAGGACTAGCTACTCTCTCTCTCTCTTTCTCTCTCTCTCCCTCGCTCTCCCTCCCTCCTTCCCCTTTCTCTCATGGCATATTTTGAGCTGGCTATGTTACAATATTATCATTATCATGACTCTTGTTTGATTGTAGAGCGCACGAACATTGTCGAGCTTGACGTTAACAGAATCAACAATCCTGTACAGACTGATGATGGAACTACCTGCCACTTCATTGATAGAGACAATATCGAGGTATTGTGCTCAATAGATGAGGCTTGCACCATGATTAATGTCACTTTCTTTTACACACACAGACCATTTTGAATGATCTGACTAACACCAGAGTGATGGTGACTAGTATTAGTGGTGAGAACATATGTGAAGAGTCCGCCTGTCTACCCAACCCTTGCCAAAATGGTGGTAGCTGTCAGCTTAGCGATGATGCAGCAGGAGGGTTTGAGTGCAGCTGTCAAGGTGGCTACACAGGGGTGGACTGCTCTGAGGATGTTAATGAGTGCTTGGACAGTAAGTATAGGCTTGAAATACTGTGCTAGAAGTAGTCACAGTTTAGATCACCATTAATTTTGGCATTACATGCACTATGATTAATTTTAGATACTTTGGGTACATGTTCTAAATTTAGCTACTTTTATAATATAATACAGCCCCCTGTTCTAATGAGGCCACTTGTGTGAACAATGTTGGAGGATTTGAGTGTTCCTGTGCTCCTGGAACATCAGGCCACCTCTGCCAGTTCACCAGCCAATGTCAGAACAGCAGCACCTGTCCTGAAGGTAAGACCAACGTGAAGGTAGCTATATAGCTGGCTATAATACAACAATGGTCTGCGAGGTAGTGAAGTATTCAATCTTGTATAAAGTTAGCAGTCTCGTAAAAAAGGGCCCCATGGGTGATGCACCTTATCTCTCAACTTGGGGAGTATTTCAGTTGTGGCGTATTTGTATCTTGTATTGTATTATATAATCACTTTCAGAGTGTAGTCTAATACTGCCACTCTACATCATTTCCTTCTCTTTTTTCAGGCACGTTGTGTGTGAGTACTTTCTCAGTTGAAGGCTTCACCTGTCGAGATCCTCCCTCTCCCTCCAATTCCATCGTCATCTCGTTCACTGGAACCATTGACATTGGTTTCCTCAACGATGTAATCCAAGGCTACATTGAAACGCTTCTGGTGAGTAGAAAAGTTCAGTGATGCATGCCCAGACAACTGGGTCAACAAAATTGAGGAATGAATTATTAAAGTAGCCACATTCCAGCCCAGACTCCCTGATCGTTTCAACATTGATATATAATAATATCATACTGGGAATAGATCTAGAGCCTGTAGATACAATTAATGATGGTAACATGTAGGAGGTTGCTCCAATGAAATTCAATCACTTTTGATTGCAGGCGACTGCTTCCAAGAATCGCAGGCGGCGACAGACTTCCACCACCCTAGCTACGTCTTGTGAGCCAAGGTTCATCCAATTAGATACCACCAGCAGCCAGACGTACACCCTCATCTGGCTGTGCCCTGAAAATGTCACTGAGCCAAGTCCTGAGGATCAAGCTGTCCTCTGCAGTGTTCTGTTCGAGTCAGGTCTCATTGATACTTGTAAAATACCCAATGGCGATGAGATGACCCCTCCCACCTCACCTCCCCTCACTGATACAAGGTGCCTAGCTAATTTCACTTTGATGTCAGAAGAATAATATGATTATCATGTATCCCTGCTGCAGTGTGAAGATAGAGGTTGTTCTCTTTGATCGGAGAGATGAGCCACTGAGCGCGGCCGACTCCAGCAAGACGCTCGAGGAGGCAGGGGCACAGGAACAGTTGCAGCAGGAGACAGGGCTACCCATCGAGATCAACGCCCCTCCCCCCGATCAGGGTGGCACCAATACAGCAGGTATATTATATGCATTGCAGCAAGGCCGTTAATACACTGTGTAACTAGCTGGAGTGTATTGATGGAAATGCTAAGGCCCAGTTACAGACTTTCTCAACACTGTGCACATATGTACATGTCTTGAGCTCGGGGACAAGGCTAGATTTTGCATCAGTGGCATTATGACATCTATGGGTGTGCCGCATACCTTTTAGCTAACATAAATGAATAGAATGTCACCAGAATAGGGACATTTTACTGAACTCTGCATGCTGGCCAACTGTACTTGTGTATGATCAGTATTGAGTCATGAATTTCCTCCACCTATGCAGCTGGTACCTCTGTTGAAGTGGCTATTGGAGTTGTAGTGAGTGTGGTACTGCTGGTTCTCCTAGTGGTAGGGACGGTACTCACTGTCATGATCGTGAGGAGGAAAATGAGCGAACATAAAGACAGGCAACAGGCGTAAGCTGTGTGTGTGTGTGAGTGAGTGTATATACCGTATCAGGGTTTTATCTGGCCCAAAAATTTAGGGGGGGAAACATGGGAGAAGTTGAAGTAATGGGCCGCCAAGCGGCCCAAGGGGTGGGTGCGGGAGGGGGATGTGCCCCCTCCCGCGCGAAGCGCAGGAAGCTAAAGCATAAATTAATATTAATGTTCCCATAAAGGCACCTAAGTAACACTTTAACACAACATAATGGACATGTGGAGTACAATTTAAACAAGAGCTGTTTGCATTTAATTGTGAAATCTCATGAATTTTAATCAATTTTTGTAAATCTTTTGGGGGGGAAACAGAGCCTCTTGGGGGGGGGGGGGGGGGGAAACACACCCTGCTGGGCTCTATGCAGATAAACCCCTGCGTATTATAGATGGCCTAAGCAAAAATAATCACACAGAATAATGACAATTCTCTCTCTCTCTCTCTCTCTCTTTTCAACTTGCCCCCTCTTCCCACCCCCTTCCCTAACACACACACACTCACAGTAAGAGGCTGCATGCTATAGCGATGGTAGAGAAGGGTACAACAGTGCAGGAGAACCTCGCGGCCATCAGTGCTCTTCCGGGTACAGTTCGCTCTCACCCCTTGCTAGCTCCAATGACATCAACTTCTTCCCTTAAAAACCTCATCGATGATGATGGACCTAGAGATCAAGCAGCTGGCTCTGCTCAATAAACTTTACTCATATTCTCTTTCCTCATCTTTCATTTTCGCTTGTGTGTTTGTGCATGCATTGAGTGTATGCTATAATTTTCAGCATGTTAATTCACTACTTTTTTGCTGCCTTGTCCATAAAATTATGCAATGTCATTAAATAACTTGTGTACATGTGCAAGTGCACAGCTGCATAAAATAATTGAGATAATATTAATTTTTATTATTATGACTCGACTGGAACATTGTACTAGCATGCGCAGTCTTCCGCCCACGCACCACCTTTTAATAATTAATTTTTAGATACGTCACATGACCTTGCACTGAATTCATGAAGTATAGCGCCAACGCAATAGTGGCATGCACATAAAAAGCCTTTGTCTAGTCCTACACGTCAACAGATATCAAAAGCAGAAAAGATCATGACTTCTCCAGTTATCAAGACGTTCACTCTGATCGCCGTCACCGCTTGCCTTCTCTCTTCACATCTGCCGCTCCTTCACGCCAGGTCTACGGGTAACGAGCGAGGAACACCCTTCGAGGATCAAGGAAGTAAGTATTGCCAAGATCGCCCATAGCTACAATCTTCCGCGCACGATCGGGGGTCTGTACGGTATTAGCGCGAGATACCTTCATCTTTGCTAGGGCCACTGCGCTTGTGCTGAACTGACTTGGTTGAGCGCTATTCTAGAGTTTTTGTACCGATCGATGGGCATAGTGCCGTGTGCAGTCAAAGTGCCGTGTGCAAATGTGGCGGGCAGGGTGAGCTTCTTGGCTTAGCTTTTGCTTTTGTTGATCGGAGAAGCGCCTCCACCGAAAAAAAAATCGCGACCAAGGCAGCGTTTCACGTAAGGAAAAATATTAAACATGACCTCTATGAATCTAGAAACAGGCCGTTTTTGTGAAAATTAAATTTATACGATTACCAGTAACCGTGTCCATTTATATTCTAGAAACTTGTGAAAAAGTGCATTAACTTGAAAAGTATCTTCCTCCTATTCCTGCACTAGCGCATTGAGTGTTAGAATAATATATAACCTACTGGTATAGCTAACTGAAATAACGTGGTACCTACTTTATATGCCGCTTTGACAGGAATTTGGAAGCGTGCGGCAGAAGAGGACCACGGACATGAGGATGAACATGGACATGAGGATGAACATGGGCATGAAGAGCCGGCCGCCAGTGTAAGTCCTCTCTCTCTATCTCACACACTCATGTCACATGTACACATACAGTGACAGTGACTCACACTGTAGCACGTAACACATACAGTGACAGTGACACTCTGTATATAATTTACACGATGTGGTATTCCTCAATATTTATATTAATATGCTTTTAAAGTGATTGATGCCTCCATTAATCTGGTGGCATTCCAAATCTGCCTTTTAGCTGCCAGTGATCAGCGTCTAGTGCTAAATTTGGCAGTACTAGCTGTTCCTTGCATTTACCTATATATGGCTTCTTACACTGTGCTTGGCAACCTTCTTCCCTCTGTTATGGCCATGGCAGCTATTACGTAGATCATTCCACAGGTTACATGTCATAGTGAACCTAGATCTTTATATATAGTATGGAAGACTTGCTTCTTGGAGACCTTTCTCCTCTGTCTGTACCTTTTTGTTTAAGGTGAAACTCCTAGCTAAGTATTGGAAATCTTATAGCCACATCTCTACTGAGTATATAGAGGTTCCACTATCTTGAACCATATCTCTACCAAGTATATATTATACTAGATAGAGAGATAGATGCTTTCTCTAGATAGCTAACCTGTGTGGCTATTTGGAATCCTCACAGTTCCTACTTGTTCCTGCAGTCCTCCCTCACTAATACAGTGTTTCCTCCAGGACTTTGGCAAATTCAAACAGGGTGGTTGAGTTTTAACATTAAATATTATTATCATATGGGATATAATTATTGGCCATGAAAAGGGAATGATTTGCTTTTGCAGGCTTACTTTTGCAATGTGCGCTTGGATAGATAATCACTGTGTATGCATAATCTACCATTTCTGCATGTGCTGTGTACACTAGTACAACCACATTTCAACCACTAGTAGCGTGTCTGTTACATGTATACAGCTGTCAGCATTTTTTGCAAACCAGCACTCATAAACAGGGTGGGGCACACCTTTCAAGTATAGTAGCGGAAATACTGCTAATACCACACTCACACACACACACACACCTGCAGTGGGTGCCGCGAAGCATAATGCATGCTAAAAATAGCCACATACACTACCTTAAATACTAACCCACACATCTGTAAAGCATTGTTAATGATATCATAATATTATTTGAATAGCCGCACACACTAAATACATGTACACTGATACACCTGCAAAGCATAATAATTATCGTCACAATAAATTTAATACTGACACACACACACTCTCTACACCTGCAGTGTGTCATCACGGAGCACGTTCTGGCTCACGAGTTCTCTGAGCTAGCCGAGGAGATGTCCCTGACTGATGGCAGCGGAGAGCTGTGCCTCTTCGAGGAGGAGGAGGAGGAACACGGACACGACGAAGAGGAGGGGGAGGAGCATGGACACAAGGGGGAGGGGCTTGGTGAGTAATAACGCTTAATTTGAGCAATTTATGTTTTTTTAATTGGGTTCAAGTATCAGATATGTAGAGATTCTCCCCCTTGCCTTGGTCCCAGATTGGTTGCAATTGATAACGATAAACATTTCCTAATGTGTGGTCACACATGTTATTCATTGCGAGTGTGAGGATTGCATTCTTGGGGTGTTCCTCCCGCCACATGTAATCTATGAAATCTCTCCCCAATATCTGATAGAAAGGTCACTTAAGCCAAAAGGGTTAGAGTGGCATAAGATGTTCTAAAAGGAATCCTTTTACATTATCATCTGAAATCAATATCCTTTAATGTGTAGTCATGGATAGTGCCACTCTTAAAATTTGTTTTTTATTCTTCCTAAGTGATTGTAGCATAGCATAAAGTATGGTTGTGTACAGTGGAAAATCAGTGGCCAAGAAGTGTATAATGTATGGGGCTTTGTCACTTGGAGCTTGAACCAAGTGGCTATAAGGACCTGGCTAGTACAAAATTAATTTAACTGCAGTGTTCTCCCCAAGCAAAAGTGTTCAAGGCATGATGAAGAGGGCATGGTATAGGCGGAGCCTCTAGCCATATCAAAGCTTTTGGGGTATCTCATTCCCCACATCAAAGGGAATTTTGTACTGAGGGCTTGTTGGGTCGACATGCCTTAGGTATGCTAGGGAGAACACTGAACTGGAAATTACATGTTTATGAAAGGTCAACTGCATCCTTATTATATACAATAGAACACAATGACACCGATCATCACAACGAAACTGAACATCATAATGAGACTTCTGGCCTCTGTTCCTCATGCGATACCATCTACGACTTCGTCCAAGAGCTACTCATCAATCTCAACGTGACCACGCCCTGTTGCCTTGGCAACACCTCCGCCTGTGATGAAATCGGAGATGCGACCGAACCACCTGCAACCAGGACAGATCCGGCTAAAGGTATAATATATAAAATTAAACCTACATTTGCAGAATCTTTTTACGATTGCCACATGTATATAAGCATCTTTATAAATATACCATTCCTTGAACACGAGCTTCCATAACACATCTCTCTCACTCTCTCTCTCTCTCCCTCCCCCCCCTCTCTCTCTCTCTCTCCCTCCCTCTTCCTCCCTCACACACATCTTCAGCATATGGCTATGGTTTTCTGATGGTTGTGTTGGTGAGTGCCTGCTCTCTGCTTGGAATCCTCATCCTGCCTCTCCTCAACAAGAATAACAAGTTCCACAGCATCTACAAGTACTTCTATGCTCTCATGATCGCCCTTGGCACTTCAGCTCTCTTCTGTGATGCCATACTTCACCTAATACCTGAGGTACAGCTGTTGATTAGTTGTTAGTAGTCCACATACCATAGTATCCCTTTCCCGTAATTGTATGTTGTACCAATAAATTACTTTTTTTGCAAAGTTATAGTTGCAGAACAATTAAATTTCTATCATATTTCAAATAATTAATACCTTACAGAAGTGCCCATTGCCTCATATAAACAGAAAGATTTTTGCTAGTTGTATAGAGGATGCTGGTGGCTGATTTCCTCTGGAACAAGCCATACATCTCTAACTGCTTAAATTCCTTGATCTAAAGCAAGCCCTTAAAATTACCATTTTTAGGCTGTTTTTTCCTTCTGGAGTGACAGTTAGTCTATGGAGCTAGACTCTTCCTTACTGCTGGCGCTACGCCCATGAAGAAGAAATGATTAAATATTGGTGAACGGTCTAGGCTACGTTGTAGACAGAGATTGAGGTGGAGCAAACAGCTTGGGAGATTGATTCTACATGTAGCTCGAGATAGGCTGTACTGCGCGATTCATGTGCGGCCATTGTGTATGTATATAATATTATTATAGTGGGAAAATGATGGGGGAGTACAATTAGAGCAATTTCATGGTTGGTTAACTAAGTAACGTGAAAAATAAACCACAAGTTTGTACATGTAAAATTGAGTCTGCGAAATGTTGAAGATCTCGCGTAATTTTAATTGGTGAAAGTTGAGCCCTCAAGTTTCCCACTATGATATTGAGTGGTGAGACTAAGTGCATGGGAACTACAATTCGCTGGAATGCATGTAGCTAAATTGTTTGTCCGTGAATTTTGAATGCTTTCTTTGAGAAATGGCCAGATTTCTCTGCCGTGTTGTACATGGAAAATACACTTCTGAAGATTTTTGTACTCTCACGAGTTTTCTGATGGGTTCTAGACGAGCACTAGATGCCTGTACATGTACATGTAGCTAGAGTAGGTTGTTGTTGCTAGTGACATTAAATCCCGGGAGGAATGTTACAAATTCACACTATGTTTTGAAGTGTCCTGCATCGGTAATAGTGATTAGATTGCTGAAACATGTCTTCTCAAAACAGTTGTAGCCTAGAGACATGAAAATTTGAGTCAGCCTCCCCTCACTCACTCACTCTCTCTCTCTCTCTCTCTCTCTCTCTCTCTCTCTCTCTCTCTCTCTCTCTCTCTCTCTCTCTCTCTCTCTCTCTCTCTCTCTCTCTCTCTCTCTCTCTCTCTCAGGCATTTGGGCTTCATGACCACGGAGGTGAGGAAGGCGGCCACGCCCACGAGGGAGAAGGGGAGGAAGAGGAAGATAGGAGTTTCATTTGGAAGGGTGTCATTGTCATCGCCGGGCTTTACCTGTTTTACCTCTTTGAGGTCACTCTTCACTCGTGGAACGATCACCATCACGGTCATAAAGAGGTATGTATACTTAATACTTAATGAGAGAGGGTGGCCATGGGAGGGAGGGAGGGAGAGGGAAAGGGAAAGAGAAGGTGGGGGAGGGAGATCGAGTAAGAGAGTGGAAGGGAGACAGAAAGAGACCTCTAATAATTTCATCCACTTTTTCTAGGTGGACACTGATTCCAATTCTGATTCCAACGAGTCCCCTTCCCAGACCGTTGCTCTGACCAATAAAAAGGTGGAGCCGTCCCCTGCTGATTGTGTAGAGCCGACTATGCCCCATGGTGCCTGCCGTGACAAGAGCTCAGACGACTCCGATAAGGGTAGCATTCTCCACCCTCGCCGCCCACCCTGCTCCTGTGAGGACGAGACCACTGTTGACAAGGTATAACAATCATGTACCTTGAATTTGTAGGTACTGATATTCAATATTATTTTTGTGGATTGGCCTAAGAATGTGAAAATTTTAATTATCATACCCGCTAGCATTAATAGTAAAGCATTATAATTTGTCGACCCTGTACCATTTCCAGTGATCTTGACTACTATTAGTGACAATAAATTCCAAGAATATACCCTACACCTGTAATTAATTTTATGATTGTTCAGATTCACTATATAATTATTAAATATTATTCTGACAATATACAATGTCATGTAGAAATCTGATGACAATAGGAAGAAGTGTTTTCCCATTAAGATCAAGCCCCTTGCCTGGGTAATCATCCTGGGTGACGCCATCCACAACTTTGCCGATGGTCTTGCTCTTGGGGCGGCCATCTCCCAGAGCCTCGCTCTTGGAGTCAGCACCATGATCGCCATTATCTTCCACGAGCTACCTCATGAACTAGGTGAGTATAACTATCCATCAATTTTTGCACACAGCTAGCCAGATATATAGCTAGAGAGAGAGAGAGAGACTGTCTTTTATTCATTTTCTTCTCCAGGTGATTTTGCCATTCTTCTGTCCACTGGTCTTACGTGGTACACTGCTCTCCTGTTCAACTTTGTCTCCTCTCTTACGGCAGTGGTCGGGTTCTTTGTGGGCGTGGCCGTGGGTACAGCCAGCTCTGACGCTAATGGATGGATCTTGGCTGCAGCTGCTGGGGTGTTTCTATATATAGCTCTGGTTGACCTCGTGAGTTATTAATAGTAGCAACCACTTGTGGTCAAGAGTATCTTATCCAATCTTGATCTTGTTAAAAAATAGCATTATCCACTCTTGATCTTGTTGTGGTATAGCACAATATTTCTTTGTGTAGTTGTTCACACAATAATTATCCTCCCTCTGTCTCTCTCTCTCTCTCTCTCTCTCTCTCTCTCTCCTCCCTTTCCACACAGCTCCCTGAACTCATTCATGTGAAGGAGAAGGGGGGTGTCCGTTTTCTTCTCATCCTGATGGCCAATATAGGTTTCTTCATTTCCTTTGTCATTCTGCTTCTTATTGCCATATATGAGGAAGAGCTCAATACACTAATCTCTGAGTGAAATAGAATTTGTTACCCAGATATAATGATTACAGACAATGATTAATTTTAGTGTTTACAATGTTAACTTTTTGCTACCTGGTATTAAATTTTGACTTGATAATTTCAGTATTATTGATTCTGTTATTTACTCACTCTTTGAGTCATTGTACCTATGTTTTACGATAATATTATTGATGTCAGACATAGCATTTATTGTACAATAATGTGATGTGATTGCATGTGAGATATGCAATGTCATTAATATTGTGTAAGTACGTGCAAGGGCAGGCCAGGATAGCAATAGCTGCATGTTTAAGTTAACGCTGTGTTATTCCGCCCACACACGTAAATTATCGCGCACGCCCATACAAATTACATCAGATTCTGCTTGTAGAAACAGAGAAGCGGCCAATAATTAATTATTACGAGCGAATTGAAGAGACTTCCCCGTAAGCACGTTTGCCACTGGGCGCGGCGTACGCGTGTGTGGCCGTTGCGGCGCGAACGTTTATCTCATGAATGCTGTATACCGCCAGGTAACATGCAAGTTGAACGTGTTACGTCAACCACAGTGGCACGCACACAAAAAGCCTTTGTCTACACGTCAACAGATATCAGGCGAAAGCAGAAAAGATTTAATATGATCTCTCCAATTTTCAAGACGGTCTCATTGATCGCAGTCACCGCTTTCCTTCTCTCTTCACATCTACAGCTCCTGGACGCCAGATCCACGGGCAGCGAGGGAGACACTCCCTTCAAGGATCAAGGAGGTACGTTATAATTTACAAAGATCAACCATAGCTACAACCTTCCACTCGAGATAACCCCAACTTCTCTCCGCTTTTCCTACGCTTGTGTGCAAAACGAGCGCTTTTTGTACCGATTGATGGCCATAGTGCCGTGTGCAGTAAAAGTGCCGTGTGCAAAGATGTCGGACATCGTGACGTGACCTCGACCCAGCCTAAAACGCACGTACGCGTACGCGAGGCCCGGGGCCGGGGGTCTGTATCGCGCGTATCGTACTTTTTACGGTACGCGGTTTGCCTGCGCCTAGCCATTTCCGGCTGGCGCGCGACCGCGCGCGCACAGAATTGCGGTGCGCGCGCTGTGCACGGCCTATAATTATTACATCCCTGGTAGCAATGAAACAAGCAATATTAATTTTGCCCAATAAGGGTATCGAATCGTGAAATTTGGCACTGATATAGGTGAATAATATGGAAAATGGTACTTTAAAGTTTGTCATCTGTTTTCATTTTCACTTCAAAGCATTTGGTGATTACATAATGTTGCATATCTCAAGCACTGGCGTAAGAACCAGGGGGGCTGGGGGGGGGGGCAATTGCCCCCCCCCCCAGTCATAAGATTGGGGGGGCAGAGCCCCTCTGAATTTTAGACTTCTGTACTAGCCAGGGGGTGGGGCTCACCCTCTGAGGTTTGCACTTTTCTTTTTCATCTGTTGCCACAATCAGGGTTGAATTATTCATGATTGTGGTGTATCTTAGCCCCACGGTGTGTAGATATCAATAATTGTCACATGTGAACACAGATCAGTAGTCACTACTGATCTGTGTTCACATGTGATAAGCTAAGAGTCCAGAATGTCCTCGAAAATGCACTAGAAAAGCTCTCAGAAGATCTAAAACTCCAAAATTTTCCTGGGGGAGCATGCCCCCAGACCCCCCTAGCTTTCGCGCGCTATGCGCGCGTAAAGCAAGTCTTCACCTGCTTACTTTCAGCCCCCCCTGCTCAAAAACATCTTCCTACGCCACTGTCAAGTATGCTATACGGTTACCCTTTACCACATACAATGGGATGTGGTAATCATTTCATATAATCATCATTACATCCCAAGTCCCAATCAACAAACAAGCAAAAAAAAAAAAATTCAGCCAACCTATGAAATCATGATGAAACCTATATAGCTATGATGAAATCTAAGATGAAATATCTATGATGTAATTGCTGCATGTGAAGACTGTTTCAACATGTTTAGCGCAAATGAAAGGTTATTGGAATCCAGAATTCGAACCTAGCGTAGAAGAGATCATGGACTATCGATGATATAATTATATGGCGATTCTCTTAGTTCGCTTTCTTTGCGAGCTCGCTCTCTGGGGGGAATTTCCCTATTCAGTGGAGCACATGGCAGGTGAAGGTCACATCCGGATCAACCGGCTCAGACCTGTTGGATTATAGCTAGCTAGTTGACGTTTACAAAAAATTGTGCATGAGACTATGGGGTTTTCAACTTGGAGCTTGAATAATAAAGGCTAGCTACCTTATATAGCTAGCTAGCTACACAGTAACGCGATTCCGGGCTATTTCGAAAAGTGGTAGAAAACATCTCAATGATATAATGAAATGATTTGTTATTCAATTGCGAGTCTAATGGTTCTTGTTTGGTAAAATATGGTTGAGTAGATCCCGAGATATTCACGATTTTAGTGATCAAGGTAGGGCAAAATATTCTGCCAAGTTTCTGCATGTAGCTAGTAAAAATAATGGTACAACTTTCAAAAACTTTCATCCTAGTTTTCAGGCCATATCTCAGCAACACAGTGGAATTAAGAGATGGTTCTTGCGCCAAAATGTTCCGCTGAACATGGCGATTACAGCCACGCCCACAATGGCTTGCAATAGCAATAATTGTAATTTTCAATATCTGGATACTAGTATTTCACCTCCTATAGTTTTGTATTGGAAGTTTTTCTTGCAGGTACTTGAATGCTTCAAATAATACACTTTTGGTGGTTCTTTGTACTATTTGACACGAGAAAGTGAATGGTAACTGTTTCCACATGAAAGGAATAAATCGTAAACCACAACGTAATATTTAAAGATTTTAAAGTGGAATTTCCGGTAGAACCATTGTTCCATTCTCCGGGAAACATAAATTTTTGGAATCTTCTATCTTTTCTGATTCTGAAACACTATTTAAGTATAAAATTTGGTTGGAGTGAGTGCCTGCAAGAAATCGTTTTATTATGCCACTTTTCTGTACCATTTTTCCCTATACAAATGCACGTACAAAATTTTGCCGATTTTACAAACTTCCGGAATCACTACCATTAGCTATACAGATTTGTTTACTTGAAAGTGTGTTTTTGAAGGGTCAACAATATCCTTATTACAATAGAACACAATGACACCGATCATCTTCACAATGAAACTTCCGAACTTCATAATGTGACCTCTGACCCCTATTCCTCGTGCGATACCATCTACAACGACTTCATCCAAGAACTGCTTGTCCGTCTCAACGTGACCACGCCTTGTTACCTAGGCAACAGCTCTGCCTGTGACCTCAATGAAGACACTGAACATAAAACAAGCAGCAGGACAGATCCAGCTAAAGGTAAACGCTACTTTGCAGAATTGCTGTATAAACATCTTTATCGTATGGTCTAATTATTCGTTTACATAGAAATGTATGGAGAAAGTAATTTCAAACACGTTTTGATAAAAACCCGTATCATCCCCTGTTTGACCCCGTATCACTGCGAGTTTGACCATGCAGTACCACTGTGAGTTTGAAAGAGAAGCGTAGCCAAGTATGAAGAACAGTGTTATAGCGATAGGTGTCCAAGCTATCTACGCTCGCTAGTACGCCGTTATCGGTATGCTACGAAGAGTGCTCAGTTCGGATATCGGGCGCCTGCCGACGGTATTCGTTGTGTTGCCGTATGGTATCTATTCTGAATTGATTCGTTCAGCAATACGTCTCCTAGGCATTCTTCACAGCTGTTCCACTGAGCGGTATATATACTGCTTCTTGTTCGTTCATTCATCGTTGGACGGTCGTCGTTGCTAGCTAGCTAGCTACGTTCGAAATTGATTTTTCTTCCAGGGGGTGTGGTTATATGTCCGAGCCGTTCGATCCATCTCAGGTTCGCAATGGCACCATACGATAAAATCGTTATTACCATAGTAGAACGCGATACCTGGGAAACATCACTCGTTCATTGCCTTAGTATTATTACTCGTGCTTCGCACTCGTAACAATACTCGGCAATGAACTCGTGATATTTCCCGGTATCGCGTTCTACTATGGTAATAACTATATATTATCTGCCATTTTGAGTTTCCATAACAAATCGTTCACTCTTTCTCTCCTCTCACAAGGGTGTAGACACCGGGGAGGGGGGGGGGGGGAGGGGGGGGGGGCTTTGGGGGCTGAAGCCCCCTCCCCCAGATTTTCAGCTTTACATTATATTTTATTGGGAACAGTTATTGACTTTTATCAAATATTGGCTTTTATCAGTCTAAAACCTCCAAAATTGTAATTTTACACTACCAAATTCACGAGAATTTCTCCTCAAAAGTGCATTTTTATGACATTTTCAATAACAGGGCAGAAAATTTTCGCGCTTTGCGCGCAATTATCATTAAGCCCCCCACATTGTGAATTGTGTCTACACCCATGTAGACTCACTCTCTCTCTCTCCCTCTTCCTCCCTCACACATTCCTTCAGCGTATGGCTATGGTTTTCTGATGTCTGTGTTGGTGAGTGCCTGCTCTCTGATCGGAGTTCTCGTCCTGCCTCTCCTCAACAAAAACAATGAGTTCCACAGCATCTACAAGTACTTCTATGCGCTCATGATCGCCCTTGGCACTTCAGCTCTCTTCTGTGATGCCATACTTCACCTAATTCCAGCGGTACATTGTCAATTATTGTTTATAGTACTGTTAGTAGTTACACACCATCACACTCTTCCCCATGTAGTTAATGTAGCCACCAATAAAGGAACAAATTTTATGATTATTTTGCAAAGCTGTAGCATATTATGGAACAAATTTCTGCCATGTTTTAGTAATATTCTCAACAAAACATTTTTTGCAAGCTGTATTAAGGATATTAGTAATTTATTTCCTCTCAACCAAGCCATATCGTATAGTGGGAAATTTTCAAGGGAGAAAACTTTCACTGATCAGTACTATAGGAAGGGAGGAAAAAACTTTAAATTCATAGGTGGCTATAAAATCTCAAAATTCGTGAAGGTTTTCTCCCTTGAGAATTTCCCACTATACGGTATTATATCTGTAATAGATAAACTATGGTTGCCCAGGATATACCGTTCATATACCACCCTGAGTTCGAGGGCGTAGCCCGAGAGCGAAGGTGGTATATGAACGATGTATCCTGGGCAAACATAGTTTATCTGTTTAATATCTTGACCGTGATTGGTCAGTGTAATCAGCAGACTGTTTACTTTTTCATATTTGAAACTTGAAGAGTTGGAGTAGTAGGTAGCTAGATTCTATCATAATGACAATCTGTACAATAGTTAGTGTATCAAGCTGGAACCCTCCTATTATGTGTGGGAGCTACTGGCTATAGCTAGTGAAAAGCTAGTAGCTACAACACAAACTTGGCATACCAGTGCAACTGTGTTATTGGACTATTTTCAGGGGTAGGGAGTTATAATGCCTGAGGGCTGGGGTATATGGGAGTTATACCATGGCTGTTACCTAGGATACAAGGCTAAGTCATGATATTAAGCTGCTTAAATTCCTTGATCTAAAGCAAGCCCTTAAAATTATCATTCTTAGGAACTTAACTCAATTTTGCTGACATACATCATTGTGTAATGTACATGTGCAAACTTGTGGTTCATTAAGTAAGTTGATCAACCACGAAATTGCTCAAATTGTGCTCCAGATTGGATTGCTGAAACTTGTCTTCTCAAAACAGTGGTAGCCTATAGAGACATGAAAATTTGACCTCCCACCCCTTTCCTTCTCTCTCTCTCTCTCTCTCTCTCTCTCTCTCTCTCAGGCATTTGGGCTTCACAACCACGGCCACGGAGCTGGAGGTGAGGAAGGCGGCCACGCCCACCATGGAGAAGGGGAGGAGGAGGAGGATAAGAGTTTCATTTGGAAGGGTATCATTGTCATCGCCGGGCTTTACCTGGTTTACCTCTTTGAGGTCACTCTTCACTCGTGGAACGATCATCACCACCATCATAGTCATCAAGAGGTATATAGCTATAGCTAGCTACTTAACGAGAGAGGGTGGGAGGAAGGGAGAGAGAGAGAGAGATGGTGGGTCGGAGGGAGACTGGGAGAAGGTGGAGATGGAGGGGAGAGAGAAAGAGAGAGTTCACTAAAGGATTAGTGATTCATCTCCATTTTATATTTTCTAGGTGGACACTGATTCCAATTCTGATTCCAACGAAGCCCCTTCCCAGTCCATTGCTCTGACTAATAAGGAGTCATCTCCTGCTCATTGCGTAGAGCCGACTATGCCCCATGGTGCCTGCCGTGATAAGAGCTCAGATGACTCCTATAAGGGTAGCATTCTCCACCCTCGCCGCCCGCCCTGCTCCTGTGAGGACGAGACCACTGTTGACAAGGTATAACAATCATCATTATCATGTACCTTGAATAGGGCAACTCTCTCTATTGTAGCTAGCTACTAACATTTGATGTTTCTGTAAAAAAATATTGTACTCGTGAACATTAGCTACATGTATGTTCTATATTGTAGTATAGAGCATTATAATTTGTCAACCCTTTTCACTGAATATACCAGATTCACTATTCATTCTGACAATACTTCTATATACAATGTCATGTAGAAATCGCGTGGTAAGGGGAAGTATTGTGCTGTTAAGATCAAGCCCCTTGCCTGGGTAATCATCCTGGGTGACGCCATCCATAACTCTATCGATGGTCTTGCTCTTGGGGCGGCCATCTCCCAGAGCCTCTCTCTCGGACTCAGCACCATGATCGCCTTAATCTTACACGAGCTACCTCATGAACTAGGTGAGTGAGTATAGAACTCTTATATAGCTAGATCCCCAGCCTAGTAGCTGTATAGAGAGAGAAGGGGGAGAGGGAGAGGGAGAGAGAGAGTGATTATGTTTTATTCATTTTCTTCTCCAGGTGATTTTGCCATTCTTCTGTCCACTGGTCTTCCGTGGTACACTGCTCTCTTCTTCAACTTTGTCTCCGCTCTCACGGCAGTGATCGGGTTCTTTGTGGGCGTGGCCGTGGGTACATCCAGCTCTGAGGCTATCGGATGGATCTTGGCTATAGCTGCTGGGGTGTTTACATATATAGCTCTCGTTGACCTCGTGAGTTATTGAGTTATTAATAGTAGCAACAACTTGTGGTCAAGACTATCTTATCCACTGTTGTTGAGATAGATAGCTAGCACACTGTCATAATAATATAGCTATACAACTTTCTTTGTTGTTGCATGTTTATACGATAATTATCTTCCCCACCCCCCCCCCTCTCTCTCTCTCTCTCTCTTCTCCCTTTCCACACAGCTCCCTGAACTCATTCATGTGAAGGAGAAGGGGGGTGTCCGTTTTCTTCTCATCCTGATGGCCAATATAGGCTTCTTCCTTTCCTTTGTCGTTCTGCTTCTTATTGCTATATACGAGGAAGAGCTCAATACACTAATCACTGTGTGAAACTTTGACTTAAGAGAATTATTTGTTACCCAGATATAATAAAATTAATGATTATAGACAATGATTAGTGTATATATTAGATCAAATCAAGGGCTTATCGAGCCGCCGTAAGCCCTTGATCTAATGTTTTGTTACCGGATATTAAAGTTTGACTTGATCGATTGTTGTCATTATAGCTAGCTGTACACGTATTTATATATTATGACATTGTCATCATGCAGATATAGCTATACCAATTATTGTACAAACATTAATTATATTAATCATATTATTATACCAAGAGCGTATAAACCACCTTCAGGGGGGGGGGGGTGTGGAATCTATACACCCTTGATTATAATTATGCATGTTGAATATATGCAAGCACAGGGTGAGCCGCGTGATATTGATGCATGCACGGTACCTAAAAAGCTTTAGCTATAATAATATTATAGCTGCATGAATTCGTATTAAATTGCATACAGTGACCATGCACAGCTTAACTTGATATTCTATTGATGTTCCCCTATACTATAGGTTTCATTGTTCTGACTAAACAATAAGCAGAGCTCCATTCTGCCTACATAGCTATGATTATCTGGTATTATTAAATTTGCGCGTGCCCCATCACGTGCAAGCAATAAAAGGTCATACTTTCATACTTAGATTATTCAGCGGATAAAGTTTGAAGGATTGAAGTACACGTCTGCCCGAACAAACGGTCCAGTCGATCGCAACTGTCATGGCATTCAAGACTGTAAAATTTCTCGGCATCGCCATTCTAGTCACAGTATGGCTCTTCACTGCGCTGTCAGGATCCACAGTAGACGCAAGAAGTACGGCGGCCATGATCAGCGAACAAACCGCACGCAAACTAAAAGGTATATAGATGCTAGGAACCATTGGCCGCACACTCCATCCAAGAGAAACCTCTTGTTGTAGTGTTTGTAGGTCGCGGCACGCGCGCGAGAGCTTTTATACTGTACCGGTATTACTGTACTACGGGAGAGTGCCGTGTGCAAGGCGAGGAACCGTGTGCAAAACAGTCAAGATTGCATACCTTGAAGCCAGCTGGGGATGGGCTATGCTATAATATAATACCAGTTACTGATGCACACACTGACAGATTTGGGGGAAGCAGCCCTTGAAGATCCAAAATTGGACCACACTCACTCTGCCGATTCTGTAAGTTTTGATTTAACGCATGATCCCATCCCGCCCCCCCCCCCCCCCCCCCCAAAATCCATGAATGATACCACATGCAGTGTGATATTGATGGTCATGATTTGGCCCACAAATTCACTGAGCTCTCCAGCAAGCTAGATCTGGTGGACATTGATGGAGAACCGTGCTCTGCCGAAGAACATCACATAACCAAAGGAAAAGGAGAAGGCAAGACTGAGTCACAAAATTTTGTATCGTGTCATAGTTTAATACGGTCAGTCCAGTGGCGGATCCAGGGTGTGCTTGGGCTAGACACTGAGTCGGTCAGTCTATCAGAGCTATTAGCCTATTAGGCTACTGTAATTTTGATTCATTGTCCCCCCCCCCCCCCCCCCCCCCCCACATGCTTATTAACTTTTGTAGCGCCTCAAAATTCATTATGCATTGCTATAGCAAGCCAGTTAGTCATGCTCCTTATAAACCATAGGAAGTGGGCAAGGTTTAGTGGTTATGTGATGAATGAATAATGAATAACGACCTCTGCCTGCATGCTCTCCAGACATAGGAGAGGACGGGAAACGAAGTATTCAAGTTACAGTGGCCTTAATTGTACAAACCATTTCTGTTGATATTACATCATAAATAGATGAACACAAACGATGATCGACAAGTCTTCTCTACAAGTCTCCATGAACCCAATTGTGGGTGTGGCTTATCAATAAAGGGGCGTGGTCCAAAAATTTCACATGACCTAAGCACCCCCATTCCAAAGATCGATCCGGTCCTGGATCCGTCCCAGGCCTGCAGTCTGCATGTAGCTGGGTAGATATGATGTTTGTTGAAATGATGTTTAAATTTTTGGCAGAAATCACTGCAGCCATGAGCAATAAACTAACTTGATGATGCCATACCAATATTTTAACCCAATAACATAATTAATGAACACCATTGGTGCTAAACCCTCGGCGCTGTGAGATTTATTGCAGTAGTGACTAGTCTACATGTTGCAAATTTGCAAGCTAAGCTTGCAGCACTGTTCCTGTTACATAGCAGTGTTGTAGAGAGTAACTAGTCTATAACCACAAGAACGCATTACAGATTGCACGGTATTGCGTAATACTAATAGCACCACGTGCATGCCAGATCAGCAGATCTAGTACAAAGTAAAGCCAAGAAGCGTAGTTGATAGCCTCTGTGACTAGTGATGAGTCAGTCGAGTTACAAGAACTATCGCTTGAGCTACACACTATATCTTCTTTAAATGAAGCGGCTACTGTCTCTTTCATCGAGCGAGAGCTCGACAAGAAGCGAAGAAAGCCGTGGTGGTCAGAAAATGTCGCCAGAACTTTTGAACAAAGCATTTTCAACGAAATTCACACAATGCATACATTGTATCTACGACGAAAAGCCTAATGGCACCTTGTTTTCAACGTATAAAACAGGTATGTAGCAGCTAGCGCGGTAACAGACACACACACTCACTCACTCACTCACTCACTTACACACAGAACGACTACCGTAACCCTCGCACATGCGCCGAGGGTTAATTATAGTGCCTACACTGGCTACACACTGCACACTCCTTCATTCACTCATTCCTGTAGTTGGCAATCAAAACATTACAACCTCCTCCTGTGATGCAATCTATGGGTTTATTGAGCAGCTATTGATTGATCTTGATGTTGCTGAATACTGTTGCCTGGCAGAGGATGATATTACTTGCGCAAATAATGGTACCAGCACTCATCGTGCAAAAGGTATAAAAGTGTATACTAGAAAGAGCAAATCACAAAGTATCAGTGTGAATCTTGTTGATGACACCTCCCCCCCCCCCCCCTCACCCTCTCTCTCTTTTCCCCTCTCTCCCTGCAGCCTATGGCTATGGTTTTCTAATGGTAACCTTTGTCAGCTTACTCTCTCTTCTTGGACTGATCCTACTTCCATTCATAACGAAAAACAGCAAACTAGCAGGCGTTTACCAGTACATTAGTACATTCTTAATTGCTCTTGGCACCTCAGCTGTTTTTTCTGGTGCTATATTTCACTTACTTCCAAGGGTAACAGATTAAACTTATAGCTACCATAAGTGAACTTCAAATTAAGATCTGACACAATATAGGTTCTAGGATTGGAAGACAACAAAGATGGTTATCTGTACAAGGCTGGGGTCATCACTGTTGGACTTTATTTGCTCTACCTGTTTGAAGTAACCCTCCACTACTTCAATGCACACCCACATCACCACGGACAACATCAGCCAGTATGTATAACTATGCATGATCATGATGCAGATACAGATCTAGATATAATATTGTACATCATGCAGAAAAATGTGCTGTGCACGAAATCATTCACCTATAATATTATTATATCTGATAGCTAGCCTTATGCATCAATACCATACTCAGTGCTTTATGCTGTACTAGTAGCTGTTACAGTAGTTACATGTAGTACATGTCACTAAAATGTGCTTGAACAGAATGGATGGCAAAGTTTATTAGGAAGGTATAGAGTATAACAGTCACATAGGTGTATGTTGAACATGCCGAGACAGCTGCGGACGGGTGCCTATACACTCCCTTGTACATTTTTTACCATGATTTCTAGAGCTATAATGTTGGGCTATAGAGTTATGCCTGACCATGCATAATATTATTATTATTATCAGCTTCTGCTTGTTAATTTGTTTCACAGGGAGAGGGGAGCGAACCTACCCCTCCCCACGGCCGTTGTCGAGACCGGTCTTCATCTAATCTAGGGGATCACAAAGCAGCTGCTGCAGCCCAGCCTCCAACTGAGAGCGGTGATGCCAATAGTGAGGTAGCCATATAATTATAATATTATTGCAATTGGTGATTGAGTATGTGTTAACTTATCTGCTTCTGCTTCAGAAATATGATGAAACCTCAAAGCTTGTCAGAAAATCAACAGTATGTATCCCATACAATTAGTACCATTTGTACATCTATAATAATATTATTATAGTTACAATTTTCACCATTAGAGTTTAATAATAGCATGCACTCTTGTACTATTACCTATATTGTCCATACAGGGCTCAAAGTGGAAATTCAATTGCTTTCGAGATGTTCGACCTTTAGCATGGATAATAATCATTGGTGATGCCATCCACAACTTTGCTGATGGCCTCACCCTTGGAGCAGCCATCTCTCAGAGCCTCTCTCTCGGATTGAGCACCACCATTGCCATTGTTCTACACGAGGTCCCTCATGAACTGGGTAAGTTTGAGGGACTAGCTGCTATAAATATTATAGCTAGAGACGTCTATGAATTACAGTCAATTGCAGTATTTAATACAATCTTCTGACATTGTGAACAATGTTAATGTACATGATCATTCCTATGGAAACAGTTCACAGTTCCACAATGTCATGAAAAGTTCAAATTTAATATAATTCAGTCGCCACCGGTACATTTTCCTCAGGTAACTATGCCATACTTCTCTCCGCTGGCCTTTCATGGTATGCCGCTCTGCTCCTCAATTTTTTCTCCTCTCTGACTGCCATCATTGGCTTCTTTATTGGTGTGGCCATTGGAACAGAAAGTGAAGAGTCAACTGAGTGGATTCTGACGATTGCTGTTGGACTGTTCCTCTATGTGGCACTAGTGGATTTGGTAAGATATGCCACTACTGCCAATCTTGATCCTCTCTCGAGCTCCCTCTAATCTTCCCCCCCTCTCTCCCTCTCTCTCTCTCTCTTCTCTCTCCCCCTCCCTTCCACTCCCCATTCTCCCTCCCTCTACAGCTTCCTGAGCTCATACATTCCAATGAAAAAGGCTGCAAGCGAATTATGAAAATTCTGGTGGCCAACATTGGGTTCTTTGTATCATTCGCCATCCTGCTTCTGATAGCAATCTATGAAGATAAACTCAATAGTGTATTCGAATCATCTTGACATTAGCAATAAATTACTAAAGATTTAAATCACTAGGCTTCTTTCAGTTTGTGATGCAATCAAATGGCACAATATATATTATTATTATCATTTCTGTAGTCTATTGCCTTTTCATGGACTGCGGCTGTGGCCCCCTGAGTGGGGGTCATGCTGAAAATGTAGAGTTCAGGGGACTTCATCAATAATTTTAAAGCCTTGTCTTGATCCTAGTTAAGTTAATTAACAGGAGCACTGATATTAATCAAGTTGAAACTTACTCATTTGCTTCCTTGCAAAATGTCCTGTTAGAGTTTAAAAATACTGATAATGCCTCGTCCCCAGGCCACTCCCATTGCCACTATTTTCAGCTTGCACAACCCGGCATGCCCATCACGTGCAAGCATAAAAGGTCACACTTTCACAATAATAGCGTTGAAATACACGTCTGCAAAACAAATCGTCCAGTCGATCAATTTTTCGCAACCGTACCCATGGCTCCCTGGGCATTCAAGACCGTAAAATATCTCGACATCGCCGCTCTAGTGTGGCTCGCGATCGGTATCTTCACTGCGCTGTCAGGATCCATAGCAGACGCAAGAAGTACGGCGGCCATGATCAGCGAACAAAGCGCACACAAACCAAAAGGTATGCCCATCGTAGATACAGATGTCTTGCTGCAAGTGTTTCGGGTGCATGCGCGAGAGCTTTTATATTGTACTACCTACGGGAGAGTGCCGTGTGCAAGGTTAAGGGGAGGTGAGGTACCGTGTGCAAAACACGCCAGGGCCTAGGGCCGGGGGTGGAGTATGGGGGTCTAGATTTAGTGGAACGTGGAACGGGGAATAGGCACTATGACTAACGACCCTTTACCATACTTATTGATGCGGTACACTTCTGATGCAGAGAACAAGAGAGAGGCAATAAATTTGAAAGTTAATTCCTGCCACGGAGCACATAATTATGCTGATTGTCTAGATCATGGGGGTACAGCTACATCCGGCACATTAGTGCAGAATAATCTATACTATGGACTGGTGCTTATTTGTTGCAAGCCTACTATAAGTCTGTGTGCTCAGCACCCAGACTATGCCTGCCAAGTCCTGGTCTTAGAATGCCATATCCAAGGGAGCTACTGAGGTGTGGAGAGTAACTTCTTTTTAGGAACACGTGTCATGAGTGGCACTAGTACTCGGCTGGATGCCAATTATTATTAATTTTATGGATCCATTTTTGTAGAGATGTTGATGCTGATAATTCTCCAGTAACAAGTATAACATGTGCATGCCCAATTGGCATAGCTGTGAGTAAAAATTGGTACAGGATCGTTAATCACTCATTCCACTATTCCATTCCACCATTCCACATTCTATGCTATAACACCGATTACTGATGCATACACTGACAGATTTTGGGGAATCAGATCCAAAGTTGGACCACATCCCCTCTGCCGATTCTGTAAGTTTTGATCCCACATGATCTGCATGCACTATATGTTTAAGCACCCCCCCCCTCTGGCCCCTCCCATCCTTACTGCAGTGTGATATTGATGGTCATGATTTGGCCCACAAATTCACTGAGCTCTCCAGCAAGCTGGATCTGGTGGACACTGATGGAGAACCATGCTCTGCTGAAGAACATCACACAACCAAAGGAAAAGAAGGCAAGACTTAATTTTGTATCGTGTCATAGTTAAATATGATCAATCTGCGTGTAGCTGGGTAGCTATGATGTTTATTGCAATGATGTTGAAATTATTGGCAGAAATTGTTGAATTTAGCAGTTGGATTACATCATACAGATACTGCTGCAGATATAATTATAGTGCCTACACTGGCTACACACTGCACATTCCTTCATTCACTCATTCCTGTAGTTGGCAGTCAAAATATTACAACCTCATCCTGTGATGCAATCTATGGGTTTATTGAGCAGCTATTGATCGATCTTGATGTCACTGAATACTGTTGCCTGGCAGAGGATAACATTACCTGTGCTAATAATGGTACCAGACCTCGTGCTGCACAAGGTAAAGGTGTATAAAACAGCCAATATCAGTGTGAATCTTGTTGATGACACCTCCCCCCCCCCCCCCCTCACCCTCTCTCTCTTTTCCCCTCTCTCCCTGCAGCCTATGGCTATGGTTTTCTAATGGTAACCTTTGTCAGCTTGCTCTCTCTTCTTGGACTGATCCTACTTCCATTCATAAGGAAAAACAGCAAACTAGCAGGCGTTTACCAGTACATTAGTACATTCCTAATTGCTCTTGGCACCTCAGCTGTTTTTTCTGGTGCTTTATTTCACTTACTTCCAAGGGTAATGCAGATTAAACTTATACCATAAGTGAACTTTAAATTAAGGTCCGACACAATAATATAGGTTCTAGGATTGGAAGACAACAAAGATGGATACTTCTACAAGGCTGCAGTCATCACTGTTGGACTTTATTTGCTCTACCTGTTTGAAGTAGCCCTCCACTATGGCAATGCACACCCACATCACCATGGACAACATCAACCAGTATGTATAACTATGATATTGCAGATTCGAGATAATTATATACACATCAATTCTAGCATGCAGAAAAATCAGCTGTGTGCAGAATCATTCGTTTTATTGTGTCTGCATCAATGCCACATTATTCAGTGCTGTATGCTATAATATAATATTATAGTAGCTGTAGTTTAATACATGTATAATAATATGATGTCACTCAAATGTGCTTAAATAGCTGAATTTGAATGGATGCCAAAGTTTATATATGACATGAAGGTTTAGAGTAACACTGAGTCACATAGGTGTGAGACAGCTGCTTACTTCCTTGTACATGATTTCTAGATTTACTATGGCGGGCTATAGAGTTGTGTCTGACCATATCTGCTCGTTTATTTGATTTCATAGGGAGAGGGGAGCGAACCTACTCCTCCCCACGGCCCTTGTCGAGACCAGTCTTCATCTAAACTTGGAAATTACAGAGCAGCTGCTACAGAGGTAAACTATAGTATTGCAATTAGAGTATGTTATCTGAATCATCACTTTTACTTCAGAAATATGATGAAAAGTCAAAGCTCATTGGAAACTCAACAGACCCAATAAATACTAAAACTAAGGTGAAATGTGAATTTACCGTAGTGTCCCAGTTAGGCACCTATGGGCGCTTAAACATAACTCATGATTTTGGCCCGCATGGATGCTTATATTACCCGGGATCAATATCCAATACGTTTGCATAGAAGCTGCTATACAGTGGCCCCTTGAAATGTGGTACATGGGTTTGGGCGCTTGCCCAGGACACTACGGTATTCTCTCAGTAAGAATATTGGTATTTTGTGAATTTGAGATTATGCCATATTTTTTTGTTTTCGATGGCTCAGTATGTATCCCTATTACATCGTAATAGCGCCCTTATACTATTACCTATTAACCATAGGTCTCAAAGTACTTTCGAAGCGTTCGACCTTTAGCATGGATAATAGTCATTGGAGATGCTGTACACAACTTTGCCGACGGCATCACCCTTGGAGCAGCCATCTCTCAGAGCCTCTCTCTCGGACTGAGCACCACCATTGCCATTGTTCTACACGAGGTCCCTCATGAACTGGGTAAGTTTGAGGGACTAGCTGCTATAAATATTATAGCTAGAGACGTCTATGAATTACAGTTAATTGCAGTATTTAATACGATCTTCTGACATCGTGAACAATGTTAATGTACATGATCATTCCTATGGAAACAGTTCACAGTTCCACAATGTCATGAAAAGTTCAAATTTAATGTAATTCAGTCACCACCGGTACATTTTCTTCAGGTAACTATGCCATACTTCTCTCCGCTGGCCTTTCGTGGTATGCCGCTCTACTCCTCAATTTTTTCTCCTCTCTGACTGCCATCGTTGGCTTCTTTATTGGTGTGGCCATTGGAACAGAAAGTGAAGAGTCAACTGAGTGGATTCTGACGCTTGCTGTTGGACTGTTCCTCTATGTGGCACTAGTGGATTTGGTAAGATATGCCACTACTGTCAATCTTGATCCTCTCTCGAGCTCCCTCTAATCTTCCCCCCCTCTCTCTCCCTCTCTCTCTCTCTCTTCTCTCCCCCTCCCTTCCACTCCCCATTCTCCCTCCCTCTACAGCTTCCTGAGCTCATACATTCCAATGAAAAAGGCTGCAAGCGAATTATGAAAATTCTGGTGGCCAACATTGGGTTCTTTGTATCATTCGCCATCCTGCTTCTGATAGCAATCTATGAAGATAAACTCAATAGTGTATTCGAATCATCTTGATACTAGCAATAAAAATTACTATTATTATTATTATTATTATATTATATTATTATCATTTGCATGTAGTGACCACAGCTTATTAAACTTGAGAATTAAAGTTTAGCTACCGAAGTTGCCTCAGCTTTCATTGTTAGTTAGACAGGGGCTGATGGGGGGGGGGGGGGGGGGGATGGATACTTCACTAATTGTTTTATGCAATATAGTATAGGAGACGTCCACCATTATTACCAGCTACCCCCTTGCACCAGTATAGTTTACTATGCGTAACCACCCCATCAGCCTGGCACTTTCCTTGCAAAATTTCTGGATCAGAGCCTGTTAGAGCTTAATTAAAAACGTCTTCCGCTTAGCCTCGTCCCCAGGCAACTCGCACGTATAAATGGTTGGGGGCCCATTATGCGCGAAATTTTTACGACTACGCCCACTTTGTGTCAAACCACGCACGTATTATTTTTTTATGATTGCGGCTGCTGTCGATGGAATAGATTTGGGGCACACTTGTTGACTTTCATCACGCTGACCTTTTGGGCGGTCTTTGTGTGCGTATTCGATCCAATGCGAGTGCAAGGGGGACCGTCTGTGAATACGGGGACCAATTTTAGCGGAAACGGACGGTCGGGGGGGGGGGGATCGGACCATTTATTTCGTGACATGCCCCGCACGTGCAAGCATAAAAGGTCATACTTTCATAATAAAATTTGAAGGGTTGAAATACACGTCTGCAAAAACGAACCGTCCAGTCGATCAATGTTTCGCAATCGTCATGGCTCCCCGGGCATTAAAATTTCTCGCCGCTCTGGTGTGGCTCAGCATCTTCACTGCGCTGCTAGGATCCATAGTAGACGCAAAAAGTACGGCGGCCATGATCAGTGAGCAAAGCGCACGCAAACCAAAAGGTATGTCCCTCATACAGATGCTAGGAGCCATTGCCCGCACGTTCCGGAGGCTTCCTGCAAGTGTTTGGTGCATGCGCGCGAGAGCTTTTATATTACGGGAGAGTGCTAGTGCCGTGTGCAAAACAGGGGAGTGGTCACTATGAATAACGACCTTTTACCATACTTATTAATACGGTACACTGCTTGGATGTAGCATAGGCATCTATGGATGAGAGAGAGGCAATGAATTTAAAAATTATTTCCAGCCACAGAGCACAAATATTATTATGCTGATAGTCTAGATCATGTGGGTTACAGCTACATCCTGCAATATGATGATGCAGAATATCTACTATAGATGGTGCCTATTTGTTGCAAGCCTACTAAGTCTGTGTGCCCAGCATCCAGACTATGCCTGCCAAGTCCTGGTCTTGGAAATTATGCCATATCCAAGGGAGCTACTGAGGTGTGATGTCATCTGTATGGCACTAGTACTCGGCTAGATGCCAATTTGTGGATCCATGGCTTAGCTTATACCGTATCTGATCTAATTAACGCGCCATGAAAAAATAATTACGAGTGCTGGGTGGCGCGCCATTAGAGCCTGAAAATTATCCTTCGCGACCAGGTGGCGCGCAAAATTTGTACACAAAAGTATAGGGACGCCTGGGTGGGCGCATTTAAATAGAGCGCGAAAATTGCACTTCAGGCCAAGGTGGTGCATCTATTAGAGAGGCGCGTTAATTAGATCAGATACAGGTACTTAGCCAGTATAACATGACACATGCCCAATTGGCACCAGCTATGGGTAATAATTGGTACAGGATTGTTAATCAGTCATTCCACTACTCCATTCCACTACTCCATTCCACTGTTCCACATTCCATTGAATCTATAACACGTACCTGTTACTGATGCATACACTGACAGATTTCGGGGAATTAGCCCATGGAGATCCAAAATTGGACCACACCCCCTCTGCCGATTTTGTAAGTTTTGATCCAACATGATCTGCATGCACTACATATTTATAGCACCCCCCCCCCCCTCCCAGCCCCCCACATCCATAAATGATACTAGTCTCATGTACCAGACCACTCACTCCCCAGCTCTGGATGTATTGCATCACCAGCGTGGGAAAGGAGGGTCTGGCCACTGTTGCACTGTGTTCCATGGCACAGGTTGGAATGTGGATATGACCAATGAGATTCAATGATTAGAAACTTTGAATGCACCTGGAGTAAAGATCAAAGCGTGGTTATTATCACTTGTACATATCTGGAGTAAGATCAATGCACTATCTGTAAAAAGGTTGGAGCGTGGATATGACCAATGAGATTCAATGATTAGAAACTTTGAATGCACTTGTACATGTGAGTAAGATCAATGCACTACACTGGTGACCACACTACAAGCTGTTCTACACATTTCCCAGCCACATGCACTCCTGAGTCCTCTGTGTCACAGAAACAGTGCAACAGTGGCCAGACCCTCCCTTCCCCGCGCTGGTGATGCAATACATCCAGAGCTAGCTGGGGAGGGAGTGGTCTGGTACACGAGACTAAAATGACACCATATGCAGTGTAATGTTGATGGTCATGATTTGGCCCACAAATTCACTGAGCTCTCCAGCAAGCTGGATCTGGTGGGCACTGACGGAAAACCATGCTCTGCCAAAGAACATCACACAACCAAAGGAAAAGAAGGCAAGACTTAATTATTATTAATTATTTTGTATCGTGTCATAGTTTAACATCAATCTGCATATTATAGCTGGGTAGCTAGCTATGATGTTTATTGGAAATTTTTTTAAAATTATTTAGCAGTTGAGTCACAATATCATCATACAGATGCTGCCATGAGCAATAAACTATATTACTTGATGATGCCATACCAATTATTATATAGTATTGCAACAGATATACATGTAATTATAGTACCTACCTACACTGCTATCCACTGCATAGCTGGCAATCAAAACATTACAACCTCATCCTGTACATGTGATGCAATCTATGGGTTTATTGAGCATCTGTTGATCGATCTTGATGTCACTGAATACTGTTGCCTGGCAGAGGATAACATTACTTGTGCTAATAATGGTACCAGCACCAGACCTCATGCTGCACAAGGTAAAGGTGTATGAAAGATCCAATATCAGTGTGAATCTTGCTGATGATACCTCCCCCCCCTCCCCCCCCCCTCCCCCCCCCCCCCCCCCCCCCACCTCTCTCTCTTCCTACAGCCTATGGCTATGGTTTTCTAATGGTAACCTTTGTCAGCTTACTCTCTCTTATTGGACTGGTCCTACTTCCATTCATAAGGAAAAACAGCAAACTAGCAGGCGTTTACCAGTACATTAGTGCATTCTTAATTGCTCTTGGCACCTCAGCTGTTTTTTCCGGTGCTATATTTCACTTGCTTCCAAGGGTAATGCAGATTAAACTGATATCATACATGAAATTTAAGATCTGACACATTATAGGTTCTAGGACTGGAAGACAATAAAGATGGATACTTTTACAAAGCTGCGGTCATCACTGTTGGATTTTATTTGCTCTACCTGTTTGAAGTAACCCTCCACTACTTCAATGCACACTCACATCACCATGGACAACATCAGCCAGTATGTATGATATTGTAGATACACATGCAATGTCATGGATTCTAGCATGCAAAAAAATGAGCTATGTTCAGAATCATTCACTTATTGTGTCTGCATCAATTAATGCTATCAAGAGTATAATATACTCTTGATGCTATAGTAGCTGTAGTTTAATACATGCGATGTCACTTAAATGTAGGTGTGAGACAGCTGCTTAAGTTACTTCCTTGTTCATTTTTTACCATGATTTCTAGAGTTGCTATGCTAGGCTATAGAGTTGTACCTGACCATACTGATCTGTTTGTTTATCTGATTTCATAGGGAGATGGGAGCGAACCTACCCTTCCCCATGGCCCTTGTCGAGACCAGTCTTCATTAAAACTTGGAAATTATAGAGTAGCTGCTGCAGAGGTAAACTCTATAGTATTGCAATTAGAGTATGTTATCTGAATCATCACTTTTGCTTCAGGAATGCGAAGACACCTTAAAACTCATGGAAAACCCAATAGAGCCAATAAATACTAAAACTAACTTAAAGGTGAAATGTGCATTTACCCTACATAGTGTCCTAGGTAAGCACCTGTGGGCATGCTTAAACATAACTCGCGATTTTGGCCTGCATGGAAGCTTACGGGATTAATATCCAATACATTTGTATAGAAGCTGCGCTTGAATGTGATACATGGGCGCTTGCCTGGGACACAACGGTATTCTCTCAGTTTTGCAAATTTGAGATTACACCATATTTTTGTTTTCGATCGATGACTCAGTATGTATCACTATTGCATCTTAATTAGAACAATATTAATAAGCACCCTCACACTATTACCTATTGTCCATATAGGATTCAAAGTGGAAATGCAATTACTTTCGAAGCATTCGACCTTTAGCATGGATAATAGTCATTGGAGATGCTGTACACAACTTTGCCGACGGCATCACCCTTGGAGCAGCCATCTCTCAGAGCCTCTCTCTCGGACTGAGCACCACCATTGCCGTTGTTCTACATGAGGTTCCTCATGAGCTGGGTAAGTTTGAGGGACTAGCTGCTATAAATTATAGCTAGAGACGTCTATGAATTACACAATCAATTGCAGTACTTCTGACACTGTGAACAATGTTAAAAATTCAAATTTAATGTATTTCAGTTGCCACCGGTACATTTTCCTCAGGTAACTATGCCATACTTCTCTCCGCTGGCCTTTCGTGGTATGCCGCTCTACTCCTCAATTTTTTCTCCTCTCTGACTGCCATTGTTGGCTTCTTTGTGGGTGTGGCCATTGGAACAGAAAGTGAAGAGTCAACTAAGTGGATTCTGACGCTTGCTGTTGGACTGTTCCTCTATGTGGCACTAGTGGATTTGGTAAGATATAGATTATATAGACTACGTAGTCTATATGATCTATGGGTAAGATATGCCACTACTATCAATCTTGATTCTCTCTCCCTCCAATCCTCCCCCCTCTCTCTTTCTTCTCTCTGCCCCTCTCTTCCGCTCCCCATTCTCCCTCCCTCCCTCCCTCTATAGCTTCCTGAGCTCATACATTCGAATGAAAAGGGCTGTAAGCGAATCGTGAAGATTCTGGTTGCCAATGTTGGGTTCTTCATATCCTTCACCATCTTGCTTCTGATAGCAGTCTATGAAGACAATCTCAATAATTTAATCAAATAAATTTGAACTTATTATCTTGACTTTAGCAATAAATTACTAGGATTTTCAATAGTTTAAATAATTATACTAGTTGGGCTTCTCTCTATTTGAATTTGGTTTCATTTTGTGTTATTAAAATTAATGGCATAATATTATTAATATTATATTATTATAGTACAAACTATGATTTGGATATCATCAAGGGCTTATAGACCCCAAAGGGGGAGAGGGCATGTAACTACCATAGTGTCCTGTGTATCTAACAAAATTCAGATCAAATAGTGGTTTGTAACTAATTATAGTAACAGCTGCAGTCTAGCTTTCACTATGCATATTAAGGAGTTTTACTATTTTTAGGTTACATATGAATTTTGCCAGGTGTCAACTCTCATGCCCTCTTCTCCTTTAGGAGTCTATTAGCCCTGCCTTTTCGTCTACAGATGTGCATGACTGCGACTGTGGGCGGCGCCCCTGAGGGGGGATCATGCTGAAAATGTAGAGTGCAGGGGGCTTCATCAAGTTTTTATATAGCTTGCCTTACCACCATATGCATAGATATGGATGCTAGCTAGAAACCATTGGCTGCACATTCCAGGAGAAAGAAAACACTTCCTGCAAGTGTAGCTACATGTTTTGGGTGCATGCACACGAGAGACAGCTCTGATAAAAAGACAGTTAATTAATTTTAGTTAATACCACCAGGACTCAAAGCATGGTGTCCACAGGAGGCCCTTGAGAGTGAAACACGAGAACTCCTGAAGAATCTGCATGAGTGGCAACATAGTGGCTAGCTAGCTACACGTAACTATTTGAGTACTCTATATTGGATCGGGACTTCAAGAGCTCAGCTAAGGCAACGTAACGATCAACATCATTAAAAATTTATAGGGACATAATTATTATGAGTTTCGTAGGGACCGCAGCTAATATTAATGAGCTCAGTATCAATAGATCTATGATCGAACATACACTGTGTCAAGAGTTTATGTGAGCGTAAGCGCAAGGACGTGGAATTTCGTGATGCTCCTTGGCGGCTTGGGGGAATAATCCCTGTGATTAAATACAGTCCGTGGGGACCACTTGCAATTGTATTTATTTCGCGTTCGTACCTCGTGACATGCCCATCACGTGCAAGCATAAAGGGTCACTTTCACAATCATTGCAATAACAACGGACAAAGGATTGAAATACACGTCTGCAAAAACGAACCGTCCAGTCGATCATTCTTCGCAATCGTCATGGCTCCCTGGGCATTCAAGACCGTAAAATTTCTCGGCATCGCTGCTCTAGTGTGGTTCGGCATCTTCACTGCGCTGCCAGGACCCATAGTAGACGCAAGAAGTACGGCGGCCATGGTCAGTGAGCAAAGCGCACACAAACTAAAAAGTATGTCAACCGTAGACACAGATGTCTTGCTGCAAGTGTTTCGGGTGCATGCGCGGGAGCTTTTATATTGTACTACCTACGGGAGAGTGCCGTGTGCAAGGGACCGGGATCGCGAAGGGGAGGTGAGGTACCGTGTGCAAAACAGGAACCAACGCCAGGGCCTGGGCAAGGGCCGGGGGCGGGGATGGAGTATGGGGATCTAGATTTAATGGAACGTGGAACGGGGAATAGGCACTATGACTAACGACCCTTTACCATGCTTATTAATGCGGTACGCTAGTGACTTCATACCAAGTTCTAGTCTTGGAATGCCATATCCAAGGGAGCTACTGAGGTGTGGGGAGAAATGACTCTAAGGCCAATCAAACTACATTATTAGTTTCTCGTCCACCCGTTTTTATATCATTCTATGCAGGCAGGCGGTCATTACATTATTTGGAATTTTGAGCCTTATGCACCTATCAATGTGATGCCCCACTACCCCCCTTACGGGACATGTGGGGCAATACAGGGGATTTGACAGAATAATTAATCAATTGCCCCTACTAGGGGCTTCCTCTTTCTGTCAACTGCCCCACCCACCCCCACCAAGGAACAAGGAATAACAAGGAGATTTGACTTGCAAGTATGATGGGTGTGACTTACCATGATGTAATTCGACCTATGACCTCCCAGTGAAGCACATGGAAGACTAGTAGCACAGCAGTTCTATAGATCTAGCGCGCTTATAGCGCTATAGCTAGCCTTGAGCTCTTCTTGCTATTATAAATCGAATCTACAAAGTTTTCGCCAGTGTCTGCTATGAGGGTAAGTTTCCAGGGAAGTGATAGTTCTGGGGTGCTAGCTATAACAATGTGTGGGCGTGGCCAACTTGTCACGATGATGGGGGAAGTCAAATCCCCCTGTGTGGGGCACAGATTTCTTGAAGAACCCCCCTGTATGACCCGTGTGCTGCCCGTAAGGGGGGTAGTGGGGCATTACATTGATAGGTGCATTATAAGGAAGGCAGATGCAGTAGACGTGGGAGGTGACGAGAAACTAACATTCAAGTTTGTGTAGCCCAACTTCTTTTTAGGAACATGTGTCATCAGTGGCACTAGTACTCGGCTGGATGCCAATAATTGTTATTTATGGCCTGGATCCATTTTTGTAGAGATGTTGATGCTGATAATTTTCCAGTAACAAGTTTATATAACATGTGCATGCCCAATTGGCATAGCTATGAGTAAAAATTGGTACAGGATTGTTAATCACTCATTCCACTATTCCATTCCACCGTTCCATATTCCATTGAATCTATGCTATAATACCAGTTACTGATGCATACACTGACAGATTTTGGGGAATTAGCTCATGGAGATCCAAAATTGGCCCACACCCCCTCTGACGATCAGTCTGTAAGTTTTGATCCCATATGATCTGCCTGTGTTACATATTTATAGCACCCCCCCCCCCCCCAATTCAAATGACACCACATGCAGTGTGATGTTGATGGTCATGATTTGGCCCACAAATTCACTGAGCTCTCCAGCAAGCTGGATCTGGTGGACACTGACGGAGAACCATGCTCTGCCGAAGAACATCACATAACCAAAGGAAAACATGGCAAGATTTAATTTTGTATCGTGTCATAGTTAAATATGGCAGAAATTGTTAAATTTAGCAGTTGGATTACATCATACAGATACTGCAGCAGATATAATTATAGTAGTACACTGCTACACACTGCACATTCCTTCCTTTATTCCTGTAGTTGGCAATCAAAACATTACAACCTCCTCCTGTGATGGAATCTATGGGTTTATTGAGCATCTGTTGATCGATCTTGATGTCACTGAATACTGTTGCCTGGCAGAGGATAACATTACCTGTGCTAATAATGGTACCAGACCTAATACTGCACAAGGTAAAGGTGTATAAAAGAGCCAATATCAGTGTGAATCTTGTTGATGACACCCCCCCTCTCTCCCTGCAGCCTATGGCTATGGTTTTCTAATGGTTACCTTTGTTAGCTTACTCTCTCTTATTGGACTGATCCTACTTCCATTCATAAGGAAAAACAGCAAACTAGCAGGTGTTTACCAGTACATCAGTACATTCTTAATTGCTCTTGGCACCTCAGCTGTTTTTTCTGGTGCCTTATTTCACTTGCTTCCAAGGGTAATGCAGATTAAACTTATACCATACATGAAATTTAAGATCTGACACAATATTATAGATTCTAGGACTGGAAGACAATAAAGATGGATACTTCTACAAAGCTGCAGTCATCACTATTGGACTTTATTTGCTCTTCCTGTTTGAAGTAACCCTCCACTACTTCAATGCACACCCACATCACCATGGACAACATCAGCCAGTATGTATGATATTGCAGATACACAATGTCATGGATTCTAGCATGCAGAAAAATGAACTATGTGCAGAATCATTCATTTATTGTGTCTGCATCAATGCCACATTATATATTCAGTGCTGTATGCTATGATAGTAGCTGTAGTTTAATACAATATCATGTATAATAGTATAATGTCATTTTAATGTGCTTACTATATAAATAGCTGAGTTTGAATGGATGCCATTTGAAGTTTATATATATGACATGAAGGTTTAGAGTAACAGTCACATAGGTGTGAGACAGTTGCCGAGTTACTCCCTTGTTTTCATGATTTCTAGAGTTGCTATGCTGGGCTATAGAGTTGTGCCTGACCATATCTGCTCATTTGTTTGATTTCATAGGAAGAGAGGAGAGACCAGTCTTCATCTAAAGCTGCTGCAGAGGTAAACTATAGCATTGCAATTAGAGTATGTTATCTGAATCATCATTAAATTTTTTGCTTCAGAAATATGGTGAAAAGTCAAAGCTCATTGAAAACTCAACAGTTACAACAGCCCCAATAAATACTAAAACTAAGGTGAAATGTGAATTTACCATAGTGTCCCGGTTAGGCACCTATGGGCACTTATACATAACTCACGATTTTGGCCCGCATGGATGCTTGTATCACCCAGGATTAATATCCAATACATTTGCATAGAAGCTGCTATACAGTGGCCTATGGAGCTTATTTTGTGTCAAAAATCATGGATTTGATTTTTAGAGTGAAATACAATGTGATCAGGCAATATCAACTTCAAATTTGATATTCAATTTGATTTTCTGTTCGATTTTCAATTTATGATCTTCAATTTGATTTTTCATTTGATTTTCTGTTCAATTTTCGCTTTGACTTTCGATTGTTCACATTCCATTGTTCTATAACCCAGATCAGGTTCCTATGCTCATTTTCATGAGTGTAATGCTGTCTCTCAACAATAATTTACTTGCCTGGCGACCTTTATTAGTTTTTATTAGCAAGAATTAACCACTGCTGTGAGGTTCCTATCATTCGACTTGAGAGCAATATTTCACTTCGGTTTGTGCTGTATTGATTGTAATAAAAACGATGCAAGTTAAACGTAATTATTGTTGAGAGAGGATTGCACTTTAATGAAAATGACCAATGGAACCTGTTCTGGGTTATAGAATAATGGAATATGAAACGATTGAAAAGCAAGCAAAAATTGAACAGAGAATCAAGTGAAACTCAAATTGAAGATCACATTGTGAAAATCAAATCGAAAATCGAATGGAAAATCAAATTGAAAATCAAATTGAAAATCAAATCGAAAATCGAATTGAAAATCAAATCGAAAATCAAATTGAAAATCAAATTGAAAATCGAATGAAAAGTCAAAATTTAAACTACGAACAAACTGAAAACTTTGTTTCACAGTTGATATTGCCCGATCACATTATATTTCACATTCTAAATCAAAATTCTGATTTTTGACACAAAATAAGCTCCATAGTGGCCCCTTGAAATGTGGTACATGGGTTTGGGTGCTTGCCCAGGACACTACGGTATTCTCTCAGTAAAAATATTGGTATTTTGTGAATTTGAGATTATGCCATATTTTTTTGTTTTCGATGGCTCAGTATGTATCCCTATTACATCATAAAGTTTAATAATAGCATGCACTCTTGTACTATTACTTATTAACCATATAGGCCGCAAAGTACTTTCAAAGTGTTCGACCATTAGCATGGATAATAGTCATTGGAGATGCTGTACACAACTTTGCCGACGGCATCACCCTTGGAGCAGCCATCTCTCAGAGCCTCTCTCTTGGACTGAGCACCACCATTGCCGTTGTTCTACATGAGGTTCCTCATGAGCTGGGTAAGTTTGAGGGACTAGCTGCTATAAATATTATAGCTAGAGACGTTACATAGTCAACTGCAGTATCTTCTGACACTGTGAACAGTGTTGATGGAATGTCATGAAAAATCCAAATTTAATGCATTTCAGTTGCCACCGGTACATTTTCCTCAGGTAACTATGCCATACTTCTCTCCGCTGGCCTTTCGTGGTATGCCGCTCTACTCCTCAATTTTTTCTCCTCTCTGACTGCCATTATTGGGTTCTTTGTGGGTGTGGCCATTGGAACAGCAAGTGAAGAGTCAACTAAGTGGATTCTGACGCTTGCTGTTGGACTGTTCCTCTATGTGGCACTAGTGGATTTGGTAAGATATTATGCCACTACTGTCAATCTTGATCCTCTCTCCCTCTAATCCTCCCCCCTCTCTCTTTCTTCTCTCTGCCCCTCTCTTCCACTCCCCATTCTTCCCTACTCTATAGCTTCCTGAGCTCATACATTCGAATGAAAAGGGCTGCAAGCGAATCGTGAAGATTCTGGTTGCCAATGTTGGGTTCTACATATCCTTCACCATCTTGCTTCTGATAGCAGTCTATGAAGATAATCTCAATAATTTAATCAAATAAATTTGAACTTATTATCTTGACTTTAGCAATAAAATTACTACGATTTTCAATAATTATTAATTAGGCTGTTTGGATTTGGCTTCAGTTTGCAATATTAAAAATATTATTAGCAATACAATTACTATAGGATTTTCAATAGTTTAAATTATTAGCTAGGCTGTTTGGACTTGGTTTCAGTTTGCGATATAAATATTATAATAATATTATCATATTTTTATTATTTCTGTAGTTCAAACTATGATTTGGATGTCGTTGCCTTTTCGTCTACAGACGGGACTGCGACTGTGGGCCCCCGAGTGGGGATCATGCTGAAAATGTAGAGTGCAGGGGGCTTCATCAACTTTAAAGCTTGCCTTGATCCTAGTATAATAAAATTTTAACAGGAGAGATATATACCGGACATAAGTGCATTGATATAAATTTATTGTGGACTTACTCATTTGAGAAGACAATTTTTAGTTTCCTTCTGAGGCTTTCTTGGATGATAGAGTGTGTTTTTGTCACCATCTCAACCACACTGGCCGTACGAAATATGAAGTCTCCTTTCGTGTATGCTCTGTCAGTTGCTTTGTACTGCAAGTAAAGCAAAGCATTTCAGATAGGAGTGAGAGGGAGGAGGAGAGGGAGAAGGAGAGAGAGAGAGATCGAGAGAGAGAGAGAGAGAGAGAGAGAGAGAGAGAGAGAGAGAGAGAGAGAGAGAGAGAGAGAGAGAGAGAGAGAGAGAGAGAGAGAGAGAGAGAGAGAGAGAGAGAGAGAGAGAGAGAGAGAGAGAGAGAGAGGGAAGAAGGGACTGGAGAGAGTATCAGACTCACAGGATCAATGTGCACAATGAACATGTTGTCACTGAAGGTACTCATGGAGAGCTGTTTCACGTACTGCAGTTCAATGCGATACTTCATTGTCAAGTTCTTGGGATCCAAGATCATCAGTGAGACGCCTGTGACCACCAGGATGATTGGAATACCCTGCCAGTAGATGAACAACAAAGTACGTAAAATATAAGATAGCAATCAATCATGACATTTGTAGCAAATTATGCAGGACAGTGGATTTAGTAAGCATAGCCACTTTTAATACACCTATACAATGATCGAGAGCAGCTATAATATTATAGCATAATATTATTATTTCATGAGTTTATAGCTTTTTGGCATCAAGTTATTAGTTAGTGTGTGTTACAGTACGCTGTTAGCCACTTGCCTTTGCATCTTTCCTGTTGATCTTCATTGCATTATCAGCCCAAATGATCCTCTGCTCGTTGGTCTGAGCGACAATGTGTGACCAACGATCATCGGAACGGAGATTCAAACGATCAACTTTGAATGGAATAGGTACCCTGTAATTGCAAACAATCAAAGTTTCATAGATTGGGGACAATCCGATATCCCCCTTGATTTTCACCCCATCCCTTCAGGTTGGTAGGTAAATGATCCATATTATGCACCCACCCCACCTCAAAAATTCTCCATGTCACATTTTTGTTCTATCTATACTAACTTACGATTTGGGGTAGAGTGATTTCTTTCCTTTGAATAGCATACTTGCTCTTGCCTTCTCATCCAGTCTCCTTCGCTCCCTCGGGTCACTGATGTAGTGGTCCCGAACCTTCTTACACTGCAAATCAAAACACACAAACATAGCTAGTGATGCTATGACAATATTAATATGCATAATGTAAGTGTATGCAAAGTGTGTCATAGTTACACCTCTATGGCACTATTACTGCTTTATTATAGACAGCTTATCAATGGGTTCACTTCAAGGGTTCAGTAATTTCAGTTTTATACATCATAAAATTTTTTGATATTTACCCTCCATTTGTGGTACATTGTTCGTAGGATTTCTGACGCCTCTTCAAACAGGAAGCAGGATGGTTTTGGCCACCTCCGATCCAGGGGGGACTTGGAGGGAAGATTACGCGTCAGCGTCACCAGATACCGATAACACTGCAGCAATTTAAAGCAACCACAGTGTCCCAATTAATGATATTGGATCATTATTATGTTTTTTTTTCTTACTAGAGCATTCCAAATGAACTTTGCCACTTTAGGTCCAGCTATCTTCTTGAATAGTGCTCGAGTTTCACAGCGAGCCTGTAACAAAGAAACACTTATTACAATGAAAGTAAAACAAGAATAGTCACAAAATTGAAGTCTATAAAATCCCAAGACTATCATAATTATTATTATTAGCTAGTTTACCTTCCATCCCCTGAAGTACTTTTGGATGACAATGGCTGCCCTCGTCTGTTCCATAAACTGTCTCACCAACCAGCCTCTGCAGTACTTCTGTATCACAATGGCAGCCTGCTCTATCTGGTAGAAACGTCTGACCCTCCAGCCACGATAGTACTTCTGAATGACCACCACTGATGATTCAACTCTCATTCTGTACCTCATCTCCCAGTACTGCAGCGGTGCATGTGTGTGTGTGTGTGGGGAGGGGGGGAGGGGGGGGGAGGGGGGAGGGGGGTGGGTGGATAGATGAATATGTGAGAGAGAGAGACACAGAGAGAGAGAGAGAGAGAGAGAGAGAGAGAGAGAGAGAGAGAGAGAGAGAGAGAGAGAGAGAGAGAGAGAGAGAGAGAGAGAGAGAGAGAGAGAGAGAGAGAGAGAGAGAGAGAGAGAGAGAGAGAAGAGAGAGATTAAATGCCTACAGGCAGGTACACACTCATGTATACCTCCTTTCTAGCCTTCCATCCATAGAAGAATTTTCGTATGATTCCAGCTGCCCAGGTGGCTTGTGTGATGTACTTGATTCTCCTATACTCCTCCCTGGCCACCCAGCCTCTGTAGTAGCTCTGGATCACTATAGTGGCATTCCGGATGTTGTTGTAATATCTCCATGCCTGCATGTGCATAATTAACAAAAAGTGAAATATTTACGATTGAAGCAATGACGATCCGCTCACCAAGAAGCATCTCAGGTGTTTGGCGATGGTTATCTGTGCTTTCCTCAACTGCTGAAACTGCAAAATATAAACCAATTTAAGGTCATACTGTGGTCTTGGTACATAAATTTTACTTCTATAATAGAACCTCTACCCCTGGCTGTTAATTCCCTTCTCCATGCAAGAGAGGCTGGGGACAAGGCTAGCAATGTCAGCTTATTGTTGGTTAAGCTCATACCCTATTCCAGTGGTGCCAGCCTCTGTACGTTTTCTGAAGGAGGATGGCAAGATCGTTGAGCCTGTCCTTGCGTCGTCCCTCCAGCTCAAACACCGTGATCGGATTCCTAATGAAGATCTTGGAACGACCGCATGCAAAGTCAGTCCTGACTTTCCCACAAGCCTTCAAGATCTCTCTGATTCCATCCTTCGGTCTGCCTTTCCAATTTGGCCACGTCTTTTTGCAGAGCATTTTGTACCTGGATCACGATGCACTGTGATATACTGCACACGTCTTTGATATTAAATTTCTCACCTGTCCAGTGCTTGCTTATACTCTTGTCGATAGGCAAATCCCGCCCTCCTAACTCGAACGTTCTCGAAGAGTCCAAGGTAGGCCACCTGGTGCTTCACCAGGGGACCATCAAAACTATAGTAATAAGATATCACTAAGATTCTCTAATTATTATAATATTATTAGCTATGCCTATAAGTAGCATATGTAGCCATGTCAATCTTTCTAAAATTTACTTTAATAAAGTTCATGCATGGTATGGGATAATATTATTTTGATGATAGTGCATGGATCTCCTATAGATAATACCTGTTTGGTTCTTTCGTATCATTGGGCTTGATGCAACGAATGTAGTTTGGATTTTTGGAGAGCAGATTTTTCATCAGATCCGACACGGAATTTCTGAACTGATACCCTGTCGTATGCGGTCGCTTCTTACTCTCCATAGTGGGATCACCTATATAGACATTTAGAAAAAATTATAATCAGTAGTACGATGATTTTGATTTTGATGAGATAATCACCTTCAGGAAAGAGCTCCTTGAGTAGTGGTCTCTCGCAAGCATACATGGCCTGGGAGAGATCTTTGAAGAGTAGGTCTTTGTTTTTGTCAAGAAAACCTTCGACGCTGTATGTAACCTGTGTCAATAACAAAGTATAATTAGACAGATAACATTTCTTAGAAGTGCCACTCCCTATACTTGATCTTAGCCAAATGGCAGAGAAGTGCCCCTACCTCATCTTAGCCAAACGGCTGAGAAGTGCCACCCCCACTTATACTTGATCTTAGCCAAATGGCAGAGAAGTGCCCCTACCTCATCTTAGCCAAACAGCTGAGAAGTGCCACCCCCCTTATACTTGATCTTAGCCAAATGGCTGAGAAGTGCCTCCACTCCATCTTAGCCAAACAGCTGAGAAGTGCCTCTACTCATCTTAGCCAAACAGCTGAGAAGCTAGTGCCACCCCCACTTATACTTGATCTTAGCCAAATGGCAGAGAAGTGCCCCTGCCTCATCTTAGCCAAACAGCTGAGAAGTGCCACCCCCACTTATACTTGATCTTAGCCAAATGGCAGGGAAGTGCCCCTACCTCATCTTAGCCAAACAGCTGAGAAGCCTGTGCCACCCCCCTTATACTTGATCTTAGCCAAATGGCAGAGAAGTGCCCCTGCCTCATCTTAGCCAAACAGCTGAGAAGTGCCACCCCGGCCCCTTATACTTGATCTTAGCCAAATGGCAGGGAAGTGCCCCTGCCTCATCTTAGCCAAACAGCTGAGAAGCCTGTGCCACCCCCCTTATACTTGATCTTAGCCAAATGGCAGAGAAGTGCCCCTGCCTCATCTTAGCCAAACAGCTGAGAAGTGCCACCCCGGCCCCTTATACTTGATCTTAGCCAAATGGCAGAGAAGTGCCCCTGCCTCATCTTAGCCAAACAGCTGAGAAGTGCCACCCCCACTTATACTTGATCTTAGCCAAACAGCTGAGAAGTGCCTCTACTCCATCTTAGCCAAACGGCTGAGAAGCACAACTTAAAGAGATCAATAGCTTCGAATATAAAATTAATATAATATGATACCTTCCCAGCGTAGTGGATCAGTCTGAACTGGTCCCTTTCAAGAGTGTGGTCGCTCAGTAGATGTTTTGAGGCGCGGCTCTCATAGTGGTCATGCTGGAGACACCGCTGGTTGAATTTCTGCAACAGTGTCTCATCAGTGGCCTGACCTGGGCGAAGGCACTCTTCATCCAAGTATGCCAACATTCCTTTGTTCGGCTACAGAACACAAAACAGAGTCACTATAATAATATAACCGTAACCTTCGGATCTTACATAAAGTGCCACAAAATTCATGATAGAGTGCAAATGAAGGGTTAACTAACGTGTTCAATTAGTTCACAAATCACTGCATTGTTGAAGTAGTCAATGTGCTCCCAGGCAATACCCTGCATGTGTACAAGGAATGCGGAGAATTTTCACTATAAATTAACACATGCAGACGGCTGATAATAATGAATTTGGTCAATAATGATTAAAGTATCTGTGAGGCTGTTTCCTACCTCTCTCTCATATTCCTCCTGCTCGAGCATGAGTGTGAGTTCGATGAAAACTTGCTGCAGCTTCTCATTGCAGTAGTTGATGATGAACTGCTCAAAGCTGTTCCTGTCAAATACTTCAAAGCCATAGATATCCAGCACTCCTATCACCTTCTTTTTCCCTCCACTTGTTGCCTGCATGCACACAAAAATGATAATAACAGTTTTGCTAACTAATGCATACTATAGTGTATGAATATTAATAGTGGTTAGATCTAGAGCACATGGTACCACCTTGATCAACTACATTACCACAGCAAAGAAAAAACTAAGACTACTTTCAATTTGACTACTATAATGATTAATTATTATTATGACACATGTGCCGTTAACTGTGTGTTCACTATGTCGTCCGAAAGACCATACCATGATTCGATCATTGATTCTGTGTACGAGCCAGTTAAACATCCTGTCGTAGATGGCCTTGCAGAGGGCGTCCCTCGCGTAGACCGCCTCTGCAGCTGTCAGCGGCTTCACGACGTAGTCCGTCTTCGTCTCGACACTTCTCTTTGTCAGACACTCCTCCATCAGCTCCTGAGAGCAGCCCAACATGTCACATGCAAACATCACAGCTGCATGTCAGAAAGACAAAGTAGCAATAACAGTCCATTGACTTCATGCTTGAATCAAATCAGCTATTGACATGTACAAGCATCTTCAACATTCCCAGTTAAGGTAAAAATTTTTGGCACATGCAGGCGTATATAGGAAGATGATTTGGTAAACGGGTGCTCTGATGCCTATGTGTACACTAAATTGCTAACATAAAAACAATTCAGAGCTGAGTATGTTGACTTTGTGTGTGTTACCCGGTGTACCCATGCTTCCTACGCCGGTGTATGGCATCTATTCTACTGGAATGGATACTTACATTTGACATTCTCCATCTTGCAGGCATCAATGCTGTTGGGGAGGGAGTATGCAGAGAAAGTTGCATTGCCCAGGTTCAAAATGGCTGCCAGGAGTTCCAGCATGGACGAGATTTCGTCAGGAACAAACCCTATCACCTCCATGGCATTCTAAAGAAAAGACATATCTCACTCAGGAACTATTACTGTCAGGAATTGTTTGACACGCTCATGCCAATGACAGCAGCACCCCACTTGTCTACTTGCAAGAGGCTGAAAGGCTCCATCTATATCGTAATCCCCTACTAGAAGTATCCTCTCTCCTTTTACTGGAGCATAGTCAATAGGCCAAGGAAGCACCAACCCCTCCTACTTTGACATAGCCAAGATATGAAGAAGTAAGTATGTTTTTTTTGTTGATGAAAGTATCCCCTAAAAAGGGGGTGGGCCGCACCTGGAGGTACTGCAATACCAGGGCAACCCGTGGGGCGGGCGAAGCAAGCTTCATTCCTCGTCCCGGTCTGCAAAAATTGAATTAATAGCTTGGGGGCTATGCCCCCGTTAGAGCTATTAAACTCTAAAGAACAGTTATTTCTACTTGATCTTAGCCAAAAGGCCGAGAAGCGATAACTTTTCTCTTTCTGCCTCCTCCTTTTATCCTAGAGCTCCATTCCGACGTTTGTGGCAAACATGAAAGACCGTTATCCCAAAACCGCACCATTTCCGCTATACGTTGCACTTACGTTTAGCCTAGCCCCGCCCACCCGTCTATGAATACACTCTCAGGTTCCTGGCTGCGCATGGGCACAGCATGCAGCATACTGCTACAAATCTGGACCGTTAATACTAAGTCTTACAATCGTGACGTTGAATTGCTCTTTATCGTCAACCGCAGCAAGCTTGGAGCAACCACTCTTGTTCAGATAAGCATAGTTCGTGGCGTCACGTTCTAGGTGAAGCATCTCTGCAAGATGAAAAAAGACATACTAGCATTATTAAATTTAATGGGAGAATTGTATTTAGATGGCCTTACGAAGCACATCTGCACTTGCACCCGCCAGGAATTGGTAAAATATGTGGAAATTCCTCTCTCCTTCTCCTTGACCCACCACTCTTGACTGCGCAAAAATAAAAACTCTGAATGTTAGCAAAATATTGATAACGTTACAATAATATGCATGAGCTTACCTTTTCAAGGAGGTCTATGTAAGTGGGAGACAGAGAGGGGAAGAGAGCAATAAAATGATCAGATCTAGCTAGAGCATGAAAATACTTACAATTTGAGATGATGCCGCCAACAGGGTCTCCTTTGTAATCAAATTCAATATCCATGTATTTCCCCTGTGAGGAAGGGGGAGGGGGGAATAAATCGCCAATACGCATGGAAATCTCTAGCTACAGTAATCTCTTACAAATCTTGAGGAGTTATCATTTCGATTTGTCTTGGCATTTCCAAAGGCTATACATAAAAGAAAAATAATTAACGGTAGCTAGCTACTGGTAACAGAAAAAGAGACTCGGAAAGTAAAATTTTACTAACTGCTGCACCTTCAAGAACGGGATTTGACTGCAGCAGCTGCTCCTTGACTCTGTCTACCTCCTCTCCCTTTCCCGACACGGCAGCCACATACTGCATGACAAGCTTAGAGGCCTCTGTCTTTCCAGCCCCTGACTCGCCGGAAATGATGATGCACTGATCCAGGTTGAGGTCTCTCATGGAACGGTAGGCTTGATCAGTCACCGCAAAACTAGGAAAAAAAAAATACTTCAAACCAATTAGTTAAATTTCATAAATTATTCACTCATACAGCAATTAAAAATCATGGTATTATAGCTACCAAACTGTGGGATTAATAAATTATAAAGACTTAGTTATACAGTGCAAGTAGCTATAATAATATTATAGTAGAATGAAAATTTTCTTACATGTGTGGAGGCATCTCAAACATGATCCTGCTCCGATACTCATCGACAAACTCCTGAGTGTAGATCTGAAGGGGTCGATAGGGATTGATGGACACCACCACAGGGCCAATGTACGTCTACACATGAAAGAAAGATAAAAGATAATTATACATTAATTAGCATGAACACATGTCAGGGTTGCAAGCATATGCAGCTGTACAGCAAAAAATATTGCAAGCTAAAAATTAATTATGCATGATGCTCCAATTTTAGCTAGGTATAAATTAAGCTCTTACATAAATATCGCCGGCAGTATATCTCTTCCTCAGATTCTCAATGATATTCTCCTCCGTCAGCGGCTCGAGCAGCACCATGTCCCCACATCCGACCATTTCATCGAGAAGGTGAGAGTACTGCTCCTTCCTCGGGCTAACAACGTGTCTCAATTTGTTATCCTTTGTACCACCATCCCCACTTTCCTCTACTATCGTATTAGGTGACACCTTTCTCTTGGCTTTCATCGTGCTTCCATCTTCCTTTTCTTCCTTGATCGGATTTGTTGTATCCGATGTCCTTCGTTTGACCTTTGCATTGCGGCTGCCTGTAGAATTAACTTCTTGCAAGGAAGTTTTTCGCTTCACTTTGGTGTTGGCTTTCTGATTTGAAGAACTGCTCCCAGCCTTGGACTTATCTGCAGCGTTGCCTGGTCTTGATGGTGCTTTCCGTTTCGGTTTCGGTTGCTGCTGTTGATTGGAGTCCACTACCTGTAGCTGCTGGTTGCTTCCTCCTCCCACTGTTCCCGTTCTGGCGGCAGACATTGTAGCCGCCGCAACTGCACTGCTTTTTACCTTTGCACACAATCAAATTCTCTACATAAGCAGAAAACGCTTTACATTATATTCGCGTACCAGCCCCACCCACCCCAGTGCGCGTACTGCTATGGAGGCTCATCAGATCGAAAATAAGAAGAAAAGTGGTGCTCAAGAAAAACAAACATTGCTGAATTTTAACATATTTCCACTTAGCTGGACTCACCTATTCGTATGGGTGAAGACAGAGCTTGAAATCTCTATTCCACCCCTTGCACTGAATGGGCGGTTCCTCGGTTCGCGATCTCCAATGTGATTACATCATATCGGACAGATAGGCGCCGTAAAGAAAATTTAACCCTTTCTGTGCGATATTCGACCCGCAATTTGAAGACATAGAAAGGATTTCTCTACAGCTTGAGCTCTATTGTCTCCAATACATACCGTCAATATAGCACCGAATAGCTACCTCAGAAGTTCAAGAAGAGGCTAAAAGTTTGAAAAAAGGAGCGAAAAGCGCCATGTACTTTCCCGTGGGCTGGCCGAAGCTTCTCGACTCGAACGGAGCCACAAAGGGAGCTCCGGTGAAAGTTCTGAGACACCGCAGCAAGAATTATGTCATAGAAATCAGAGAAAATTCGGTGGCCTTTTGGCACTCTAGGGTATGCACCACGAAAGAAAGAAATGTACAGATACGTACTTGTACTGGCGTTGAATTCTAAATAAAGCACATCGTGAGATGTGCAATTTCATAGTACAGTACATCATACTTTCATATTCACAGTCTGTGTATTAGTGCATGTCAATATTTGCCCCTATCATGATTTTAATTGTTTATGTAGGACATGGTATGTATGTATATCTGCGTGTACACATACCCCCTCTCTCTCACACACACACATACATGGCACACGCACAGTTGGCAGTCCTTGTATCATCGTACGTGCGGTCTCAGGAGTGCATGGCAAAGCACGGAGTGAACCTCACAGCCGCTCTGAAGCCAGATGGCTCTGCCCTTCTCTTAGCCGTACGTAAGGTTACCATAGTAACATCTATGCTACTATATATCTACATGTACATTTGCTTCCATCACGTGTATAATACATGTATAGGTCTTGTTCCTTAAGTATTAAAATTAGAAGCCTCAAGTACCCCTCTCCTTCTCTCCCTCTAGAATATCAACATTAGATGCACGTATCATTCTAAAGAGGAGTGCATAATTATTATTATTTTGTAGACGAAATACATCTACATGTATTATATGTACGCACACAATGTACAGTATTACCATCTATGTGAATGAGCTTTCTTGGTTACACCTGTATTGCAGACATCTAAAGGTCACTTGCTGTTTCTGAGGCTAAGCTATGAATCAACGTCCAACCTGACTCAAGCAAAGTCCTACTCAACGAGAAATCATGGCATGTGGGTGAAGGCCTCTCTCTCTCTCCCTCTCTCTCTCTCTCTCTCTCTCTCTCTCTCTCTCTCTCTCTCTCTCTCTCTCTCTCTCTCTCTCTCTCTCTCTCTCTCTCTCTCTCTCTCTCTCTCTCTCTCTCTCTCTCTCTCTCTCTCTCTCTCTCTCTCTCTCTCTCTCTCTCTCTCTCTCTCTCTCTCTCTCTCTCTCTCTCTCTCTCTCTCTCTCTCTCCCTCTCCCTCCCTTCTCTCTATCTCCTCGTACTTATATATACACATGTACGTAACTTCCTAACTGGCAAGTTTCCAACTTAGTAAAAGCATCTTTTGATCTCCCACCCCATTCAGTCTTCTTCACCACACTGCCAACCTTGAAGTGGCTGGGGAGGGCAATGAGCTGGAACTGGTCAACATCAAGTTCTACAGCGAGACAGCAGTCGTGGGAAACATTGTCAAGTAAATACATGTACCGTAGTATCTCGGGTAAGCGCCCATCGGCGCTTAAACATAACTCGCAATTTTGGGCTGCATGCCATGGGTGCTTAGTACCAGGGATATAATTTCCATACGTTTGTATAGAAGCTGTTACAGTGAACATGTACATTGACCCCTTGAAATGCGCTACATGGGCACTTATCATAATATAGACAGAATATTTGATGTACATCATAATAAATTATAGCCAGCCAGGTGTGACCTCTTTTGCGTATGTTTTCGTACACTCAGCTGACAGTCTGCACTTGTACATGTGCGTGCACTTTTATGTCCTGAATTGAGAGTCCCATTTTCCCCGTTATCTCCCTCCTTCCTCTCTCTCTCTCTCTCTCTCTCTCTCTCTCTCTCTCTCTCTCCTGTCCAGTGTTCTGTGTGTTGGTGCTCAGCTGATTATCTCGACTGGCTTTGGTGTCCTTCATCGCCTCAGCTGGGACGGAAGATTCGACAGCTCCCTGGTCATCCACCTCCAGAGGGTGCCCTTTGCCAACGACCTGCTGCCAGAATCAAGAGGTATATCCGTGTCTGTCTGCCTGTCTGTCTGTGTGTGTGTGTGTGTGTGTGTGTGTGTATAAGAAAGGCAAATCCTTAGCCTTGGGACCAGTTATATGCTATGTGAAGTATGTCTACGAGTGGCTCAGGCTTTTTGCTGGGATTAGTTTTGCCTGAGCAGGCAATGGGATGGTTGCCCCTTAGGTTTGGGCGATTAACCTACTGAATTTTCATGTATGTATCACACTTGTGGAAAATCTCACACACACACCACATGCATACAGTTCAGCCACTTGGTGAGGAGAGCAAGCTCTATGCCAGAGACATCGTCTATTCTCCCGAACTCCGAGGGTTCTCTCTCGTTCTGTCAGACGGGCGTGGAGCCTTCGTGACTGCCAAGTCAGCACGTTACGAGCCCCAGACCCTGCAGGGAGTGTGGATCAGGGACCTGAGTCAGGCAGTGTGCTCCGCCATCAACTGTAGATACAAGCTGCTCTCCTTTGGGAAGGAGGAGTGAGTTCTGTAGCTAGTACTGGATAGTTTAATCATTAATTTTGCTTTATTACCGTATAGCCGGAAAATTTGGCGGTTTGGCGGTCTATTATTATAACCGCCAAATTAAAATCCGCCAAAATTTCCTACTCGCATATATACGAATGGCAATCCCGTACCGAACCGCCAAATTTAAATCCGTCAATATTCTTGCAAGAGCGATTTTGGGCTCAACCGCCAAATTTTATTCCAGCCAATATTTTCGGCTATATGATATTCTCTCTCTCTCCTTTACCCTCTCCCTCCCTCTCCGTCTCCAGTGGTTCGGTGGATGTGTATGGTGTGGATGACAGTACTGGTGTCTGGACTTTATCTCACTCACTCAAATTCACTAAACAGCAATTTCCAGGTACACACAGAGTCATACATGTACACAAGCAGTATAGGGAAGTAAGCTCATGATATGATGTACTCATTCTAGTTGAAAGCTCTTCTCTTTCTCATCCACACACCCTCCCCCCCCCCCCCCCTTTCTCTCTCTCTCTCTCTTTCTCTCCCCTCCTCATCTTTGGCGGTCCCCCCTCCTCCCAGAGGCCAGCTTGCTTCTTGGTCCGGTCCAGTGCCTCGAGTGGAGCTATGGTGACGCCAGTGTCATAGCTGTGTCCTGGAAGAGTGGAGGGATGTCTCTATGGTCCGTCTTTGGCTCTCTGCTCCTTTGTTCTCTGGGAGATCAACCCGGGACACCATCTCCATTCAATCCCCACTGTACCATCCTAGAGAGTCTGGTAAGTTATCGGTTCAGTGTGTGCAGATTGATATTAGACATGTACATGTACATGCATGTACATGTGTAGCATCACATTTATGTAACTACATGTATATATGTATGTACATTATACATGTGAAGACCTCCGTCTCTCCTCTCTCCCCCCCCCCTCTCTCTCTCTCCAGTGCTGGTCCTCCGACACCTACCATCTTTGGATGCTCCCAAGCACCATCTCCCGGCAAAATGCAGGGTGGGCTCTTTTTAGAAAGGAATCTTCCAGCTCGGAGCGTGAGGTGGACACCTCTTCATCTGCAGATGGTAGGCGTGGCCAAACCGTAAATGGATCATCCAATGAGAGCAGAGAACCTGATGGTAGCCGTGGCAACAGAAAGTGCGATCTGTTGGTCATGAGATTCATGAAGAACTCGATCGTGGACAACCCAATAATAGTGAGTACCTTTCTCTTCTCTCCCCCCCCCCCCTTTGTCTAGGGGGTGGTAGCTTTCTCTCTCTCCTCCCCTTCCCCCCTGTCTAGGGGGTGGTAAAAAATTAATAGTGAGGTCAAATTGACGGAGAAGGGGGGTTTTTGTCAAATACTGAGCACTGTATCCAGGCTGACTTTTTATCAGAGTCCCCTTCTCCTCCGGACCTCACCAGTGTGTGCCAGAATATCGTATTTATTGAGCTGGGGGTGGATGTGTGGGAATTGGTTTGGGTTACGGAGAGGAATGTGGGGAGAGCTTGTGGCTAGACAGGCGACCACGGAACTTCAGAGTGATGTCACATGATGCAGCTATAGTACAGCTGTGGATGCGCATTAGTAGTAATGAATATCATTAAATCATTCTCTCTCTCTCTCCCTCTCTCTCTCCCTCTCTCTCTCCCCCTCTCTCTGTCTCTCTCTCTCCCCCCCCTCTCTCTCCCTCTCAGGGCAACCACCATCATCTCTTCCTTCAAGGTTCTGATCGACTCTATCTCAATGTCAGTCGCAGACACTGGACAACACCACCGCCCACCAGTGGAGTGGGTGGAGCAGCATCACGACAGACTCCTCCCACTTCTGGCTCTGCTGGAAACGTGTCCTCTCCACAGTGGAAGGTCATTCAACTGCCACTCAGCTACCTTGTGCTCAACTGGCCAATCAAAGTATGTGTACAGTGAAGAATAAGTTACAGTACTGAAATTTACCTTAAGGACACTTTTGTTTGCGGGTATTAAATTAGCAATTTGCCTAATTTTCGCTAAAAATTGTACCCGCAAATATTAAATTTTTCAACATTTTCGAAGAAATAGGATGCTATTATTTTGAAAAAATCACTAAAATGAGTACCTACTAAATGCGCTATTTCTGAAATCAGCTAAAATTTGTACCCACAAATAATTGTAGCCCTAAGGTATTGCACATGCAAATGTGGTGATCTTTTGTTACTTCTCTCTCCTTCCTGTCTTTCTTTCTCCTCTCTCTCTCCCCCCACTCCAGTATGCTGCTCTAGACAGCACGGCCACCAACCTTGCTGTGGCGGGAAAGGCTGGTTTTGCTCTCTACTCTGGCTCGAGGAGACGTTGGAGGCTTTTCGGTAATGAGGTCCAAGAGCAGGGGCTCGTCTGTCGCGGGGGACTGGCCTGGTATAAGGATGTCGTGGTGTTCCCTTGTCGCGTCCAAGAGAGAGACGAAGTGGTAATGATGTGATTAATTGAAGGAGTCTAGTCTAATAATTCCAGTGGTATCATCTTTAAAACATTCATGTTGGTTGCCTAAATACATGTACATACATTATAGGCTGGATTCCAAATTAGTACCAAGAATATAAATTTTCTGATATCCAGATCAGAAAATTCAACATTCTCACTATAGAAATCTGTTCAATCAGATTCACTTAAACATTCTGAACTTTTTATACTTTACCTTTAGATTCGGTTCTACTCTCTCCACTCGAACCTTGACAACTCTCAGCTGCTCCACAACCTCAAGTCCACCTCCCCCATCATCAGGATCAACGTTCTGGAGGACCTCCTCGTACTGGCGTCACGTGACTGTCACATGACCATACTCAGACTCAAACTGAGCGTCTTACCAAACAAAGGTTCGTTCATCATCGCATATGATACACATGATCAGTGTTCTCCACAGGCACAATTCAAGGCATGTCAAGGCACAACAGTAGGGCATACTTTGGGTGGAGGCTGTGGCCACATCAAAGCTTTTGGAATCTCCCTATTCACACATCAAAGGGAGTTCTGTACTGAAGGCTTGTTGGGCCTTATGCTGGGGAGAACACTGATGATGTACATGTATACAGTCATGCATGTAATAGGCTCTCCATTGTCAGTCATAATTAAAGGGGTATCCTCATGATTATGTCATTACTATTTCAGGTACGTCGTTGAGTGTGGATAAGCTCCATGAGGTGTCTCTTGCCAAGTCTCTGCCGCAGCCCTGGCCCACCTCGCTCATTTCCATGGTCCCTTCAACCATACGCATGGAACCAGGTGAATTTCTCACTTCACGTGTGTGCATACAATGAAATATAGTATGGAGATTAGATCTCTCTCTCTCTCTCCAGCTCCCTGTTCTTCTACGTCATCTCTTCCCGGTGCCCCTGCCACACCCCCATCCTCCCCCTCATCTTCCCCTGCCCCTATCATTAACTCTATCGTATTCAATCTCGGCGGCAAACTGCTAATGATCCAGAAAGAACAGTCAAATAGCCACAAAAGAGAACAGTTGAATGATGCCCAGGATCTCAATGAGAGGTGGTCCTTCAGTCAACCTGTCTGTCTGGCCGGATCAGTGGAGGCCATCTGGACTCCGCCCACCAATGACCACACCCACCACCAAAACCCCATTACATCATCCCTGCAGTCTCATACACAACAACAATCATCACTCTCGTCCAACACCTCAGCCGAGTGTCACCATCTTTTGGAGTCGCTCTGGCTAGCGTGCGGTGCGTCTGGGATCAAGGTGTGGCTGCCTCTCTATCCGAGGGATGAGGGTCACCCCACGTTCCTCTCTAAGAGAATCATGCTCACGCTGCCCATCACAGTCTATCCGCAGAGTGAGTGACAAGCGATAAAACTAGCATGTTGTTGGTTTTAAATTTGAGGACCTTCAATGAGCAAATTCCCTTTGATCTTGAAGTAGGTGGAGCTTAAAAGCTTTGATGTGGCTTAAACATGCTTGTGATGTGATGACCCTTTACCGATATGTGCTACTACATTATGTATTTACAGAGTAGCCTTGCAAAACTGATGTTACACACTCTCTCTCTCTCCTCCCCCGTAGCTGTTCTCTTCTCTGATGCTATCCTCTATGGTCTGTCTCACGAGACGACCTACTCTGAATCCAGTGTCCCCTCTCTCCACTCCTTCCCCTACGCCACCATCGAGAGAACCGTAAGCCAAATTAATAGAACCTAAAATCAATGACAATTGATTTGGTAACTATTGCTGCTCACAGACTCATGTGTTTCTGCACCACATCTTAAGGCAGCTGCTGAGGAGAAAGTGAGTCAGCCCCTGCTAATTATATGTATCTACTACCCCTAGTTCTCAAGGCTAGGCACCTAGGTGGCTCTGCCTAGCTTTACCGTGATTAACAGGCAATGGGATGGTTGCCTCTTACGTAGGTTTATGATTGGTAGCTAGTAGAAAATAAATCTATTGAATATTTATGTACATGTATAATGCTCACTATTCTGACATACATGTACATATATACAGTCTTGGTAGCCACGCCCTTCAGATAGCTCGTACCTGTTCCCATCTCCCCTACTTCTCCCACGTCCTTGAACTCATGCTGCACGAGATTCTTGAAGAGGAGGCACCAGGATCCATGCCTGTTCCAGGTAAATTTTCAGCCCCCCCACCCCCCAACACACACACTAACTATCCTCTCCCTCCCCTTCTCTCCCTCTCCCTCTCTCTCTCTCTCCCTCCCTCTCTCCTTTCCTCCCAGATGCTCTTCTTCCTCGAATCGTTGATTTTATAAAGCAGTTTCCCGAGTTTCTAGAGACAGTTGGTCACTGTGCTAGGAAGACGGAGGTAGCTCTGTGGCAGTACCTCTTTGCCGCAGTCGGAAATCCTAAGGACTTGTTTGAAGTGAGTAATGCTGAATCAGCAATCTTTATATTATAACGTATGACCTTCATATTATGTGAAAATCCACGAAATTTTGAAATATGCTTACAGGGATATGTGTATTAGTATAGCATTTCTCTGGACAGTCAGCATACGTAGCTGAAATATAACAATTTTTATCCAATTATTTTATCCCATGGTACTCTTGGTACTCTTTTCCCCCCTCTCTCTCTCTCTCTCTCTAGCTGTGTATCTCTGACGGTCGTTTGAAGACAGCTGCTACCTACCTGATTATCATCCAAAACTTGGAGACTGCTTCAGTCAGCAGACAGGTAATGTGGTATACTAAATAATTTGTGAAATTTTTGTTGTAAAAATTTTTTGTTTTGCGCAAAGTGACAAAAAAATTTTATACGAAAATAGTTTACCTGTACTAACTAATACAGCAAATATATTACACATGTTTGATATTGACAAAAATATTAAACTTGTATAATAATGCGTACATACTGTGCAATTTTATCTATCTCATGTTGACCTTTCACCTGCAGCTAGCCACCAGGCTCCTGGACGCAGCGTTGGAGAGTAATATGTGGCAGGTGAGCTATTAACAACGAAAATTTCACAAATGTAGGGTAATGTTGAGTAATGTAATTTCTTCTTCACTCTCCAGCTTTGCAAAGATCTCGTTCGATTCCTTCGTGCCATTGGACCTGGTGACCTCCTAGAAAGCCCGCACATCACCATGGCAACACTGTCACCACTAAAAACGCCAACTCCAACGTCTGTCACCACTCCGTCGCCATTGGCAACGGTATCCAATGGTCTCAACACACCAGATTTGGACCGTTCGGCGATGTCCATCGCTAGGGACCACCTGAGTAGTGGTAGCACATCAGCTGTCGTCAGCCTCAGTGGAGACTATAAGGACGCATCAGGAAAAGTTATCAGAAGGTATGTTGTTACCTTAGGGCCACGATTATTTGCGGGTACAAATTTTAGCGGATTTCGGAAAAAGCGCATTTAGCGGGTACTCATTTTAGCAATTTTTTTCAAAATTAACATTCTAAAATGTAACATTTTGCGGGTACAATTTTTAGGCAAATCACTAATTTCAGTACCCACAAACGAAGTATCCTTAAGGTATGTATCGGGTATTAGGATTGAAGTAGTCATATCCTGGCCTGCCCAGAGAGAGACCAAGCCTAGCTCAGACACACGCTTGTCAATTCATGTACAGTTGAGGCTTTCTAGCTTGAGCAGGCTGCCCCTCTATGGGGGAACAACCTTCCAAAAATTGTTAACGTGATTTACAGCATCAATATACCAAGTGAGGAAGTATCCCTGTCCCCAGACTGCTGGTCTTATGTACCATCAGCTGTCCCAGACTACTTGTGGTTTTAGGAGTACCTGCATTCCATCTCACCCACAAAATTAATTAGCCTGTGATAAATATTGTATGGTAAAGGGTCGTCAGATTCGTTACTTTCAACTTAGCTGCCCCCCACATTCTCTCTCTCTCTCTCTCTCTCTCATTGTCCAAACCTTGACTCTACAGGCCACAGTTTGTGATGGATGTTGATTCCAAAGAGGAGTACTTCATCGAGCTGATCCTCAGCCGCCACGCCCGCAAGCTACTCACGGCGAGGTCCCTGCGAGACCTCGGCAAGTTTGCAGCTCATCTCGATTTCCACCTAAGCAGCTGGCTGGCCAGGGAAAGGTAGGGAAATAGTCTATATACGTGTACATTGAGAATGAAGTACTGGGAATGGGAATGGGATCGGGGAATGAGGCTGAATCTATACCTGCACACTGTTTGATTTTATTTTTATGCTTGACAGATTGCGAGCTGCGAGATTGGATGAGTTTATTCCAGTTCTACAAGAGCTTCATCGCGAGTTCAAATGGCCCTACCCAGCTCATCCCTCAAACCCCTCCCCTCAGCCACACCTACTCCTTCCCGGCTCTGCCCACCACCACCACCAGCCACACCCATTGCAACCAATTAGTGAACACTTCTCGCCAAACTCCACCCTACAAGACTCGCTGTCTCCGCCCAAGACCACACCTACTGATCACATGACTCCACGAGCCGCCACACCAGTAGAGGCGTACACAAATGATGACAGTGGAAATGTTAATGCAGATAAAAGCAAAAATGAAAATTTTGCGGATGAATCTACCAGCAGCCTAAAGAGAGCCAATCGACCTCCCGACCTTGACTTGTCCCCAGGTCGAAGTGCAACGAGCATACCCGTAGAATTAGCCAATCAGAAACTAGTAAGCATGGCTGCCGTGGCATCGCTGAGGGGTCAGTCATCATCATCATCATCGGGGGCCATAGGAGGAGGGGGTCAGGGAGATTTTGATCCTACGGGGAGCTCAACACCCACGAAGCACTCGGGGAGCATATCAGAGAGGGTCTCCCTGGTCTACAAGAAAAATGCTTGTAAGACAACAATAATCATTATATTTATTCGTTTGTAACCGCCTATTTAGTAATCACCAAAGTTTTTTTGATGAATAATATTATCAGCTAGGGAAGAGTGTAGATGATCATAGGAGTAACTTGATGAAAGGGGATCATAGACAAATAAATTATGGGGGTGCATGCCAATTAATATCATGTAACTACGTTCAGGTATGGAATTAATTTTTACAATTCTACAAACTGTCACATTCATTTGCAGCTTCCCAGGACTTGAATGCTGAGAACAGCTCGCTGGGCGACATACTGGAGGAGTCCGACTGGGACGTGAACTCTGATGTTGCCATGGCAACGGAAGGAAGGGGCGGTGCATTGATGAAGCGCTCGCTACAATCAGAGAAAGAGATAAGGTATGCAACAAAAATTTTAATTACCGTACTTGGAAAAAATATAATTTCAATTTTGAAAAATGCCTGTTTTTCTGGTAAAGGCGCTCCATATATAAACGTTATGAGAATTCGTAAAAATTAATGCTAATTTATTGCGTATAATTGGATCATGCGTTGTATTCGATTAACTACGGTAATCGTACATTTATGGTCTACTGTGTGTGTTGTTCTATTGCAGGTATTTTGCTGATGTTGCAATGGAAGCTCAATGTCTCGAATGGTCCGTGCTATTGTCCATACTGCTAATGGATGCCAGTCTGCTCTCCAAGGTGGTGGGCGGGGCTAGTGGGTGGAGCTTGGATGCCATGATACTGGCTCGCACTGCGAGGTGCTATGAAGAGCTCTTTGACTGGGCAGAAGCAGAATGGTGAGGGTGCATAGACATAATTTTTTTTATAATACCATATTTCTTCTAAAAATTCGGCATGAAAACATTGCTTTAGCTTCGCCAAATTTTTAGAGGTTAATATTCAACATTCTGTCTGCGTGCGCATTCTATTCCCGTTTATCGCATATACGCGTGACGACCTTTGCCGAAAATTAGAGACTATTTTCAATCATTCGGTAAAGGGTGCCGAATAATTAGAGGGACCGAATTTTTAGAAGAAATCGGTAGTTATTTAAAACAATTTTTCTCTCTCCCTCCCCCTCCCTCTCTCTCAGTCCTGGCTATCTTCACTTCCTTGGAGCAATTCATGGTGAAATTGAGGCACTCAAGTCGCTCCCTCCCACCCTCCCCGTGTCTAGTTCACCTGCAAACTCCATCACTGGTTTCCAATTAACTCCCACCCCTTCGCTTGGCAGTGAAGACAAGACTGACTTAGGAGTACTGACCAATTCAAACTTGAAAAATCAATTAGACAGGCTCGAAATTTCACCTGGACAACCTAACTCGGAAGAGAGTACTTCTGGTTGTAATATATCATAGCATAATGTATAATTACTTATAATTCTAATAAACCTGAGCAGGTGGATTTTTGTTCGGTAATTATTTTTGTCACTGTCCGATATATTTTTGAAGTTTTGTGTATAATAATAGGGTGGTGCAAATCATCGAGTCTTTGCTCAAAGGCAAAATTATTGTGTGGTCATGTATGGATGAAAGCATGACGTTCACAGCAACATTGTATAGCAATAAGAATAATATTTGCCCATGCAACGGATACTCTTTTACATTTGATGACCTTTACCATAAATCTTTGGTAAGGGGTCGACCATTCTATTCGCACGGTACTCTGTTCGTCAGAGTCGGACACTATAAACCAGATCGCTAGCGCTCCCACCGCAGCGTTTATTCTTCCAGGATGAGCCTGAAAGAATAAACGCTGCGCTGCGGTGGGATCGAGCGGTCAGGTATCGAGACTACATGTACATGGACACCATGATCAGTAAGTTGTCAAAACATCGTGTAGGTTTATTGTTCGAACAGCACGTACATGTATTTCCGTTAGTATTTACATGTGTATACGTTTTAATATACCACACAGGACATGCGGCGACAATCATTACTGTCTTTCTGCTCTCCGTGATCGTATACTCTCGCTGTCTCGCTCCGGCGCTCGGCGGATCGTGTACGTCCATCACCGGCCGGCATGTCTACGATTGTGTCGCGAGGGAGTGTCTGAAATGTGGCACGCCAGTGGAAAATAGTACCACCGTAGTGGGTGGTGGTAGGAGAATTGGAGGTAGGTTCGTTGCAGTGCTGCCAAAGATTAGGATTTTATCCTAATAATTATTTTTGAGCATCAATTTTGCTTCATTAGCATATTATGCAAATTTAGGAATACTGGTACATGTATTAGGATTTTTTTTAGCCTTCTACTCTCATAAGGTACAGTATTTTCCATGATTATCTCAGGATTTGGGGTATGTTTCTTAGGATTTATTATCAAAAGATTATGGCAGCCTTGTCATTGTGAGTGCTATTTGTATATTATCAGTTGCAGTGGAAGGGGTTCCTGCCAACTGCTCCTTTGACCCTGTGACCTCTACCCTCACCTGTCGTCCGGACACCTCTACCTGTACGATAGAGACCTGCTCTCACCCGTGTGACTCCTGTCTCGCTATCTACCAGAAGCGGCCGGGGGACCCTTTGGATGGAGGTCAGATATCATTGGACGATACGAAATATGTGTGAAATCCTGCCCACCCCACTGGCCTAATTGGACCACCCACATATAACTTATTATGTATGATCTCAGAAACCACTAAAAATCAGTACTCCCAGACGTACAACATATAATAATATTATGTATATAAATTTTAGGTCACTGTAACTTAACTAGAGCTCTATAGAGCACATACCCCGCGCGCTGCAGCGTCGATGTCGAACTCTCTAGCTAGCTATATGCATGCCACCTGTAGGCTGTTGCCGACCTTTACCTACATATTGTGCCAGGTTGTGCGCATGAGCAGAAAGCACATGGTGGGTAGTGTTGATAGGCGTGGCCAATAAAATGCAGTATTTGCGACGCTCATAGACCTTCCAAACGATTCGAAGCATAATGAAGCCAGTTTTTCGACGATATCAACGGAAACGTTATATTTACGAGTCGCTCAGATGCCTAGATCTCCAGATCTGGCGATTTTTGTGCTAACGACAGACGACAGACAGACAGACGACAGACAAAACCGATCACATTACCCCTTGCGCATGCGCGCGGTGTAAATATTTATTGATAGCTACGAGCTAGATCGTGTTAATGGCATAATTGGTATTATGATGAATTTTTTTTCATTGAGAGAAATAATGCCAAGATTGGTGTAACACGATCTAGCTCGTAGGTACCAATCAAGAAGTTCGCTGAAACTTAAATACTTGTTTCCCATCCTCTCCTAGCCTATGCCTGGAGAGCATGCGGGTGGCAGGCGGTCATTACATTATGTCATTATGATACCACTGAACCTTGCCCACTTCCTGTGGTTTACAAGGAGCATGACTAACTGGCTTGCTATAATAATATCAGTGCATAATGAATTTGAGGTGGCTACAAAATAAACGTGGCAGCAGCGGATCCAGGGGGGGGGGGGGGGCCAGAGCACAGGGGGATCCAGGGGGGCCGGAGCACAGGGGGCCAGTGCAGGAGGGTGACGGGAGAAACAATGAATCAAGTTATATTCAGTGGCCTTATTGCCCATTTTTCTTTTTGCTATTTTTTAGATGCGTGGATATTCTTCTCTCGCTGTTTCCCACTCGAGGTTCACGCATGGAAACCAAACTGCACATCCAATGGGATTTTCCATGCGGACCGCTGCTTCAGTAGACACAAGTTTGACGCCAATCAAAGGGAGAGCATCGTAAGCGGCGAAATGGGATTCCCTGCCCTATCCTGCAGATGCTACGAGTTGAACTGCACCGCAGAAATGGCCGGGATTGAGTTTGAATTTTTTGAGTCACCGACATTTGCAAATCCAGTTCTCTCTCTCTCCCTCTCCCTCTCTCCCCCTCCCTCCCCCCTCAGGCTCTGCAGCTGGGCTCTCTCCATCTCCCTCCTCCTCTTCTCTCTCTCTCTCTTCCCAATTAACGCCAACGCCAAGTGATCGAAGGCAAGACTGACTTGGGTGTACTGGCCAACTCACGCAAACTTGAAAAATCAATTAGATAGGGTCGGAATTTCACCTAGACAATCTGAGAGTACTTTTGGTTTTTGGTTGTAATAATATAATATCATAGCATGATTATTTAATTCTAATAAACCTGAGCAGGTGGATATTTATTCTGTAATAATATTATTATTTTATTAAATTTTGTGATAGGGCGGTGCAAATCATTGAATCTTTGCTCAAAGGCAATATTTTTTAATATTGTGTGGTCACATAATATATTATAATATATATATGGATGAAAAGCATGACATTACACGAACACTGTGTCACAGTATCCGAGAGATTTGCCCATGCAATACACATACTTTTAGGGTTGACGACCTTTACCATAAATCTTTGGCACGGGGTCGACCATTCTATTAGCACGGTAGCACTCTAGTAGATCCTAGATCGGTCGATCGATCATGGACACCACGATCAGTAAGTTGTCAAAATACCGTGTAGGTTTATTGTTCGAACACCCGGGAACAGCACGTATTTCTGTTTAATAGTAAACCATCACTATCTACTGCGTTTATACCACACAGGACATAGGGCGACAATCGTTTCTATCCTTCTGCTCTCCGTGATCGTCTACACTCGCTGTCTCACTCCGGCGCCCGGTGAATCATCGTGCGTGTCCCTCGACGGCCGGCGTGTCTACGATTGTGTCGCGAGGGAGTGCCTGAAATGTGGCACGCCAGTGGAAAACAGTACCACCGTAGTGGGTGGTGTGAGATTTGGATGTAGGTTTGTTAATTAATTATTTTGTGTGTTCATGTGTTTAATTAATAGTCATATTTTAATAAAATTTTTAATAGCCGTACACATGTAGTGTGTATTAATACATTAGCCTACACATTCATATAATAAAATTTGATTTTGTGTGTGTCTTATTTCAGTTGGATTGGATGGGCTTCCTGCCAACTGCTCCTTTGACCCTGTGACCTCTACCCTCACCTGTCGTCCAGACACCTCCACCTGTACGATAGAGACCTGCTCTGACCCATGTGACTTCTGCATCGCTCACTACACGAAGCTGCCGGGAGATCCTTTGGATGGAGGTCAGATATCATTGGACGATACGAAATATGTGTGAAATTCCTCCCCACCGGTCCCACTGGCCATAATTAAATCACGTTCAAAAATTATTATTTTTTACTCTTTGATATACCGTATTACCTCAATTTAACGGACACCAGAAAAATAATTATTTTGGCCAATGTCCGCTATAATTAAACGAAAATAGTCAGCGTTCGAAGTGTCCGACGAATTAGAACATGCTTTCATGCATGCGCATCCGTCAAATGGACGTGCGATCGAGCAGCTGCAGAGATTGAGAAAATGAGACGGTACCTGGAGCTCCCTGTTCATGGTGGGAAAGAGAACAACTCGCCTCCTTCAGCACCACCAAAGAAGCAGTTGTCCATTGCAAATTTTGCTCGATCAGTACCACGCTAGCGCGAGCTGTCGAACGATGTCCGGATAATTAGAACAACAAAAATTCAAATTTCATTGACTGTCCGGTGTAATTAGAGATAAAAAAAAATTCGAAATGGTGTCCGGATGATTAGAGATGTCCGTTAAATTAGAGGCAACACGGTAATTACGTCTATGCAAGTGCCTTCAGTTTGCTCTGTCTTTATAAGTACAGGAATTGCATGATTATTATAGGGATCCCCCCTTCCAGAAATAGCCAGATGTTATACCCTATTACTGTCCATATAAATTGTCATTACCTTGTCACCTTGTAATATTGTCCATCCTTTGCACATGTTTAATGCTATAATATAGATGCGTGGAGGTTCACCTCTCAGTGTATCCATCTCGACACTCACGCGGGGAGTCCGGACTGCACATCCAACGGGATCTTCCACGCGGACCGCTGCTTCGGTAGACACAAGTTTGACGCCGGTCAAAGGGAGAGCGTCCTAAACGGTGAAATGGGATTGATTGGCCTAAACTGTCGATGCTACGAGTTGAACTGCACCGCAGAAATGGGCGAGATTGTATTTGAATTTCCCGAGTTACCGACATTTGCAAGTCCACCTGAAGATACTAGTAAGTTGAATATATTACATGTATATACGTTCCTATCAATCAGTGTACAGCTGTTAAATTAAATTTTGTTTAAACTTACTTAGCTTGCTATACTATTCTTACCCATAGTGTGGAAGCTTGATATGCTCAAAAGATTATACTGTACAGGCTCATTACCCAAACCATGCTTGTATTAAAAGCCAGTTAAACTTTTGACACTTACATGAATGCCTGGGTTATTAGGGTGCGAATATATAGTTGTAAACAGTTACACAATAGTGCAGCCCTACAGTGGCCTCATTTCCTGAGTTTGTGGTAAATGTTTTGACAACACCTTGGGCTATTTGCTGTGTAGTTGAACAAGAGTTCATGCACACAATTTGTAGCAGAATGGGGCTCTACACATATGGACTCCTACATGTATGTTTCCATTATACATACACTCTTATGTATGGGGATTTTGGATACCTACATGTACATATGTATACTTGTCAAATTTTGTGTTGCTTCTCCCATGCATGCAATATATACCAGATAATCCCTAGATTCATGCTGCCATAGTTAGTCAAATACAATCCAATTTAACGTAAGAAATTAGCGTTTTATGAATTCTCACAACATGTGTACATGTATATGGAACGATTGGCGACCTTTACCAGAAAATCACACATTTTTATATTTTTTTTCCATACGTTGTATTAGATTAAGTACGGTAATTATCTGAATGGCTTGGATTATTATAAATAGATCCCCCTTGCACATAATTATAGTACAAATTATATAAATTTTTGAGATAATATAAATTATCTCTGTTTCCAGCCACTCCTGGTGAAGCACCTTCCACTCTCCCCAGTTACGTGATTATCATCATAATCGGTGCTACTCTCATTGGTATCTTCATCATGGCATGCCTGATCTTTGGAACGGCAGTTTGTATCCGACGAATACTCAAAGTCTCGAGGAGTGCTCGTATGCAGAGGTCACCAGGGGTGCATTGTCACGACGACCACCTAAACGACCAATCGTGGCAGCTCTTGAACCAAGTCGGACAGGGTCGCTATGGTTACGTCTACAGGGCCAAGTATTGCGATGATATAGTTGCCGTAAAGATATTCTCTCACCATTCCCGCTCTGCTTGGGAGACAGAGTGCGCTTTGAACTCTATGGAGTCGACGGCTCACGAGAATATCGTCGAGTTTGTGACAAAGGAGTCCCGGGGTGCGGGGATATCCCTCCAATTAGTGATTATCACGAGGTACTACCCACTTGGATCGCTGAATCAGTTTCTACGGAAACATGTGGTCTCACTGCAACAGGCCAACGTGATAATCAGTAGTGTGGCTAAAGGACTGGCCCATCTTCATGCGGAGTACTACACAAACTCTGGCGGAATTATGACGGAAAAATATGCCATTGCTCACAGGTAAGAGAGAGAGGGAGAGGGTGAAGGACAGAGGGAGAGAGAGGGAGGGGGTGAGGGACGGAGGGAGAGAGAGGGAGGGAGGGGGAGAGGGAGATAGAAATGAATTTTCTATTAAATTTTGTTTCGTAGAGACATGAAGTCGGCCAATGTTCTTGTTAAGAATGAGAATGGAGACTGTGTTATTGGAGATCTGGGATTTGCCATGATCCTGGACCCCTCCCTGGACAGCAAACAGCTTGCAAGCACTGGGCAGGTATATATTATGTAGTACCTGGTACATGTGTACATGCAGCAAAATTTAATGTATGTGACTACAGCTGTACTGCATGTTTAGTTACACCACAATGGGTTTTTGTAATTCGATAGGCGCGTGAAACTTAATGTCCCAGACATAAAGAATAACATTATATCTATGGAGTATTTTGTCTAATTTCTAGTGTTAATTTTCCCTTCATGTGTGCTCAAATGAGATTACAGCCCAGATCCTAGCCAACATGTACTGCCGTAGACTGTGTGGGGGCTACCCATGGGAGTGCTTATGCGCTGATTTTCTCTCTCTCTCTCTCTGTCTCTCTCCCTCCCTCCCTCCCTTCCTCCTTCCCTCTTTCTCTCTCTCCCTCCTTCCCTCCCTCTTTTCTAGGTGGGTACGTTTCGCTACATGGCTCCCGAGGTGTTGGACACTCGAGTCCACCTCCTAGATCTCCAGTCGTTCAAGCAGATAGATGTCTATGCCTTCTCTCTCATTATGTGGGAGGTCATGTCAAGATGCTGCATTCTCAGCGGTCAGTTGATTAAAGCAATTATAACACGAGTAACCAAACCCCCCCCCCACCCAAATTTCTAGGGTATGTATGCCCCCAAATAGGCCCCCTTTGAAAGTTCAAAACTTCATTTGATCCAAACTCCAAACTTGGAGGACCAACTGTATTCTGTGTACTGGCTTTAGCCTCGTCCCCAGGCTTTCTGATCGTTTTTCAACTCGTATACGAGATGAAAAGATTATGGAGGCTGGGGACAAGGCTTAGCTGTCCTTATCACTGCTCATCTCTTTTATTTCTCGTTTTCAGCTGAAGATGTTGCGGAGTACCAGCTGCCGTTTGAGGACCTGGCCGGGTTGCGGCCCTCCCTGGACGCCATGAAGGACATTGTCGTCAGCAACAAATTGAGACCATCGCTACCCTCAATTTGGACAAATGATGAGGTAGCGTGAGGCTGTGTGTGTGTGTGTGTGTGTGTGTGTGTGTGTGTGTGAGTGTGTGAGGGTGTGAGGGTGTGAGTCTATGTGAGAGTGTATGTGTGTGTGTCTACCCCGTGCCTGAAGAACATCATCCCCCCTCCCCCCCTCCCCACACAGACACAGACTAGATACCTACAACATTCTTTGCACTTCATTTTCCCCCTTGCTACACATACATGTACACAACAAATTATCCACAGCACTTGAAGGAGCTCTATGAGACAGTAGTGGAGTGTTGGGACGAGGACCCAGAGGCTAGACTGTCGGCAGCCAACGTCGTCTATCGCATGGAAGAATTCACCAAAGAAATGCTCGGAATAAACACAGAACTGGACTGTATCCCCAGCAGCAGTGGAGGTGGCTCCTCCGTCAATCACTACGGCAACGCCATGGCAACGCAACAGAGTTCCAATACCATACCCATGGGACAACCTATTGGTGAATGTTCCCAATCTAGTCCACCACCGTACAGCCCCACCGATCCTAACTCGTCCAAAAATGCTGGAGGCAGTCTCTGTCATTCCGTTCAACCCCCTGCCTATAACAGCACAACTTTTTCCAATGGAGGGAGTGCTGTGATGGTCGGAGGGGGAGGGGGATATGACCGACCAATCAGAACGCTCAGAAACAGCGCATGCTCCGAAGGGGGTGCCATAAACATGAGCGTGTACAACAGGCACGAGCCCCTGAGCGTGAGAAACAGTCTGATTCTGGGGAGAGCTGGGGGAGAGAGAAGACAGGAGAGAGAGAGGGAGACAGAGTTTGGTGCTTCGGTAGAAGAAGGAAGAGGAGTGTCACTGTTGTACGAGCGCGGCCATATTGATGAGCTGCAAGGAGAAAACGATGGGTCTAGTGTAGATAATGTACCATCGGGCAATGGGAGTGGCTTAGACAGCGAAGATTTCAATCTCAATTCCGATTCCGGAGTTCAAAATCTCCATTCCAGTTCTGCAACAAGTGTGTCGATGAATTCGAGTTCCAATAACCCAATCAGTAGTGGTTCGAGTAGGAGTAGAGAATCAGTCGTATCAAATCTCTCAGATGAGTTATTCAGTAAGCATCAGCTCCCGGAGAGTAGCACAGACACGCTGGATTTGGATGCCCAATGCCTACCAGCTGCAGCTGTTTCCAATTATGGGGGTGCCCCTGAGGTAATTAATTCCGTTGGTGAACTCAGTGATCGAGTTGTCCCCACCGTTGAGAATAGTGGCAATAGCGTGTCAACTGTCACCAGTGTCTAAAGAATCTGTTTTTTTTTTTCAATCAGTGCATTCTACAATCATGTCACACCATTACAATAATACCTGAATCTGTAACAATCTACTGAACTTTTGGCTGGACCACAATGACTCATGTTAATCGTTATGCAAGCAATCATTTACTTTTGTCCTAAGATGTGCTCTAACATTAATTTTTGTATTGAATCATTATTTTTCTCAATAATTCTTATTTTTATACCTGTTTCCTGTTTCAATCATTTTTCTAACAATGAAATAACAAGTATCATACTAAAATGTGTTAAACTATAATTAGTGGGGGTAAACAATTAATTAATACTGTTTTCCAAGTTGCTTCGTCCAATAATATTACTCTAGTCGTGGTGTTTCTGGTACCAGGAGCCAGCTGCCTCCATCACTGTGCCCTGCTTCGGGAGGTTGGCCTTCTCTCTTGCCTTGAGAAACTCGTCCATGACGTAGTTGGCCGGTAGATCTGGGATCTCAAGCTCCTCACCTGCGAGCTGCATAATTATATTAAAAACTTGATGTGGTAATGATCAGGTAGAGATTAACACACAAGCATAATAATTTCATAACAATATGTCTATGGTAAGTGATCGTCGCGATAGTAAGTGCACTAGCTGGGCTCCATCTGGTATACTCTAGTCTTACAAGCTAGACCCTTTTTCGCCCGACGACCATTACCCAGAAGTAGCATAGGCACCTGAATGCTCTTGAATTGTGACTCTATGTCTTCCAGTTTCTCGCTGAGGTCAGGTCCAGTGTCGGCCTCCTCCTCTTCAAACAATAAGCTGTCGTAAGGAGCCACCTTCCTCTTACCTGGCTCCCAGTTGAATGCGTCCTATAATTAAAAATTTAATAATAATATTATTGGTTTAGTAAATAATTAGCTGAGAGTATGGTAATAGGGTAATATCAACACAACATTGATGAATTTTAATACCTCTAGATCGGAGATCTCTCCCTCCAGACCAGAAATGACGTCATCCAATTCTTTCATCTGGAATTGCTTGACCTGAGTCCTTTGGCTCTGCAAGGGCTCTATGGCGCTGGTGAAGTTCTCCCACGTTTCAGCCACAGATGTGCTCTTCTTCAGCTGTGGAGAGAACAGAAAACAATTATTATTATTATTTAGCCCACCCCTAGCTTCCATTAAGCTATAATAGTATGATGTTGCATTGGCAAGCACTGCCCATGGGCTGACTTTCATGAGCTAGACCCCTGAATGTGAGGATAAGTACACTCGTTGCCTACGGCGGCTCGATAAGCCCTCGGTACATGTAGTTTCATGCAATGGATAATAATTACCTTCTGCACTTCAAGATCGGATTTGGACTCAATGACCTGCACTTCTCTTTCTATAGCTGCAAGTTGCTTGGCTGTCTCTGGGTCCTGACCTAGCTGATCACTGTGAGTGTCAGCTAGAAGGAGAGAGAGAGAGAGAGCAGCATAAAAATAAAATTCATCTGTAACCTAGCGGCCAGAGGTAATGGTGGAAGACACTCACCAACATAGTACTTTGGTGGTCCCTCCACCTTAATGGAAGTGATGTCACTGGCCGTATACGTGGTTTTGCTAGCTTCCTCCCTTTCTTTGGCGATCCTTTCTGCCTCTTTTCTTTCACCAGCTGCTTTCTTTTTCGCAAGTTCGGCAGCTTTTTTTGCCTCAATGGCCTCCAGTTGTTTCCTTATCTCCTCCTTCTCCTCAGGTGAAGCCGTTTCCAGACGTTCCTTCAGCTTTTTCAACTCCTCTTGGGCTTGCTTCACCTCCAGGAATTTCTTATAGGCAAATTCGAATGCCTCACCAATTGTGGTAGTTAGCTCAATAGCCTGTAGGAGTTTACAGATTATTCAGTGTGAATGCTATTCCTTCTCCCACTCCACCTCCCTAAATTTGTACATTACTGTTAGAGTGCATGCGCTTCTAGATCTGCCTGAAACTACATCCCTAGTAGCAATTTACTTTTCTGAAACAAGCATTATTTGCCCAGTAAGGGTATCGAATGCACAGACACAGGTGAATATGGAAAATTTTAAAGTTCGTCATCTGTTTTCATTAAAAGCTATGATGATCACATAATATTGCATAACCTAAGTATGCTACTTACATACATAGTGACCCTTTACCATATTAATATACAACGAAGCTACTAGGGATCAATTATCATTCCAAATTATGCATCTTAGTTACTCCCTGCTAGAGCATGTTTTTAACTTGTACCTGTTTTCGTGTGCACTGGTAGACATAGCAGATGTGGTCAGTAGCAGGTGGCTTCGGTTTTATGATGTACACAAAGATGTTTCCATCGCCTCGCTTGTCATCAGCAGAGAAGGAAATCACGTGAATAGGGTGCTGATGAAGGACATTCTAGCAATAGAGAGAGAGAGAGAGAGAGAGAGAGAGAGAGAGAGAGAGAGAGAGAAAGAGAGAGAGAGAGAGAGAGAGAGAGAGAGAGAGAGAGAGAGAGAGAGGGCCGGAGAGAAAGAGAGAGGGTGGGGTGAGGGAGGGAGGGAAGAGGGCAAAAAATTCCTCCATAAGTACCTTGGTTCCTCTTTCCAGACACATGAGCGAACGGATTGAAATGGAAAGGTCAACTTCAGGTATGTCCCATCCTGGGGTGTTAGTTTTACGGACCTCTGCTGCAACCTAAGAATTAATGATTTGTACGGAAAATGTCTAGTATCTGATCGTGCTAGTATTAGCTATTTTTGGTCAAGTTCCTATGATCTAGATTTCTTACCTTGACCATGTCAATGGCGTCCCTCACTACCTTAGTGCCCTTGGGTTCAGACACCTTCAGCTGGCCCATATACTGCACAGATTTTGATGTATAATAGCATAATTTATTGTGCTACTGATGATTCAGCTAGCCTATATAGTCAGTGGATATATACCTTGACAGGGTAGATGACCCTACCCTTGATCATCCGTTCGGGAGGGTGAAGATATGTCTCTGGAATCAAAAAGGATAGATCGATAATAATATTATTTAATATTATTAAGTGTTGCTATTGGGGGCAATTGTGGCTGAGGACAAGGACATGCCTGAATAATGCACCCCTGCAGCTATAACTAAAAAAATTATAGTCTGTGTATGTTTTGATGTTGGCACTCACTTCCGCCAGTGGAATAGCCCTTTCCTGCGCCACTTTTCGTCCCTCCCCCCGCCCCTCCGCCGCTCTTCACATCGATTTTCTTCCCCCGAACAAAATCCAATTCTTCATCATCGTACTCTGATTTCTTGGCGGTGAATTCTCCCGCGGTTACTGAAAACTGCTGCTTCTTCGACCTCGACATATTTCTTGTTCTATCCGTCAATTTTTACCGCCCCTCTGCCAGCGCCTGGATTTGGAGCGCATCAGCCCCGCCCCTTTGATCTTGCGCACTTCAACCTGTACCTGCGTACCAGCCCCACCCCTTTGTATCCCAGCATCACAACAATGAATACAATCATCAATCATGACAGTATATTATGTATAGCCAACCAATCTTATAGTAAAACGATAAACAACAAAAATTAATAAGATTTAGGAAATAGCTTAAAAGTGCTACAGTTCTATGGTAGTTTGCTTGGATCAATAGTAAATGATAGGCTTACTTCACTTGCCAGGCATCTGAAATCAGAAATAAACCACAAAGTCTATTAAATTCGTGTACATTTCTCACGTTTAATCAGGGACTATTACATTATTTTGAAAGATAATGTATAGTCCCTGGTTTAATACATACCTGTGCAATTTGTCCTTCAAGATTGGCAAGGTATTGGTCACTGGCGTCCTTCCCAAGTAGGCTACGCTGCTTCCTCTCCATCTCCTTTCTCCACTCAAACGCCTCCTACAAATACAAAAATTTATGTGCAACCACAGCTATGGTGCAAGTGGTTATTTTATGCCTCTCTGACACTAGCTATAAATTATAACTTTTTCATTTTTCTAACCTGACCACAATATATTAAATATTCTTTCCCTCAATCCCCCAAGTGATCATACCATGACTGTTTCAATAATTATACCTCCAGATCCTTTATTTGTTGCTCGAGGGTGTTGAGTGCTACATCAAATCCTCGTTTCCAGACGGGAGGGGGAGCAGGGGCTGGTTGGACCTCGGCCTGGATTGGCATCGGTTGCTCGGACTCCGTCTCTCCATTGCTGCCTCCGCCTGGTTCATCTGCTCCGGCCTGAGGCTGCTCTGCAGTCGGTGGCTTAGCTGGCTCCGTGCTTGCAGGGGGAGGGGGAGGGGGAGTTGGCTCGGGCTGAGGGGGCGGTGGAGGGGTAGGTTCGGGCTGTGGTGGTGGCTACAGAAGAGGAGTAAGCATATAAAAATTCAGTGCTAGTTTCTTCTTGGATCATGCATTCCATTTATTAGGCATGCATGTGTATTATTATGATGAGGTTTTGGTTGGGTACTCGTAACAATTATACATTCCTTCTTATCTGGCAGAATAAGAATGACGATATTATTGTTTTACTACCTAGGAAATTACAAACCAATGTCTTGGCAACTTGCCCCTCCAAGGATTGTATAGCTATCTGGGGATGAGGCTACTAGCATAGATAAAGACCCACAGACTCATATAATTTACATTGCAACATACTGGTGCCACTTTTTTCTCCTGAGTCTGTTGTGGAGCAGCAGGAGCAGGAGCAGTCTTAGGCTGGCCGGCCGCAGGAGCTTTCTGCGGTGCACGTGGGGCCTGATCTCCTCCTCCAGATTTGGCTCGAGCGTCAGCTTCGGTCTTAATCTGATCTCTTGCTCTCTGGAGGCGGTCCTCTTCTGCAATTTTCTTCGATTGAAGGGACTCGATCTCTTTCTGGATCTTCTCTTTCTCCTCTGGTGAAGCCTTTTCTAGTTTCTGCTTCAGCTCCAAGTACTGTTTCCGGACCTCTTGCGCATCTTGGTATCTCCGAAATGCCAGTTCAAATGCCTGGCTCACTGTTGCACTGATCTGCTTGCCCTGAGTCAGCCAAAAAAACATGATGAAATATACATTATTTTCTTGAAAACCTGATTTGCAAATAATATGCATCTGGCTACCTGTCCTTTCGGAACTTCAAAGGCGTAACAGATGTACTCCTTTGCCTTAGGGCTGGTCTTGGCAATGTACGAGAATATCTCTTGCTTGGTACGTTTCACGTCGGCAGAGAATGAAACAAGGGGTAGGCTATGTTGGATAATCACATCCTGTAGATATGTGCATGTGTATGTGTGTGTTATACATGAAGGATAAAATAGATTCACAATGTTTTGGATCAAAAATCATTGAATGAGTGGGTGTGTCGTGTGTTAGCTGTTGACCACATGATCAAAAAATATTTCTGCATGTCTCTCGATCTCTCTCTTTCTCATACACACCTGACTGTTACTCACCTTAGTGGCCTTATCAATGGTGGTCAGAGCACGTATTGAGATGCACAGATCAACTTCTGGGTCTTTGAAATCTTTATTGTTAATCCTCTGCACTTCAGCTGCAACCTATTCAGTAAAGTTTGCAAGCACAGTGACAGCCATGATTACATTAAATCAGCAAGGACATGAGATCAGCGGAAAAGTCAATCATACCTTAATCTTTTCTACAGCTGCTTTGACAATCGGCACGCCTTTTGGCTCTTTCACCACAAGATATCCTAGGTACTATGATGTAGTTTCACAGAATATTATTTTATAATCCTTTGTCAAAAGAGTGGTAATTTTTTTGGCTCACCTTAGCTTTAAAAATGACCCGTCCCACAACAAGCCTATCTGGTGGATGCAAAAAGGATTCTGAAAATAAGAATATGAACAAAAACGCGTTAGAAACCAGTCTAGCTATACTTCATATATAGCACCACTAGAAGGTAAATGCAATCATCTTTGATGGAAAAATGCATACACATATTATATACACATTCTTTTTATCTATGCAATCAGTCAGTCGAGAGTTGAGACTTACTCGCCGAGCCAGTGCTGACTCTCTTAAAGCTGTATTTTCGATCTGGTTCGTGTAACTCCACCCCCTCGGACGTCTCCGTCATTTGGTAGCCTTTCACCTTGACGGAAGGGTCGCCGGCATCGTAGGCTGGCGTCGCGGCCGTAGGAGTGCTCGATACGCTGAACTTTTTGGACATTTTGTTTTGGCAAAACCTTCTGCTAGTTCAGTCACGCCTTCTATCGGATCGAGGCCAGGTAGCTGCTGGAACGAGCCCCACCCACTTTGTATCATAGGATGGCGCGCTGCGATTTCTGCGCATGTGCAATGCGCCCGCGAAGAACTGGAAGGCGCTAGAGCGGGCCTCTGCAGATCTATTCCCGAATGGCTGATAATACCGCCGAACAAGAAGCTCTGCAGAGAAAAGCGAGATTAAAAGCACTCAGAGCGAAGAAAGAAGCGAAATCCACAGATGTAGAAGTAAGGTGCATAGAAACCCACTATTCTAATTGGAGCTCACCACACACTAATAATTCCTTTTGCAGTCCAGCACAGAAACTCAACCTGAAAAGTAAGCTATATATTGACTCTAGGCATCTATGTGGCCCTGCCTTTTGCTGGGATTAGGTTTGCCTGAGCAGGCAATGGGATGGTTGTCCATTAGATTTGAGATTGGTAGTAGACTTGAGATAAACTTACTGAATTTACATGTGTAGTGGGAAGCCAAAGATTAAGTTCCGTAGCTACAACCCTCAGACGGAGGAGCTGAAGGAGCAGAAACTACCAAAGGCAAAACCTGAGGAAGGTACGCAGCTGTCAAGTGTCGTAGTTATAATTTGTTCTCTCATGACTGTCAGCTCTAGGAAGGTAAACCGGGGTAATTCATATGCGGGGCAACTTCATATCTTCATGATTTCTGCTATACAATACGCGTAATCATCGCGCTTCCAGGCGTCCTACGTAGCTACCAATAAGCTTAGCTACTTGATATACCACCAGCTAGCTCCGTAAATACTTACGTTGTGAAACGGGAAACGCGAGGATACGGAATTGCCCAGCATACGGAATTACCCCGGTTTACCTTATGTACGTATAAGGGAAGTGAATGAATGAAACATGTACCAGTTATGAAACAAAGAGCTAATTAGATCTAGTTTCACCTAAAACCAGTTATGAAACAAAGAGCTAATTAGATCTAGTTTCACCTAAAAGTCAGTTTATAACTCACTGTTTCATAACTGGTTCATTTACCTTATGCATATTTTGTGACCATAGTTGAACCTCATATCAGAGAGCAGTTAGAAGCAGCCAAAGACTCTGCACTAGAAGAAGTGGTAAGATGCTGCAATCATATTAATTTTAATCCTAGTTAGCTGGTGATGGTCGTCTGAAAAGACTACGTTGTTACTCTATAGAATTTGAGCAATCTGGCCCCGAGGAAGGTGGACTGGGATTTGAAGAGAGATATTGCCAGAAAACTGGAGAAGTTGGAAAGAAGAACACAACGAGCCATCGTGCAGATTATTCGTGAGTCTCTCTCTCAGAACTCTCTCTCTCTCTCTCTCTCTCTCTCTCTCTCTCTCTCTCTCTCCCCCTCCCTCACAATCTTTCTTGCCCCCCCCCCTTCTCCAGAGGAGAGAATCAAAGGTGAGAGTGGCGATGTTGATTTGGCGTCAGCTGTTGCCACTGCTGGATCAGACGACAAGGAACAACATTACGACTCTGACTAGACTGACAATCTCAAGTTATGTTTTCTTTGTATCATAATATAATCATAGATACTCTTATTCTGTAGCTAAATAAACTCTCTTCGTTCCTCTCAATATTCAATCAGTGTCACACACGCATCATGCCGTTGCATAAATATTAAAAGACTTTTAATATTGTGCAAGTGTACATTTCAGATAAAGCGAATAATGGGTGCAATATTATATTATCGAATCAATAGTATCCAGGTAGCCAAGGGGGAGAGGGCATGTAACTGGCACCTGGCAAAATTCAAATCCATAGGCTAAAATTAGATCCACATTCAGTCCATGGACCTACAGCACTAATGCAACCCATATATATCCAGACAGCAGCTGTTTAATACTATAATTAGTTACAAACCACTATCTGATTTGAATTTTGCTAGGTACACTATAATAATATTATTATACT